>JACEEZ010007478.1:0-85000 GCA_016584305.1 Chionoecetes opilio
CTAAACCGTCCTTGAAGACAGGCATTCCCAAGGGATCCCCCTAGTGTTCCCCAGGGTCTCCAGCCAAAAACAACAACAAAGTGACGTAAAAGTCCGCGATGGGGTAGTTGATATTGGCGGTTGCCGGACAGAGTAGGACATGTTCAGTCTTTCTAAATATCATCTCATTCATCTGGTAGTTTGATAATACCATGTATTGATATACATTATGGAGCGCGGCGGGCGACGTCTTCCCTCGATGGTGTCAAGTGCAGCACTGAGGACATCTGCATGACCATCCAATCTGGCTGGCTGGATTACCTCAGCACGACGCATGGCGGTGTTGAAAGCCTCGATTTTCAACAGCGCCACTAACAGAGCGCGCGTCACGAGGCACAGTGTGGACGGGGCTTGAGTCAGATCTGACAGGCTGGGAAAAATCTTTGTGGCTGCTCTCTGTATTCTTTTTATCTTCTTTACATCCTTCCTCTTGTGCGGAGACCAAACTTCTGTGGCGTACTCCAGTCTAGGGCGTATCATGGCCACAATAAATCTTATTCATGTCCTCGACCATATAGACAAAGGCCGTTCTGATGTTTGCTAGAAGATTATTATGTTATGTAGCACAACAATTCTATTAATGTGTTTCTCGGGTGATAAGTCGTCCTGATATTGAGGTCGTTTGGGGGTTATAATAACGTAAAGTAATAAGTATTAGTGCCGAATATACACTTCACTAGATCACAATATCAGAAACAGTGAGTGGCAGGAATGTGGGAAAGATTGGGAGACAATGGGTCACAATGTAAACAAAGCCTCGTAGCACATCCTGACCCATGGTTGGTTCTCATATTTTTTACTTTTTTTCATGCTATTCTATAATTTTTACTTTTTAAATGGATGTCATTGTATTTAAAGGATCAAAAAGGAAAATAATATGGCTATTAAAAAGCTTTATGATTGTACATATTGTCCACAGTGGCGCTCACAGCGCTGCTGACACATGAGTTGCAATCCCCACTCCACCGATCGTAAGTAACGGCGAAACCCGATGATCGTTAATCAAAAAAGAGGTATCAAAAGCGACATATCGTAAGTGCGAAATATCTTTAAACAGGGCATCGTAATGCGAGGTGGCACTGTATTCAGGAAGAGTGACAGTGAATAAGAAAGAGTGAGTGAATTAGAGAGGGCTTACTGTACATAGGTGAAAAGCCCTACACTAATGTTTAACTCATAAACCAGCAAAAACAGAGTACAACTGTCCATGTTTAGTGCTGTCTGGCATCTTCACGGAAGACTACATTGGTGGTGGATTGTTGCGTCGCTCTTGCCACGTCTGGCCTGGCCTTTTACTCCTGCCATTTTTACAGTAGTTTGTCGCAGTTTTTTTAACTGCTTCAGTCATGTTTTGGCCTTTAAAGCGGCAGATTATAATGAGGATGGCTTCAGAGAAGGGAAGGCAAACAAAAAAACAGATTGGAAAAAAAAGAAGAAAAAAAACCCTGATGAGATAATATTTTAACTTTAGAAAGTACTTTTCACCTAGAAAGTACTTTTCTAGAAAGTAGTTCAGCATACTTTTTTGTGCTGAATGCACATTTTTCCAGGAACGTAACTCTTGCGTTATATGAGGTCCAGGTATATGTATTATCTTCCGCGTCCAAATTGTCTTACAACCCATCGGTTGGAGTGCAACTCAGTTGTTACTAGATCAGTTTTTGTACATTCAATCCAGGCTGACTTGCGCTCAATCAACTTATGACCAGTCAGGCAGAACCTAACTCAGTTGTTACTCCACCAGTGTCTGTATAATGTGTATATGCCTCAATATATCCATATTCAGACACATGCACATACAAAAATCTTGTGTGCTTTTTGGTCAAATTTTTGGTCAAATATTGATGCATTTGTTTTGCTGTTTGAAATATTTCTCCACAATGAGGCCCCATTGCCAGAGGTTTACTTCAGCCACATAATACTGCTTAAGATGTCCTATCTCAGTGTTGAGTTTCTCCCCTATAAACCACATAGCGCCAACTCCTCTGTCCCATACATGCCTTTCACACTCCTGGATACTTAGGCCCTGTGATGCAACACCCCCTTTACCCCACATTCTCCATTCCTTTCTTGGTCTTCCCTTCCTCTCGCCCCTTTCTCTAACATGATCTATTTTAAATCTTTCATCCACCATTGTTTTTACATGATCATGCCACATCAGTACTCCCGGGGTCTGCTATCCAATAAGCTACAGCAGGTTTCTACTAACATCTTTCTGACCCTGTTGCTCCTCACTCGATCAAACTACATAATAGCCCCTGACATTGCTCTGGAGCATTCATAGCCAGTTTTTCGGGTCTTTTCTTTGCTTTGCAATTAATGCCCATAACTTGCATCCATACTAAACAATTGGAGCTATAATTTCCTCAAACATGCCCAATCTCTCTTGCTCCAAACTCCCCTCAGTGCTCCTAAAACCCTAGTCCTTTTGTCCCACCCTAGGGTCACCTCGCCATGGACCCCCGTCACAATGTTCACTTGTAAATATCAGAATTTAACTTTCTTCTTTTTACACACTTTAAATTATGTCCACTAGATTTTGTAGCTTCCCCTTTGTACCTATACATGTGCTGTATCATCAGCAAACAGTAACTGACTCACTCCCCATTGTCTCTGTCTTGTAAATCACTTCAGCCCCGTTTTTCCTGCCCAAAGGGCTTTCATTTCCTTTCACAACTCATGTAGATGTTAAGTAACCAAGGGGGACAGGGACACACCCCTGTCTGTCCAACTGGGGAAGTATTCCCCATTTTCTTAACACACCCTCACATCCCTACTTTACTATTCCCTAAATGACACTTTCCATTTAGATAACTGTGTACTATATCTTCAACAGATGCTGGATGTGTTGTTCCAACAACCCCTCTATTCGCTATGAGAAAATTGGCCCGTAACTTCTTCTCATCATGTGAAGAATTTGGGAGATCTTTTGACATTGGGGAAATAAAGAAGGCCTTGGTGGGATTCTTTGGATCTCTCAGACTGTTGGATGGAAAGAAAATACTCTACTCCTGAACATAGACAGTAAATCCAATATATTCGAGCTGACCAGCCGTGTTTTTATCATCTCAGGTATTTATATTTTAGAAAAAAATGGCAAGTGTTGATTTTCATTACTGTAGGCTGCTTTTCAGTCCCGAATGATAAATTTAGCATGACCATGTTCATAAAGCAACCGTTCCAGGAAATGTAGTAATGATGAAAGAGTTTGCCTTCCATTCAAACCAGCATCAAAACCTGAAGTCACCAGGGCACCAGATGGTGCCCTTCACTTCTTTGATCATCTCCATATCAGCAGCATCTTGCGTATCTAAACCTTCAACCTGGAAATTGCTTTTCCACAATTATACTAGTAGATTATTTAAATCATTGGAAGGGAAGAAGGGGAGTGTATGATGTATTGTTTGCAGGACCAATTCAGGGGATTAGTCATCTGCGATGGACATACCTCATAACCTCATAGACATTATGGGAAAATCTGATGTTAAACATGAAGATGACGAGAAACATGACGTTGATGAAGGTGAGAGCTATCTGGCTGAAAAGAAAATTATACTTTGATACAATGCCAAAAAGGTTTTTTTATTTCATGCCCGCTTTGTTTTGTTGTTGTTCCTCAGGCTGCCTGGCCGAAAAATTCCCGTGCTTGTAAAATAGGCCATGGCCTGGACCTGGTTTTCCCACAGGGCCTTCATGGAGTGTATGATGTGTTGTTGGCGTGTGTGTTTGTGTGCAGTGCAGTCTTCCATAATCTGTTTGATAGTGTGGGATGCTGTGCTGGATCCGGACAGGGTCACATTTCTCTTCACTTTTTTCCATGCCTCATCCCTCATTCTCTTTGCCCTCTCACATCTTCCATTAAAACCATTCTTGCTTTCCTTCTTGATTTGGTGTATTTAGTGGATTTTGTTTTTGTTTTGGAAGGTACTAAACGACAGGGTAAGAAATAAAGTAAGTTATACAGTAAAGCCTCTCTAATTTGAACTAATTGCGGGGAGACCTGGGTCGAATTAGCCGAAAGTATGAATTTCCGATGGTTACCTCTCGCCCCTTCACACAATTAAACTCACTCAAACATGCCAAACAAGCACATATTGTAGTACAGGTTCACAATCTCTTATCCGAAAAACGAGGAACCAGACACTTTCAGATTTCGGAATTTTTTCGGATTTCAGAATGGAACCAAACCTATATTTTACCATTAGTTATGTATTTCGCTATACGAGATTTTGCTTTACGAGTATGCCAGGTGGAACCTAACTACTCGTATCTTCGGGACTTCCCTGTAATAGCATTACAGTAAAAGCCTTATAACTCGGCACTGTATAACTCGGAATTTGATATAACTCGGCAAGGCAGACTTGTGTGTGTTTTTTTTTTTACACACACACACACACACACAACCCCCCACCCACCCACCCAACCACCCACCCACCCAACCACCACCCACCCACCCCCCACCCACCCACGCACGCACCACGCACGCACGCAGCACATCTATGCCTATAGACGTGTGGGCAGTGAGCTCCAGGGGTGGGATGGTAGGCCCTGGAGGTTCCCCTTGAGGGCTGTGATGGTGGTCCTCGCCCGTGGTGGCGCGGGCAGGGATTCTTATAGGGACGCCTGTGATTAGAGGCTCATGCCGCCCCTGTGCCCTCCCATGCACTCACAGTCGAAGGTTAGAGTTAATGGACGGGGCCCATAGTGTTGCAGAAATTTAAAGTGCTCAAGTGATGTAAAATTAAGTTGTACAGGTACAGTACTGTTTTACAATACACTACAGAGTTGTGATTATTAAAAGTGTTTAAAAGTGATACCAGTGTTAAAATGCGATGAGTCCCCCTAACATCTTCTACATGTTACAAAAAGGCTCCCCTCTCCTTGAATTACATGCCTGCTGCTACACGTTCACTGGTAAGTGTAGTTTTTTTTTTTTTTTTTTCCCCCCCCCCCCCCCATATCAGAAGACATTGCATAAACTCGGCACATTTAATAACTCGGCAAGGGCCAGAAACCCTACGTGCCGAGTTATAAGGCTTTTTCTGTAGTCACTATTTTAAACAATACCCCACCTTCTACCACTAAATCACTAGCAACACAGGCTCCTTCCTTATAATTTTATCTTAAAATGTATACATCAAAAACTCCTTAAAACCCAAGCATTCCAGAATAAAATGAGAAAATAATACCCAAAATGTTGAGTTGACAATTCGAGCGGCGATTTAAGCCGGTCTAATAAAAAAAAAAAAAAAAAAAAAAAAACCCCACACAACACCACCACACACACACACACCAACACACACCCCACACACATGGAAATCCGTTATATCCCATGTCCGTTACATCGAGGTCCATTATATCGAGGTTTGACTGTATGTATTATTTTATATCACATTTTTTTTTCAGTTGCAAAAATGCTGCCTTCTATAAAGAGGACGATCTCATACAATTCATGGTACAAAACATCAATCTTCGTGAATCAGAGCTTTATGGACCACTTTCATCCTAAAAAAAAGAGAAGGCTTCTGCAGGAACTGAAAAATTTAAGGGTTAAAAACTATTTGGTTATATTATGATACTGTATTATATGTCTTGAAACACTTTTTTTTTACGATTTGTAGTTTTCACTAATATATTTATCATCAAGATGTACCTACTTTCAGGTCCAAGTTACTCATACTTCAATACCAAGAACCTACAAAGTTCTAGAAATTGGGGAGCTTGGAGCAGACCGTCAAACTTTCCTCAGGAGACAGCCCAAGGCACCACAAGGTTATGCACAGTGCAGGAATACTTCCTTTCCCAATACAAGAAGAGGCTACAGTCCCCAAGCCTTAATTTTTCTGCGAGTTGGCCCACCAACTAGAAATATTTACATACCAATGGAGGTAATTCTTTTACAATATTAGTACTATAATTTGTCAAATGCAAGTGACTATAGATGAACTGGACCTGGGAGTCAATAGTGCATGCTGTGGCCAATGTATTACCTAAGAGGGGCATGTGGAATGACGAGATGGGATGGTCTTAGTAATGAAAGTGTGTAGATACAGTGTGGAAGGGAGTGTGTGCAGATAGAATGAAGTGTGGAGTTGTGGAATGAATGAACAGAAGGATGATATGGAGTTGGTTAATAATAATGATTAGGAGGTAGCGTTTTTGCCCGAGTTTGATACTTACATTTTTTGTATTCTGGTTGGGTGAATGTAGTGCAGTACTTAATATCCTGGTGACACTTAAGAGAAGCTTTAATCTATTGAGGTTCCATGTTTATGTGGTGGTGTGCCGGGTGCCACACCTCACCCCTTCTAGTGTTACCCTGGGCACTGGCCTGGGAGGGAAGAAGTGCAGTTGAAGGGTAGAGCTTAAGTGACCAATGGTTTTAATAATAATGTGATATATTTAACATGATTAAATTAAATCTTTGGTTAGGTTAGGCTGGGTTAAGTTTGGGTAAGTTTTTTACACAATTTAATTAGTCTAATCAAAAAATAAATCGGCTAGCATTAACTTAATGTTTCCCCCAAAAGATCTACTTCCGAGATAGTTTTGGGGATTGAAAGGAAGAAAGGAGAGAGAGTTTGGTGAAAAAAAATTGTGGGTAAAATTGAGGGTCTTAGGATGAGAGGAAGTTCACCTGGAAAGTAGAAGGATAGATAGAATACAGTATGATTGCGATGATACGAGTAGACGTGTTCTACAGAGCTTCCTCACCACCAAAATTCAGGTATAATGAGGTTATTCATAATAGATTGAAGGGGGAATATATTCTTGGGCATGACAATGCTTTATTTCAGTAGTACAGTACTCATGTAAAAAGCATAATATCATATACCCAGAGCATGGGTGTAAAGCACAAACAAATGGCTCTAGGTATAGGTAAGAAATTTGAGTTTCTGAAGGAGGTTTAAGCTGAACCTCAGTCCCCAGTGTTTGTGAGGAGTAGGCTGCCCAGAAGATCATTGTTTGTCATTACAAAAATTTAAGCGGCTAAATTACTTTTGACCTCACTGATTCAACTGGTTTGTTAATGATTATGGCTGTCAAATTATTTGCAGATTAATCTCGTGATTTATATCACATCAATGTCAAGTATTTTCAGAAATTAGAAACCGTTTTATATTGTTACGGGTTACAAATGAAATTGCCAGGGAAAAAATGAAAAATTGAATTTTTTTTTTTTTTTTTTTCTTACGTTGGAGCCTATAGCGCCTGTAGGCTATTATTATTTTTTCCTTTGAGGGCTTAGCTGGTTGCCCTGCTTATTCTTGAGGGCTGTGAGGGTTTTGGCCCTCGCCCATGGTGGCACAGGGTGGTTTTTTTTATAGTGACACTGTGTTTATAGGTGAAGGTCTTACGGATTACGTCCGTTTTCTGTGATGATCTACCCTCAGTTAGGCTCGTGCTGCCGCTGGTGTTCCCGCCACCGCATTGTATTTCAATGCTTATTTTTTTTACTTAAAATTTTGTAGGAGAAAGAACTTCTAGATGGTTAGGACAGATCTACAGTATATATAACAAAAGATTGATTGATAAAATGTTGAATGAATGAGGCATAAATGAAGAACAGTTTTGGGAGGAAAGGTAGAAAGATATGTAAAGGAAATGGGGGAGGGCTGGAAGCATAACTCAACACAAATAACAACACCAGGATTTTATAAGGGACATTTTATGGCCATTCCTGGATGCTGTAGAGTGTAGATGACAAAGAACATTTTTGCCTCATGTATGTCCCCTCATTTCTTGACATTGATACTTTAATGCTGCTGTATAGTTTGGTGGTAGTGATGATCAAATGCAATTTTTTCAGTGTTGTAAGATTGCCCGAGGACAGAAAGTAGCGAAGAAATTGAGTGACAGAGAAACATCAAGACTTTATTAGAGGAACAGCCAAAAGCCCTATGAAAAGACGGGAAACACATCAACAGTGTAGTGAATGAGCCACAGTTTGCAAAGGATCCAATCATGAAGGCTCTGGACTTTTCATTAGCAGATAAGGTAGGTTGATATTTATTAACTTATAGTTTTAAATGAATCTTATTATAGTGGTTCCTCACATTTTGGGGTGTTCCAGCTTGGCCAAACACACAGAACCACAGTACAGTAAACCCTCTCTAAATTTAAAAATAATTTGGGGGGAGGGGCCCGGGTCGAATTTACCCAAAGTTTGAATTATCCGATGGTTACCTCTAAAACCCCCCCACAATAAGAACTCACTCAAACATGCCAAAACAGCACAGATTGTAGTACTTTTACTCACCAAAGCATGGCTAATACTGGGAAAGGGTTGAACTGCAGTACTACTGCACACTTGAGTACTCAGGTGTCACTGAAGCGTCTTCAGGCAAGGGCTGCGTTCAGTAGGCAAACGTGCACGGGTGCACACGGAGGGTCACAGTAGGCATACAGTATTGCTAGCGCAAAACTACCCCCCGCACTACAGCCCAGCTGCGAGGTGAATCGCACTGAGTTGCCAGCTCGCGCCACAATAAGGGTATGTAAACAAAGGGGAAAAAAAGCCTCCTTTTTGCTCTCCTCTTCTTGCCTCCTTAATATTTCATTTCCTGCTGCTATAACTTCTGTTGCATCAAATACAGGGTCATCAGCAAGTTATTCTTCAACAAAAAGAATAGCTACAGAGATCAATTTTGGCAGCTGCTATCTTGGTAGCAATGTAAATTGTGAAGCATTCAGTATCGTTCAGTAGGGAGGGTGCGGGGGTTGACCGCTACTGAACGAGAGCAGACCTGGCAGGTGTTACTCCAGGGATTTGTAAGGTCTTCAATGTTTGAGGTGCTTAATGTGTTGGAATTTTGGAAAGCTGGAAAGTTGTTGAAAATTTGAACTTGGCCTGAAACAGGTCGAATTATCCGACGTTCGAATCATACTGGGTTCGAATTAGAGAGGATTTACTGTATTGGCGATAGGTTGGATAGAGTACCAGAATCCGAATTTGGCGCTTCAAATTCACTTTTGGCGAGACGCTAAAGGTGGCGGTTGCTGCTGCCAAGATGGCCGTCAGATGTAAACCACCCCATCCTGCTGCTGCTCTCCACTGTAAAACGTCTGATATCTTGAGTCTGCAGCTTCACTTGGGATACCTACCTCGCTAGGCGACGCCCTCCGTGCCACCACCATGGGTCATTACCGTTCAGACTCTTCCCGCACCCATGGATAAGAGAAACATCCCGTTTGTCTCCCTCACCCGCTTGTGGGCTGCCGCCACACAACACTCATGGTCCACCTGCACCGCCTGCATCTCTCACCAGACCCGCACTGCCCGTCTTCAAAGAAAACTTAATACGCTCTTTGTTTCACTATTCATTTTATCAATAATATTCGGTCCCAGCAAAAACTCCATCACCATTTTCCTGCCTCCCTTCCATCATCTCCTTCCAACTGTATTCCTATTTCACGTTTCACTACTGTTATCATCTCCGTTCTTTCCCTGTTCTGTCTGTAGTCGGCTGCCAATATTTTGTCAGTGTGAACAGGCCTTAAACACTCCACAGCCAGTCAGTCTCGCACATGCTGCTTTAGTACTTACACCACGACTTAGCTCGGTCCTATCTTGTGACGGTACCTCTTCTTAGTGTTTTTAAGTGCTTGTGTGACTTGGTATCCAGCTTCACTATGTCTGATCTGATGCCCAAGTTTTGCTAGCGATAGTGATTAAAAGTACTGGTTGAAAAATAGTGTACATACAAAGACTCCCTCTGCTGACAAGACTCAACTGCTGCATCAAAACAAGTGTGTTAATTTTTTGGTGTATTATTTATTGTATTTTTTTATTTTTTATTCAAGTATATTTATTTGATTTTTTGCGCATTTATTGTACGGGGGGGGGGGGGGTAATTTTCGGTAAGTCTTAATATTCTATAAGTTGGAAAGTTGTAGAACCTCTATTTTCAACTTAAAGAGGTTTTACTGTACAGTAAACCCTCGTTTTCCTGGACTATTAGGGGGGAGCACTGGTCCGGGAACCTCAAAAGTCCGGGAATCGCAACAGTCCGAGGCCATTATCCACCCCCGGACGTTTATCCTACTCTGTCCGGCAACCGCCAATATCAAAATACCCCGCCGTAGACTTTCACGACACTTTGTTGTTGTTTTTAGGGCTGCGAGGATCCCTTGGGGAACACTATGAATCCTGGTGATGTCCTATGATGCTATCACAGTATCGATAGTTGACCTGTCTTCTTCAGGAAGGCACAGGTGAGGCGGATGACAGCGTGTTGCCGTGACGCCCGCCGCCGCCAGCAGGGTGGGCAGGTCAAAGGTGGTGACGTTCAGGGCGAGGAGTTGAGAGTGTAGTACTATACGGTGGGAGTGGAAGCGCGGACACTAGGGTGCCAATAGCGCATAGGGGTAATTTTTCTAAGTCAATATTTTTTCACGTACTTTTGTGGTATTCTGCCTTGTACTTAGAAACTGTCGTGTGCAAAGTTTCAGGCTAATCGGTTGATATTTAGAGGTGGTGGATTCGATCTTGACATTTCCTCTTTTCGCCCTCAGGTCATGACCACGAGAAAGCAAACTGAAGTTTGGCTTCTTGGCCATAGTGTTCCTACTATCACAGGAGCAAAACTTCCCAGCCGTGGAGACGTTTTACGACGATTTTTCTACGCACACAAGGAAGAGAAGAAGACGGTGCAGCAGAGTGCAGCTGAGGCTGCAAAGGAGGTCCTCGACTTCTGGACACGAGCTAGGATCCCCACCATCGCAGAAACTAGCGTGAGGAGGAAGATTACTGGACTTTTCGACGAGTGGAAGATCCTGAGCAAAAGCAAGAATAACTCTGGAGTCACGCCTTCCGAAAAAACAGAAGACCTTCCAAGAAAGTCTCCCAGACCTTTTGGACATCGCCCACTCCGACGCCCTCACTCTGATGACCATTCCTGAAGACAAGGAATTCCTTCTTGCCCAGCGGGAGAAGGGGAGGCGGGGTTCGATGGCTGGTCTGGACAAGAAGCTGAAAGAATCGGTTTGCCGACGTGAAAGCTCTCTCACGTAGCCGTCAACAGACGCCAAAAGGAGAAGAGATGGTGGAGCTGGAGTCGTCATCGTCTGAGTCATCAAGTCCAGCCAACGCTGCCAACACATCGACTTCTTCTTCCGACGCCGGGGTCGCTTCTCCACCAAAGCGATTGAGGACACGGGGCACGAAGTCTGTCCTATCCCCTGATCTCGTCGGAGCCCTTGACAGAACTGGGGTCAGTAGCCGCCAAGCCCTTCGAATTGTGGCGGCTATGGCAAGTAGCTTGGGCCACGATCCACAAGAGCTTGTGCTGAATCCCGAGTCCATTCGACAGGCAAGAGCGAAGTACAGGTCCACTTTGGCGAAGGACATCAAAGAGACTTTCAGTCCTCTTACCCCTCTTACCGTTCATTGGGACGGGAAGATCCTTCCTCAGGACGATGGCACTCGCGCCGAAAGACTCGCCATCCTCGTCACAGGAGAAGGAGTGGAGAAGCTCCTAGGAGTCCCGAAACTGCACTCCGGAACTGGTGATGCCGCCGCTACAGCTGTGTTCGAGGCTCTAGAAGACTGGGGGGTCCAGGAACGAGTCGTGGCGATGTGCTTCGACACAACCAGTGCCAACACTGGAGCCATCAATGGTGCAGTTTGCAACAGAAGATCGGCCGCCACCCTCGTTTCACTTGCTTGCCGTCATCACGTCCACGAACTTGTCCTTGAGAAGGCCTTTTCTACGTGTTTGGGGTCATCTTCTGGTCCTGAGATCACCATCTTCTCTCGCTTCAGGACTACTGGTCTTACATCAACCAGTCGGCAATAAACCCTCCCACCAACGAAGATCTGCCGGAGACTCTGGTCTCCAAGAGGGACGATCTCATTTAAGGTTTGAAACGTCTGCTTCAGACAAAGCAGCCCCGTGACGACTATAAGGAGAAATCGCTGAGCTGAGCATCCTTTTCCTCGGCGGCGCTCTTCCGAAGACCTCGATCCGTAGCCCCGGAGCGCTTCATCGAGCGCGTTGGATGGCGCGTATCTTTTACGCTCTGAAGATGATCTTGTTTCGGGAGCAGCTGACTGGAGTCGTCACACCTCGAGAAATGTCAGCCCTCCAGCGGTTCTCATCGTTCGCAACCGAGATCTACGTCCTGCGATGGTTCGAATCGACGGTTCCATCCTACACTCCCACCAACGATCTTGGATTCGCTAAGGACATCCTTCAGTACCATGACGAAAGTATTCGGAAGGCCTGCTTCACCACTCTGAGCCGCCATTTCTGGTACTTGAGCGAAGATCTCATTGGCCTGTCACTGTTCGACTCACGTCTCCCTGTCTCCGACAAACAAGCAATTGTACACAATGTACAGGCCATTCTCTACGATGAAGGAGCCGAGGAACCCGCCAAGCGAATAAACCTCCCATCATCACAAGTTCCTGCGGCAAACACTGCCCTCCTTTGCCACAAAAAATTCCCTCCGCCTCTTCGAAGCTCTTGATATCAAGACCGACTTCCTGTCCGCCAACCCTCGGAAGTGGCAGGAAGAGGAATCGTACGTCGAGGCCTGCCGCCGAATCGAGGGACTTCGCGTCGTCAACGACACAGCCGAGCGAGGAGTGGCGCTCATCCAGTCCTTCAACCTCCGGCTGACCAAAGACGAGAAACAGCGCCAGTTCCTCCTCCAAGTTGTGGAGGCTCATCGCCATCAACAGCCCGGGACCTCGAAAGCTTCCCTTCCCCGGCCAAGCCGGCCACAATGAGTGGGGTGGCTTCCCATGATACCCCCCCCCACCGAGGGGCTAATACTCACCAAGAGGGGGACCAGCAGCCTGCTGGGGAAGGGATGTCCGGCTTGTCCGCTTTCAAGAGATGACATCCCCTCCTTAATAGGCCAGTGCATAAGGGTAAATAACAAAGTTGTAATCCGCCACCCCTAAATATCAACCGATTGAGGTCAAACTTTGCATACGATGGTTTCTTGCATAGATGCATCATTACACAAAGTAGGAAGAAAAATCAAACTTTTTTATTTTTAGTGGCACCCTAATGGACACTGCAGCAGAAAGTGTTCAATGTTTCCGGGACTTCCTTACACCAGGAGCAGTGAGGGTCAGGGGACAGACGCAGGCGGTGAAGGTGAGCCGTGAGTGTCGTTACTGTCGTGTGGCTCAGGCGAGTCGGGTGAAGGTGACATCGAGGACGCGGAACTTTTTCCTTATCCACGGCTGGGGGTAGAGTCACTGCGGTATTGGCCCATGGAGGTGATGCGAGGGCATCGCCGAGTGTGTTGTTCCAGGTGGAGCAGCAGACCCGGGAGATAAAGCGTGTGGCCGCGGAGAGCAGCAGAGGGAAGGGGATTGTGTTTACTTCTGTTAAGGCCATCTTGGCCTTAACACTTTAGACGCTGTCTAGCACTCATACGTCATGTGCCATACAATACATACATATAACATACAAAACATGGTTTAATATACATGTACAGGTAATAACAACATATGATTGCAAGTTGTACATACAATAGATGTAAACATTACATTATAAATGTAAACAAATACAACTGCTGAGCATGCTGCCACATGGCGGGTGGTGCGGCCACTGACCGAGGGTGACAGGAAAGGCTCGGACCGCTGGACAACTTTGTCGATTACAGACTGGACCAGGCATTTGTCCTGGACTCTGACATATCCCCGGACCTCGGATTTTGACCAGCAAATCCGATATCCGGGAAATGGAGGTCCGGGAAAACGAGGGTTAAGTGTACAGGGAGTCCCGTTATACGAGCATTCGGTATACGAGAATCCGATGATACGAGATATGTAAATTAGGGTCTATTTTCAATATACGAGATCGAAATCCAATGATACGACATTCAAACTGGGGTGAGTAAAATTTATTTTCAAAAGGNGGGGGTTCTTGCGTAAACCCTTGCAAATTTGGGTTTAAAGAAGCTATCGCTGTTGAGGAATATGAGCACACTCAGTAACCCCTCATATTCAATTACTTTATCGAGATATCTTTGACATTCGTGTTCATGATTGATAACACATATCTGAAAATTTTTTATCCACAGCTTGTCTTAATTCAACTTCATATAGGCAGTAAGCCTCCTCATATTTTTCCCATTGCTCATTTAGCCATGGTAGACCTGACTTTAAATATTATAGTCAATGGGAAAATTCCCTTAGCTGCTTCGTCACAGTATTTATAATCGTGTCAGCCAACCTAATTTAGCAGTAATGATTTAGTCCCTTCCGCCATGATTTAATTGATTAACTCAAATGAAATATTAAATGCAAGATTACGTTACTAAAAACATTGTTAGTTGATAATTAATTATATTATAAGTGCGGGAAGTGCTGTTGGCTTGCCTAACAAGGCGCATAACCAGGCCTAGGCCCAACCCACTTTAGTTATTACAACTAATTTAGTACGTAACCTCTGATGCTATCTACTACCACAGGGTGAGGCATATGGTAGTTGAACAGCTGAGTCATTCTTGACGCCGCGGAAAACCCCCCCCTCAAGCCTCATAACCAGGGTTGTGGTAGGCTCATAATTATACTTCACAATTAACGACCACTTTGAATCACATGATCATCAATATCCTCACTCGGGGCACCAATATGGGGGAATTTTATGTCACATACATATTTAATCTGAGGGTTCTTTACCTAACATCAAACCCATTTTCCCCTGCCCGACTCCATACCTAGCTAATCAACAAAACTAGGATACTTATCGGTGGATAGTGGGTTAAAATGGGCTGTAGGTCTTGTATTAATACTGCAATGGTCTTGTGATCCGCAGTGGTCGCCGGGATCGAGGCCGCCCGTGAAATACAGAAGCGGAGGGGAGGAGGCGAGTGTTTTGTTACGGCGTCAGAAGGGCTTTCACACCAAGTTACTTGACGCACGGTTTTGTTACAGTGTGTTTTCTTTAACATGTCCTTGATTTTAAGCTATAGTACAAAAAGTTATATACAATCTTATCAATGTAATCAGATAAGATCAAAGAGATGTTACTCTCACGGGAACTGGAATGGTATGATTCTCCAAGGTGGGCGAGACCCCCGCTACCAATACCTATGACACGTGTATCATGTCAGGTGGCCTAGAATCTAAGGGCGGCGGCCAATGACCCCCCTTCAAAATCAAGGTGCTAATTATTTAAGTGCAATGCTTATAACTACTGGGAATATTAATTTATCCTATCCCATTTACTAATCATGTACTTAAATTACCTTAATATTACCCATTACCATTACAAATATATACATATCCCTATACGCGCCCTCCTATTATGAGGGGAAAAAATCCCTCTCACTAGGGGGGGGGGGGGAACAAACTACCACTCTACCAATTATGAGAGGGTGTTTGGTGGATAATTTCCAACAATCAATTTTTTTTAACATTTTCAACTTTCTCTGCAATCGACAACGAGTGATGTTTGTGTTTTACGCCACTTCTTTTATTCGCCGAATCCATGATGGGGCTATACAGCAGCAGATTTTAACAATTACGGCAATAAATGAGAAGGAATACCTGTTTGCTGTCGGAAGCGTCAGCATACAGCGTTTTCGGGGTTACAGCACTCGAGCTCGAGCTTGACAGATGACCTACAAAGCGATACTAAGCAGAAAAGGTCACAAGAAGAAGAAGATCAAAACATAAACGGCGCCTCCCGAAAAACAGTGGCGCTCCAACCTGGGAAATTTGAAAACTGCACTCCGAAATTCATGCCGGAAAACTGATGGAAACGGAAATCGTTTGCGGATTAGTGATGGTCAACCTGTATAACATTTTTATTTAAATCAATGTATAGTGTACAGTGGTCCCTTTGATTATGAGTGCCCCAATTTATGAGTTTTCCGAGTTACGAGCAGTTGCTCAGTAAATTTTTTTGCTTTGTGTTGCGAGTCAAAATCTGAGCTACGATTTTTTTTTTTTTTACGAGCGAGTTTCAGATGCGCCACCGCTAGTTGGCGCAGCAAAACGCACTAGATCCGCCAGCCCCCGGCGTCTCACTCGTTCACTTCACGTGGTTACCTCGCCGTGGAAGCATCTCTGTTGTGTTGTGCTCACACAGGCGAATGCAAATGGCGGAGGGTGAGTGCAGTAGTTTAGCGGCAGTTCCCCCCCACAGCTGTTTCCAACAGCTGATACACAGAGTATAAACAATGGCGAATGCAAATGGCAGAGGGTGAGTGCAGTCCAGTAAATAGGTACAGTAAAAAAATTGGGGTGGTTTTTGGGGGCTGGAACGGGTTAATGGTATTTCAATTAATTGCAATGGGGGAAATTTAAACCTCGATTTTCCGGACTAATAGGGGGGAGCACTGGTCCGGGAACCGCAAAAGTCCGGGAATCGAAAAACATTCCAGGAATTAGCTTTAAAAAAAAAAAAAAAAAAAAAAAAAAAAAAAAAAAAAATCTGATGCCATTACCCACCTCCGGACGCTTATCCTACTCTAGTATTTTCTGTCCGGCAACCGCCAATATCAACTACCCCGCCGGTTTCTTTTCCGTCCCCTGAAACATGCTGCCACCTGGCGGGAGGCAGCAGAAAGTGTTCAATAGTCTCAAAGAGACGTTCCTGCACCAGGGGGAGGGGGGTTTAGGGGACTAACGGAGGCTGTGCAGGTGAACTGTGAGTGTGTGTGCCTAAATGTAAACAAACGATCGCTGAGCATGCTGCCACCTGGCGGGAGGCAGCAGAAAGTGTTCAATAGTCTCAAGAGACATTCCTGCACCAGGGGCAGTGGGGGTCAGGGGACTAACGGAGGCTGTGCAGGTGAACCCGTGAGTGTCGTGCGTCCAAATGTAAACAATTTGACCGCTGAGGATGCCCGCCACCTGGCGGGGGGGCAGGAGAAAGTGTCAATAGTCTCAGAGATGTTCCTGCACCAGGGGCAGTGGGAGTCAGGGGACTGACGGAGGCTGTGCAGGTGAACTGTGAGTGTCGTGTGCCAAATGTAAACAATTTCGACCGCTGAGCATGCTGCCACCTGGCGGGAGGCCCGGACACTGACCAGGGGTAGGGGTGATAGGAGATGCTCGGACCGCCGGATAACTTTGTCAATTTACGAACAGGACTCGGCATTTCAACGGAAAACTCTTTACATATCCCCGGACCGGACCTCGGATTTTGTCCGGCAAATCCGATATCCGGGAAATCGAGGTCCGGGAAATCGAGGTTTGTGTGTACGATCAAATTGAGTTACGAGCTCGATCAATGGAACGAATTAAACTCGTAAATCAAGGTATATTGTAATAGGTGTATAGTGAAATTAGCATTATTAAGAAAAAGTATAGATAAATTAAAAAATTACCCCATAATAGTAAAAATTCCTTTTTTATAATGTTTATTATCCAGAGTTAGCTAAAAGAAAGTATGTACCTTGTAACTGCATATAAAAACAAATTCCACTTTAATTCAATGGTTAGACCAAACAAAGAATTTAAGCATCATCATCATCATGAGGAGGAGTGTGTTTATTTTATGGACTCCAAAAGGAAAAAAAGTTTTTTCTGCCTCTCTGTACCAAACAATACCTCAATTTTGAGTGTACTATTATATACATTATATGTTGTATGCATTTTTTATTCATTATTCTCTCTCTTTTTAGTTATAAATATTGCTAAAACAATTACTTTAGTAGTTAGATTTCATGTAGAACATCAAATTAATAAAAAAAATAAAAAAATCTATTTAAATCAAAATAAATCAGATTTAAATAAAATAAAATAGGATTTTTTTACTAAAAAAAAAAAACCCAAAAACCTTGCATCTTACTGTACAGATGATTTTTCCCATTAAATATTTTCACACACTCTTGGCACTCATGGTTTGTCACACGTGACTCCACCTTTCATGTTTGATATGTCTGGCAACATAAGTCTTGGCATGGGAAACACCTGACACAAATATCACACTTGTACTTTTCTTTCACCGAATGGGTGCGCAACTGCGCATGTGTCTGTAAAAAATTTCTTTTCATGGTAAATGTTTTCAGACATTCCATGTACTCAGTTTTTCACACCAGTGTGGGTGAGCTTAGCCTGTTTAGATGGTTTTTCAGAGAAAAAATTTTTCCCACACTCTGGCACTGGGGTTTTCACCAGTTGGGGGGAGCATTGTGTTAAGATTGCATTTCTGGGTAAATTTTTTTTCCACACTTTTGGCAGGAAAGTTTCTCCCCCAGGTGGGTAACCCATGTTTTTGTTAAGGATAGTTTCACGGTAATCTTTTCCGCACTTTAAGATGGCTTTCAGAATAAATTTTTTTCCCACTCTTGGCAGTGAAAGTTTTCACACCTTTGGGGGTAAGCATGGTTTGTTAAGGATGTTTTCGTGGTATATCTTTTTCTCGCACTCTTGGCATTCGTGGTTTCTCACCCCAGTGGGGTGAGTATTGGTGTAAAAGGTTTCCCCTTTCCGGGTAAAAATTTTCCTACACTTTTGACATCAAATTTTTTCACCCCAGTGTGAGGAGCATGTGTGTGTTTACATCACAATTCCGAGTAAATTTTTCCCCACATCAGGGGCAGTCGAAGTTCTCCCCCCTTGTGTGGGGAGCTATGCCTGTTAAGATGGCTTTTTCAGAGTAAAAATTTCCACATTTTGGCACTCGGGGTTTCTCACACCAGGTGGGTGAGATGTGGTGTTAAGTGTGTTTTATGGGTAAATTTTTTCCTCCCACTCTTGACATCAAAGTTTCCACACTGGTGTGGGTGAGCATTGACCGTTAAGATTGCTTTTCTGGGAAATTTTTTTCCACCTTTTGGGCAGGGGAAATTTTCTAATTCTCACCCCAGTGTGGGTGGAGTGTTTGTTAAGGATAGCTTTCAGGGTATATTTTTTTCCCACACTCTTGGCACTGGGGTTTTCACACCAGTGTGGGTGGATGTGATTGTTAAGGGGCTTTTATGGGAAATTTTTTTCCCCTAACCTGACACTCAAAGTTTTTCACCCATTGGGGGGTGGCATTAGGGTGCCAATAGCGCATGGGGTAATTTTTTAAGTCAAATTTTTTCACGTTTTTTGTGGTATTCTCCCCTTGTACTTAGAAACTGTCGTGTGAAAGTTTCAGGCTAATGGGTTTGATATTTAGAGGGGCGGACGATCTTAAAACTTTTTTTCCTCTTTTCGCCCTCAGGTCATGACCACGAGAAAGCAAATGAATTTTGGCTTTTTGGCCATATTTTTACTATACAGGAGCAAAAATTTCCCGCCGGGGGAAGTTTTACGACGATTTTTCTACCACCAAGGAAGAGAAGAAGACGGTGCAGCAGAGTGAGCTGAGGCTGCAAAGGAGGTCTTCGACTTCTGGCACGAGCTAGGATCCCCCCCATCGCAGAAAAACTAGCGTGAGGAGGAAGATTACTGGACTTTTCGACGAGGGGGAAGATCCTGAGCAAAAGCAAGAATAACTCTGGAGCACCCCTGCCAAAAAAAACAAAAGCCCTTTCCCAAAGAAATTTCCCCCAGCCCTTTAGGACATCCCCCACTCCGACGCCCTCATCTGATGACCATTCCTAAAGACAAGGAATTCCTTTGCCCGCGGGAGAAGAGGAGGCGGGGTTCGATGGCTGGTTGGACAAGAAGCTGAAAGAATCGGTTTCCCGAGTGAAAGCTCTCTCTCAGTAGCCGTCAACAGACGCCAAAAGGAGAAGAGATGGTGGAGTGGATCGTCATGCTGAGTCATCAAGTCCAGCCAAGCTGCAACAATCGATTCTTTTCCGAGCCGGGGTCGCTTCTCCACCAAAGTGATGAGGACAGGGGCACGAAGTCCCTCCTATCCCCCCGATCTCGTCGGAAACCTTGACAGAACTGGGGCAGTAGCCGCAAGCCCTTCGAATTGTGGCGGCTACGGGCAAGGTTGGGGCCCCGATCACAAGAGCTTTGCTGAATCCCCAGTCCATTTGACAGGCAAGAGGAAGTAAAATTTCCCCTTTGGCGAAGGACATCAAAAAGACTTTCATCCTTTTCCCCTCTTACCCTTCATTTGGGACGGGGAAAATCCTTCCTAGGGGCGATGGCACTCGCGCCGAAAGATCGCCATCCCTTCACAGGAGAAGGAGTGGAGAAGTTCCTAGGGTCCCGAAACTGCACTTTTGGAAGGTGAGCGCCGAACACTGTGTTCAGGTCTAGAAGACTGGGGGGTCCAAAGGAAGAGTCATGGCGATGTGCTTCGACACAAAAAGTCCAACCCGGAGCCCCTCAATGGTGCAGCACCATCTTGCAACAGAAGACGATGACCCCCCGTTTCACTTTCTTGCCGTCATCACGTCCCCGAACTTGTCCTTTTAGAAGGCCTTTTTTACGGTTTTGGGGGCATCTTTGGTCCTGGATCACCATCTTCTCTCGCTTCAAGGGGCCACTGGTCACATAAACCCGTGGCAATAAAACCCCCCCCACCAACGAAGATCTGCCGGGGACTTGGTCTCCAAGAGGGGACATCCATTTAAGGTTGAAAGTCTGCTTCAGACAAAGCCCGCCCCCTGACACTATAAGGAACCGTGAGCTGAGCATCCTTTTTCCTTGGCGGCGCTCTTCCCAGCCCCGATCCCTAGCCCCGGAGCGCTTTGAGCGCGTTTTATGGCGCGTATCATTTACGCTTGAAGGACTTGTTTCGGAGCAGCGACTGGAGTCGTCACACCTGAGAAATGCAGCCCCCAGCGGTTTCTTCGTTCGCAACCGAGATCTACATTCCTGGATGGTTCGAATCAACGGGGTTTCCCTCCCACGCTCCCCCAACGATCTTTGGGTTCGCTAAGAACATCCTTCATACCACGACGAAAGTATTCGGAAGGCCGCTTTCCCACTCTGAGCCCCCATTTTGGTACTTGAGCGAAAATCTCATTGGGCCCGCACTGTTCGACTCAGTCCCCTGTCCCAACAAACAAGCAATTGTAAGGCCATTCTCTACGATGAAGGAGCCGAGGAACCCCCCCAAAAGGGAATAAAACCCCCCATCATCACAAAATTTTGCGGCAACATGCCCTCCTTGCCACGAAAATTCCCTCCCCCTCTTTAAAGTCTTGTATCAAGATGATTCCTGTCCGCCAACCCTCGGAAGGGGCAGGAAGAGGAAGTACTCGAGGCCCGCCCCCAATCGAGGATTCGCGTCTCAAGACACGCCCCAGCGAGGAGTGGCGTCATCCCGTCCTTCAACCTGGTGACCAAAGACGAGGAACAGCGCCAGTTTCCCCCTCCAAGTTGTGGAGGCCCCCTCGCCCTCAACAGCCCCCCGGGCCCCCGAAGGTTCCCTTCCCCCCGGGCCCAAGCGGCCACAATGAGTGGGGTGGCTCCCCATGATACCCCCCCCCCGAGGGGATAATACTCACCAAGAGGGGGACCAGCAGCCCTGCTGGGGAAGGGATGTCCGGCTTGTCCACTTTCAAGAGATGACATCCCCTCCTTAATAGGCCAGTGCATAAGGGTAAATAACAAAGTTGTAACCCGCCACCCTTAAATATCAAACCGATTGAGGTCAAATTTTGCATACGATGGTTTCTTGCATAGATGCACCATTACACCAAAGTAGGAAGAAAAATTAAAAACTTTTGTTTTTTATTGGCACCCTAGTGAGCATGTGTGTGTACGATCACATTTCCGGGAGTAAATTTTTTCCCCACACTTTTGGCACTCAAAGTCTCTCACACCAGTGTGGGTGAGCATGGTGTCTCCTGATATTTATCTTATAAAAAAAACACTTTCCCACAGTGGTCACACCTCAGCCTTTCTACGTGTATGGGGAGGATGTGTGCAGTAAAAGCCAGCCTTACTGGAGCAAACTTTCCCACAGTCGTCACAAGTATAGGTCATCACGCCCTCCATTGTGCACTAGCAGCACATTTGGGGGGGTCATCAGTTGGTCCTGCTGAAAACCCTCGTAGTTTCCCGGATGAAACCCGGCGGTTTCCCAAACAAAAGGAAAGTTGGAAGGAGTCCTGGCGCGAGACTGACGTGGACTTTCACATCAGCACCTGTAACTTTGGTGGCTGTCAGCACATAAACAGGGAGGTGCTACCTTTAACAATGCTTCCTACTTAAACCTTCAAGTTAAAACCTATCCAGTATTTCCACCCAAAATGTAAGGCCAGCACGGGAGCCTCACGCCACCACTCTGCAAAACACCACCCAGGCAGAAAGGGGCTTGGACAACACAGGCCATGTTAAAGGGCAGGACATAGATTATGGCTGATGAACTATGAGCGTCAAAAGGGCGTCGGTCATAACTGACTAATCGAGCAGAATAGTCCACCATAGTCAGCTGCTAAAATAAAGTGCTTACAATTTCTCAACTTAAATATATGGTGTGAAATAAATATTGGCAATATTTTGTGCTTTTTAAGTTTTTGCCTCTTATAATACGACTTTTAGGAAGGAAAACACCCGTAAAATAGAAATCCATTATGGGAAAAAGACGCTGCAATGTATTCCCGTGAAGAGCCTCTGGGATAAACAAAGAGTAAATTTCCAACTTAAACCTAACCTGGTATTTTGGTACTTCAACCAGTAATTGGTAGAGGATAAAAAAATGCTCTTTTCTAATGTATTTTTTTATGTGTTAAGAATGATTTGGGCACATTAAAAATTGTCAGAAAGGCCCCATTTTGCAGTTATCCCGGAAATCAGAGTCAGAGTGTCGGTCATATGCGGTGTTAAACAGGGGTACCAAAAACATAGCATCCCATGGCAAATTTATGGTCGACAATAGGAGTTTATGAGAGTTTTAGGTGAGTTTAAATCTAAAATGCGCTATTTGTCTCAGACGGACTTAGCTATGACGGTTATTTATGGATCTCACCCCAGGTTACACTCAGGTAGTGTTACTAACACCCCATCAACAAAAACTTTGCAGTGGCAACACTACTAAACCTTTTCTTTATTTTTTTTTTACATCATAAATGACTGGCCAAGGGCAAAAAAAGCAGGTAACAAAAAAAAAGCCAACTAGCTGCCCGTCCCTATAAAGCAGACAGTAAAAGATTGTAGAAAAGGGGGTGGGCCAATAGGCTTGCGCTGGTATTGCAAGTGAAACCCAGTCACGAAGACGATAGTGATCGGGACAATAGTTCCGGAGAATGTGTTTGAAAATGTGGTATACACTAAAACCCTTATAACTCGGCACGAAGGGCTTGGCCTTGCCGAGTTATTCAATATGCAGAGGTTTTGCAAATGCCCTCCTGATATGGGTAAAAATTAAAAAAATTTTTAAATACGCTGTAGCCTGAAAAATGCCCCGAGCCCGTGTCCACCCAATAGTGAATGGGATGTTAGCCGGGGGTTTGTGCCCCGCCTCCCGGGGGGTGGTTCGTCTTAACTAGAGGAGAGGAGAGGAGGGGAAAGGGAGGAAGAAGAAGAGGAAATGAGAGGACCTCCAGTGGCGCAAAAAAATTTAGGACCCAAAAAACTTAGGAGGGGAATAACTCCTTAGTGTTTTCCCAAATTTTGGTAGGAGCGTTTGAATATTTTTACGTTTTTTGTATATATAGAAGTGCATTGGCTGTTGCTGTAGTTTCCTCGGCTGCCTGCTTGTATCTTCCAAGCTCATGGGAAAGAGGTTGTTGGGTTTTTGGTTCTCCCCCCTTCCTATCCCCTTACTCCCCTCCATTTCACCGCCTCCTCCAGGTCTACAAAGCTTATGCCGGCAAATCTTTATCAAATTTTGAAGAAGCACATATAGTAGAACCTTTTTATCAAAGTGGAAAACCATTGTCCCGTAGGAGGTAGATGTGTGTTTCCAAACATACCGTCTCGTGTGGTGCTGGCGGGCGCAGGATGGTGAGTTAGAGACTGTTTTGGCATGGAAGAAAGGGTCAGGGCGACCAAGAAAAACTTCAAAGAAGACTGATCAACTGTTCAAAATGATTATTGACATCAACAATAATTTTGTGCAGTTGATCAGTGTTCTTTGAAGTTTTTCTTGGTCGCCCTGACCCTTTCTTCCACACCAAAACAGTCTCTAACTCACCATCTTGCGCCCGCCTGCACCACACCGAGACAGTATGTTTGGAAACACACATCCCCCTCCCTATCTGGCCAATGGTTTTCCCACTTCGATACAAGGTTACTATATGTGTCTTCTTCACAATTGATAGAGATTTGCCCTGCACAATGCTTTAGTAGACCTGGAGGATGCGGTAGAAGATGGAGGGACGAATAAGGGTATAGGAAGGTTGGAGAACCAAACACAACAACCTCTTCCTATGATGACTTGGGGCTATATTCAAGAATGCTCGTCAAATCCCGGCCGGTGGAGATTTTCCACCGTCGTACCTCCACTGGTAACATCTACAAGAACTGCCCCGACTGGTGGATATTTGACAGGCGTACCAACACAAGCGAGCCCCAAAGCGGCATCAGTATTTTGACTGTTTTATACATATCTAATACATTTTACTAGTGAAATTTATCATTTCTGACATTAAAATAATAGCTAAGTTAGTGTTCGCCACTTGTCTGAGGCGTTGGTGCAGAAAAAATTGGCCTGAGTGATGCTTGCGAGTACATTTGAACGGCCCGCCGCCACTGCTCCACACAATGGCCACCTCCATTCTCCCGCCGCCGCCCGGCTTCCTCACAAGTTAACACACCTATATAAGGCCTCCTGGACCTGATTTTACCTTAATGATGACACGTGTGCATTCACAGTGTATGGCTGTCACTCTCGGTTGTGTTGAAAACTCTCCTGTAATGGTCTGGGAAGAAATACGATGGAATAAGTGGAGAGCGGGGTGAAGGGGGATGTGCAAGTTGTCGCCAATCAGCTGACTCAAACCTCCACCCCTGAACTCGACGCGTTGCGTCGTATTTTGATTCTTGTATACCAAAAACCGATACAACGGGTGGAGAAAAATTCTTGAATATGGCCCTTGGAAGATACAGAGCGGGCAGCAGCGAGGAATCTACAGTAGACACCCTAATGCACTGCCAGATATACAAAAAACGTAAAAATATTCAATCGCTCCCACCGAAATTGGCAAAACAGCTAAGGACGTTATTCCCGTCCTAAGTTTTTTTGCGCCGACTGTAGTACGAAGCGATACTTGATCGTGATCTTAATATTACAGGTGGCCTATTCTTCATAGGCCAAGCCTTTGAACCAGCTGCTCCTGTAGAGAAAAACACAAACAAAAGGAAAAAAACAAAACAAAACTACATACAAGCTATACTAAGCCTAATATAATAGTATACTAAGCGGTAGAGGTCACAAGAAGAAGAAGCCTACTGAGAAAAAAAAAATTATAGTAGATTTTACGAGCAAATGTTTATTTTTATTTATTTTTTCTTAAGATTTCCCCTCCCAAAATCAGAGCAAGTCTTCCAAGATGCAGCGTCTTATAAGTTATAAGCCGTAAAATACGGCTATGCATGGTATTAGGGAGGCAGGTCTGGCAACCTGCAGTTCGTACAAGTCTAGCGTCGGCTGCTCCAAGATGTAAACAAAGATGCCAGTACTGGTGGCAAGAGGACGATCATGCGCGACTCCGCGTTTGCTACCAAGAGATGCCGGTATCAGGCATCAAAGGGTAGCAAAATACCAAAAGATGCCGGAAAAAGTTACCATGTGACACGGCAAAGCACTGGGATACAGAGCAAGGTCGGGTACCAGCGCATAGGCTGACACTTATGCGACTGAGGATATGCCGAGTGTAAGCAAAGAGATGCAGTTATAACTCGGAAATTTGTCGAGATTCAGTATTCTTTGCCGACTTTCTGTATACATGTTCAAACAAAAGGTTGTGAGGGCATGATATGCCGAGTGTAAACCAAGAAATGCAGTTATAACTCGGCAACATGCCGAGATACAAAATTTTTTGCAGACTGTCTTTGCCTTGCCGAGTTATATCAAATTCCGAGTTATACAATGCAGAGTTATAAGGGTTTTAGTGTAATAGGTCGTCTCGAGCTTGCGAGTACACTAAAACACTTATAACTCGGAATTTGAAATATCTCGGCAAGGCAAAGACAGACGGCAAAAAATTATGTATCTCGGCATGTTGCCGAGTTATAACTGCATCTCTTGGTTTACACTCGGCATACCCTCAGTCTTCTTCTTCTGCTTAAGCGGCTATTACACGGGCACTATTCTGCTCAGGGAGCAGATTTCACTGAGCAGTTTTGAGGATTTTGCTCAACCAAAGCCTGTTTGATTGAGCAAAGAGGGAACTACTTTGAAGCTATTTTTGCTCGTCATTTCAGTGAGCAAAAACGTTTTCTGTTATAAAGGACCGAAATTAGTGGATGACTATATATTTATTGCAAGATCATTTTCTTCTAAAACTCTCAAGAAGACATCTACATGCCTGCTGACTGGACAGACGAGATGGAAAGCTTACTGATTGACTTAGTTCAGGCACATCCTACAATATGGAACATATATAGCCCTTTATTTGTTAAAAAAACATTAAAAAAGAAAACATACACCCTCAATACCTAAGAAGCCTGACCTTCCAAGTCATTTATTTATGGTGATACACAGGCGACAAGTGTGTTGCGAGGCCGTACAGGTGTGTAGTGACAGGTGTGGTGTATATGGTAAAGCGAGAGAGGCTAAGAGTGCAGTGTTAGCACCAGAGTGTGTGTCTGACATAAAGAGCGAACGCGTAGTTCTCGACCACTATAACGGCGTCAGCCCCGTACCGCCACGGGTACGGCGCGGGCCACAGTGGTCCATAGAAGCTACTCTCGGGGATTACAGGAAGTTTAAATGAATCAAAAACCTTTGGCCTAATCAAAAAACCTTTCTTAATTAGGTATATTGAATTGAAAGTAGTTAGTTTCGTACACTGATTTTGAGTATTTTCGTACATACCTGGTGTCATTTCGTAACTCCAGTAGTCAAGTTCAACTCTGCGCTGAGTGTACGAAACGACTATGGTTTCATATAGACTACGAAACAACTTTTGGTAATAATGGACGAGAGTTTCGCGGTCGTTTTCAGAGACACCAACTATTTTTTCTTGGCCTACAATAGGTGCTTGTTCTAATGGAGATAGTTTTATTTTGCGCAACACCCCCACCCCCCCCAAAAAAAATTATAATAATAATGAAACCTAACCTAACCTTATAGGTTTTAATGAAACCTAACCAAACCTTAAAGGTTTTAATGAAACCTAACCTAACCTTATAGGTTTTATGAAACTTAACCTAACCTTATAGGTTTTAATGAAACTTGACCTAACCTTAAAGGTTTTAATGAAACCTAACCTAACCTTAAAGGTTTTAATGAAACTTGACCTAACCTTAAAGGTTTTAATGAAACCTAACCTAACCTTATAGGTTTTAATTAAACCTAACCTAACCTTAAAGGTTTTAATGAAACCTAACCTAACCTTAAAGGTTTTAATGAAACTTAACCTAACCTTAAAGGTTTTAATGAAACCTAATCTAACCTTATAGGTTTTAATGAAACCTAACCTTAAAGGTTTTAATGAAACCTAACCTAACCTTATAGGTTTTAATTAAACCTAACCTAACCTTAAAGGTTTTAATGAAACCTAACCTAACCTTAAAGGTTTTAATGAAACTTAACCTAACCTTAAAGGTTTTAATGAAACCTAATCTAACCTTATAGGTTTTAATGAAACCTAACCTTAAAGGTTTTAATGAAATCTAACCTAACCTTAAAGGTTTTAATGAAACCTAACCTAACCTTAAAGGTTTTAATGAAACCTAATCTAACCTTATAGGTTTTAATTTAAAACCCAACCTTATAGGTTTTAATGAAACCTAATCTAACCTTAAAGGTTTTAATGAAACCTAACCTAACCTCAAAGGTTTTAATGAAACCTAACCTAACCTTAAAGGTTTTAATGAAACTTAACCTAACCTTAAAGGTTTTAATGAAACCTAACCTAGCCTTAAAGGTTTTAATGAAACCTAACCTAACCTTAAAGGTTTTAATGAAACCTAACCTAACCTAACCTTAAAGGTTTTAATGAAACCTAATCTAACCTTATAGGTTTTAATTAAACCTAACCTAACCTAACCTTAAAGGTTTTAATGAAACCTAATCTAACCTTATAGGTTTTAATGAAACCAAACCTAACCTTAAAGGTTTTAATGAAACCTAACCTAACCTTAAAGGTTTTAATGAAACCTAACCTAACCTTAAAGGTTTTAATGAAACCTAACCTAACCTTAAAGGTTTTAATGAAACCTAATCTAACCTTATAGGTTTTAATGAAACCTAACCTAACCTTAAAGGTTTAATGAAACCTAACCTAACCTTAAAGGTTTTAATGAAACCAACCTAACCTTAAAGGTTTTAATGAAACTAATCTAACTTTATAGGTTTTAATTAAACCTAACCTAACCTTAAAGGTTTTAACGAAACCTAACCTAACCTTATAGGTTTTAATGAAACCTAACCTAACCTTATAGCTTTTAATTAAACCTAACCTAACCTTAAATGTTTTAATTAAACCTAACCTAACCTTAAAGGTTTTAATTAAACCTAACCTAACTTTAAGCACAAAGTATACTTTTTTTTTTTTTTTTTTTTTTTTTTTGCGTCAAATAAAGCTATCTCCATTACAACAAACACCGCGTATTAGGAAGCGCTATGATAATTTGTATCATAACCGCACTCAGGTCTGTATGCATTTTGCTCATCAAAACACAGATCACCGTGTAATAGTTTCGTTGAGCAGCTCAGTGAAATCTGCTCAGTGAGCAGAAAAGTGCCCGTGTAATAGCGCCTTTAGTATCGCTTTGTAAGTCGTCTGTCAAGCTCGAGCTCGAACTTGACATAAGTCGCATAAGTGTCAGCCTACTGGCTAGTACTCAACCTTTGCTTTACTTTGCTACGTATTTTACGTGTTTTGGGATTACATCATACAGTACTGTATTTCAAGATGTCAGCTCCATCACACAAGGGTGTCTCCAGCAAGAAGGGAATGAAATTGAAGAGCCTGAGCCTGCAGGAAAAGGTGAAAGTGCTGGCAAGGATGGATGGAATGAGGCACATGATGAACAAAACCTAAGCAGTGTTAACCTGATGAAGTTTGGTTATTTAGGTCGTATACAATTTAGGCCGTGAGACGATTCCAACGTTTAGTCAGTTTGGACGTTACGGCTGAAACGACCAGGACCCGTAAGCAGTGACCTTCAAGCTCCAAAATGAAAAACGTATCCACTTAATTTAACAAAAGTATCCAATATTTTTCTTCAAAAATGCTACACGGGAAGTAAATTATATAAAATATGTTTTACATGGGAAGTAAATTATATAAAATATGTTATGTTGATTAACATCTTACGATTAGCAGCCAGGGTTCCTGTGGTGCCTGGCAGCGGAGAATGGCTCTACAATCTACAGTCTAGTAGGTTTTCCATTAGCATAATGAAAGAATTTCAGCTACAATCATATATTATTTTTCAACTGGACGTATGTAAGAAGAAACACTAACACCCAGATCATGACCATAGGCTAATTCTACTTACAGTATGTATCTCTGGTCCACCGACTATGTAAAGTCCACTCCGGGAATCTGTTGCCTGCCTGCCTGCGAATGAACTTGGGGTGGCATTCAAAGAGAGGTTACCTTTGAGGATTGTTAAAAACTACAGGCTCCGTTTCTGCAACCCGGTCAACACAGTTATTGAAAAAAAAAGGCTAGACAGTGGAGTTATGATGTTGTTCACAAGGAAAAGCACTGAGTGACTGAGCGACTACAATGATGTCATGAAACTCACCAGCATATCACCGTTGTGTTATCAAAATTGCCAGCCAATAACAATGTATGAGAGAAAACTAGAACTAAAAAGGATAACCATAGCAGTGGTATGGTATGGTAGTCCATACCACAACCCCCCCCCCCCATCAACAACACCCATGAAAAACTCCCGCCCTACTTCAACTCAGGGCTACCGCCTCTGCCTCACTCCCTCTACCCCCTCCCGCTCACTCATCCCCCTCTCCATCACACCACACACATTTAAAGATCGTTCCACATACCTAACTCTCATAAATCTTTGCCATAACTCGTAAATTATCACCTAATACATATTCAACCACTACAAACCTTAATTCCACCATCATATGACAGCCCGTCTGTCTAACTTCCCGGGCTCATGCGGGGTGCTGTCTGCTGCTCGCCACTCGGGTGAGGGTGATACCTCAAGATCAAGATCATGAGGGTCGCGTGTCGCACCCACATCACGGTGACTCACACATGACAAAAACACCACAAGTGTCTGGATTTCTTTAATGGATTTATTTTGTTTTTATACCTGCCCTATTCAATGGGTGGCTCACTCCTATCTTCTCACTTTATCCTTCTCAGTGTTTTTAAGTGCTTGTGTGACTTGATATCCAGCTTCACTATGTCTGATCTGATGCCCAGATTTTTGCTAGTGATAGTGATTCAGAGTAGTGGTTGAAAATAGTGTTATATAAAGCCTCCCTCTGCTGGCAAGAATCAACTGCGGTGTGCAAACAAGTGTGTTGATTTTTGTTTTATTAATTGCATTTTCTATTTTAGTTTATCATAAAAAAATTTGTGCATATATTGTATGGGGAGGGGAACCCCCCCCCCCCATTAAGTCGTAATATTCTATTACCGTATTTTACGGCTTATAAGACGCACTATTTTTCCAAAAAAATACACTGAAAAACACTCATGCGTCTTCCAAGACAAATGTTGTAGGAGGTTAGCTTAGGTAGCTATTCAATTCAGCCTCTTGTATGATGTAACCTCAGTACATACCTGTTAAGGGAGAGTCCCCCATGAATTAAAAATTGCATCTATGGTCATGAATAATGTATATGTTGTGTATAGTACCCTTGTTATCACATGAACATTTCAAGCTGATCAGATAAAATGAAAAATTAGAAAAATTTAAGTAAAATAATTTTGTCAGTTTTTGATGAAATTTTGAATTTATTTTTCTCAGCCATTTTTTGACCGATTTCCTTGTGACATGCGCATCTGATAATTCATTGTTATTCTAACAATTTGTCTTGTTGTAAAACTGTTTCGTTAATTTGTAAAAAAAAAAAAAAAAATACCTACATATTTTTTTTTTGGATAATTTTCCCAATATCAAAGCTAAGCCTTTAAAAAAAAAAAACATGACAGATTTTTCTACGATATTTGATTTTGTGTGTCCTAAAGTTTCGTGAAAATCGTGCCAAAAATAAAAGCAGAAAATAATTTTATTCATTTTATATATACTAGTTTTGAAAAAAACGCGTTTGAAGTTTTGCTAAAGTTTCTGCGCTCCAGTGAAGGTACTATACTGTCAATGCTACTTTCATATGAATTTTATGGGATCAGTTATCACATATCAATGCATGCATAAAAGGATCTGGCACCTTGTCCCCCCCCTTATAAAGGTATTAATTAATCGCTCAAAGGCGAGGCCACGCCCCATTGTTGCAAGGTTCGATCAAAATTCACAAGGTGCATAGCTTTCGGTTGGAATTCCTTTGTCTGTTTTCCTCTTCTTGTTTATTGTCTTCTTCAGTGTAATTCTTCTCTTTTAGCTCTTTTCTAGTCCTTTTTGCATGTATACATTTGTTCCAAAAATGTTTGTGAACAGGTTGCACTTTTCAGATCCATAACTGTGTTCCAGAATTGTTACCTGGGTAACAAACTTCACCCTGAAGATTGCTGCTGTTTTTTTTTTTAAAGGCTTAGTTTTGATATATGAGAAAATTATCCAAAAAAAAAATCAAAAATTCAAATTTTTTTACTACAAGTTTTGAAAGTTTAAATGCCCCTCGCTATAGGCATTTAAATTTATGTCCAACTGAAAAAAATTCCACCATTCGAAAGCCAAAGGATAGGGTGTTGCCATAGACCATATAACTGAAATTCGTATTTAAAAAAAATATTTTCATATTTTCAAGGTGGACTTTTTAAGGACTAAATACTTAAGAGTATTTAGAATACCATAAGACATTCAAATCAACTACTAATCTGTCCTCACCCTGTGATCTTTACACGATAATGGCGGGAGCCTTTCCGCCCCGGCAGATTGGCGCCAATAGCCATTGCGTATATAAGGAACTTTGTTTGTTACATTAGATAAAAATTTGTATACATATGTACATGCAGCCACCAAAAATACTACACGCATACAGGAAAATTCAAACAATACGTGGTGAGGCACAGGAGGCAGGCAACGTAGTGAGGCACGGGAAGGCGTGAGAGGTGTTTGTTTACACTCAGGACGACAAAGCCAGACTCAGCTGATCGGCACATCAGGCAGGCACACAGCTGCGGTAAGGTTTTTCACTCCCGCCGTCTGACCTGCGTGCACATGTTCAGCCAGCCAACATGAGGATTTACTTATACTATCGCATACAATCTAGAAAATAAAAATGGCTGATGAGCAGTGCTGAATGAAGATAATGAATAGTGAGTGTGTTCTTGTGTAAAAATGAATGTATATCGGACAAGTTTTTTTTTCTTCTTATAAATTTATATCCAAAATCAGGGTGCGTCTTCCAAGATGCAGCGTCTTATAAGCCGTAAAATACGGTAATCGGAAAGGGTTAGAACCCCTATTGTTCCGACTTAAAGAAGTTTTACAGTATACCTCAAAACTATTTCAACAATTGATGGCAAGAAACTTTATATCATGATGGGTATGAATGACCGGCACTGTTATTATTCGACTGGATCCAGATATCCGATCCAGCCATCCAGATTAGCTAGATATGTGGTATTCGGTTATCTGGTCAAATAACTATCCAGTGCAACCCTACAATTTAGTTTGGGAGGTGTCTTTACACTCCTACCTTGAAAATTATAAGTTGTAGAATGATGGAAAATATAAACAGGAAGAGAGCTCCCAAGTTTATAAGTGAATGGAATGAAAGAGTGAAGATACTGGTTAACTCTTGCATTAGTAGGATGGATAAAATAGGGATGAGAATGAGTAGAAAGTCTGTGCAGCAAGCCTGCAGGTGGGGGAGAGGTAAGTAGTTAGCATGAAAATAACGGTAGGAGAAAGCAATAGAAGCAACATTGCGGCGGTGATTCAAAGTTTGAAGATAGTCTGGGCACTACTTTATGTCACATACTTCACTTGCCTAAGTAATACAGTACCCGACATAAATATTGGCCGCGTCGGTCATATGCCTAATGCGTCAGAAAACATTTGATAACATTTATGAAGGATGGCTGCTTACTTTTAATTTTATACTTTGACGGCATCCCACCATGTCTAATGCATTCTGTTAGGCATAATGAAACAATTTATATCACCTTTTGTAGTACTGTGGATAGAGGGATTTCTGCCAACATTAGCGCTGTATTTTCACGTTATAAACAAAGGCAAACCGGCTCCCAGAGCAAACTACGGAAAAACTACATACAGGGAAGTCCCGAAGATACGAGCAGTTAGTTCCACCTGGCATACTCGTAAAGCGAAATCTCGTTATAGCGAAATACATAACTAATGGTAAAATATAGGTTTGGTTCCAGGACCCCATCAAAGACATGTTTTTCAAGCTAAAATAAACTGTACCAGTCCCAAGGTTGGGGCCGCACACCTGGCTAATTAGAGAGAAACTGCAACTCCGAAATGCCAGTGGTCGCTGGCAGTTTTAACTCACAATTTGGTGAAAAGTTGGTCAACTTGAAAGAAAAATATGGGCTTATTCCACTGCACTTAAAACACACAAGTATAATATTAAGAACGATTTTTTTCTATATGTATATTGTATAGAAGCCTGATTCTGTAAAACATTGTATATAACCAAATAACCAAGTAGGTTATAGTTGAGGAGGCGAGGTAAATGCTACTCTATGATATTATATAGTCAATAACGAATGTTTAGAAGTTATCTTTACCTAGGCAGTCATATTTTCCTGTTATTATTGTGTATCAATCAGATAGAAAGCCTGGAAGTGCAATGAGTCGACGCGTGAAGTGGCAATGTTTTGATTCAAATCTCCCCGCCACAATCTCCCCGCCCACCACTCCCCGCCGCGGCGTATCGCCTCCACAATTATAACCTACATTGTCGCAGCAGCAAGCCGATTTCGGCATTCCTTATTCTTCGTTTTTCCAAGAAAACAGTGTGAACATCGCCCAAATTTTACATGCCACAATATACATGTAAAAAATATATTAAGCTTTGCTACACGAGGCGAGTAATTTGCATTAAATTGCTATTATAGAACGTTCCATCGTAATGCATGTCATCCATATAATTAGTAGAAAACAGAAGAACTATATTTTTTGGTTTTCAGATGCGGTGCATCAATGTTTATCGCGAAATTAATTTATGAAAAATATTAGTCGCGGAGGGAAAACACAGTAGACCAACCTTTGAGTTAAAACTGCCAGCGACCACTGGCATTTCTCGAGTTTCAGTTCTCTCTAATTACCCCTAAAGGTCAGGCCGCACACCTGGCTAATTACCCTTCAGGTCACGCCTTGCTTGGGGTGACCTGACTGGGGTCAACCAAAATCCTCCTTTGTCCAGCCTGGGAGTCTGTAAGTATTCAGTCAGTTACCTACCAACCACTACAGTGAGAGGAACACTACTCCTCTCCCTGTGTTCCTCTCAGTGTGGTGGTAGTTAGGTAACTGCCAGAAGCTGGTCTAGGAAGCCAGGGCGGGAACCCAGCAACGGAGGTGCGGGAGGAGTTTGGGTCACGAGCGAGTCAGGTTCACGCCAGGTGTTGGCTTGACCTTTAGGGATAATTAGCCAGGTGTGCGGCCCCAAGCTTGGGGCCACCACAACATCAGATGTACAAACATACAGTCCAGATGCATACGTGGTAGGGCGCGCATTTTGAACTTGGTAATTTTACTCACCCCAGTTTGAATGTCGTGGCATTGGATTTTGATCTCGTATATTGAAATAGACCCTAATTTACTCAGCTCGTATAATTTATTTCTCGTATACCGAATGCTCGTATAACGGGACTTCCCTGTACTCTCAAATTTGAATTTAGTGCGCATTTGGCAAATGTGCAAGGGTAACTGGGGCAGATCAGTCAGTTGCCAATGAGCTCAAGGTCAATCAGTAATCCATTACAGCTTGTGCAGAGAGGAGTTAACAGCCCGCGACATTTTAAGACAGTGTTATGCCTCGATCTTGCCTCTTCTGTGGACTAGTGGAAGGTTTATACCAGTGACAAGTGATGACATTGGTGCTATTTCGTCACTCCACAAGGCAGGACATTCAGTGAAAGATATCGCTGAAAACACAGAAGTTAATGTGAGAAGTGTCAGGCGGTGGGGTGCAACGAATTACAAACTCTGGTGACGACGATTTGTCACGCAAGAAATTACCCCGAGGCAGGCCTCGTAAGACCCCCACTCGAGGACACTAAGCATCGTCAATTGTGATGGTGATAAGTGTCCCAGTATTTCCGGCAGACGGTTAAGGAAAATAACCATGTACTGCTGGGTGAGCAGTGTCTGAATGTGGAATCTTCTTCTGAAATGAAGTGTCTGTCAGGACAGTGCAACGTCAAGTCCATGACAACCTTGGATTTAAGCATTTTGTTGCGCGACCTAAATCTCTCCTAACACAGTCCAAAGACTACTGTATAGTGGACTTGTTTCTGGAATCAGCCCATGACCAGTGGAGGCTGATCGGCAAGGTAAACAAGTGTTCCATGAATAAAGTAGACTATGGTTTATCAGTATAAATGATATATCCCCGGTACTGTTATCTTGGTAAATGTTTGTTCTATAATATTATCAAATAAAAAACAGTAAAACTCACTAAAGAAATGCCATTATGAGACTATGAAGAAACATGCATGAACTAATTTAAAGGGAGGTCCCGTTATACGAGCATTCGGTATACGAGAATCGATGATACGAGATGGGGTAAATTGGGGTCTATTTTCAATATACGAGATCGAAAATCCAATACTAGACATTCAAACTGGGGTGAGTAAAATTACCAAGTTTTTTACTAAAGTAAATTACAAGTTATTTACTAAAGTAAATTACAAGTTATTTCCTAAAATTATAAAGTCATTTATGACTATATGATTTTACCCTAAGGTTGTACGATAATCCATCTGAAAATATGATAATTTTGGTGGCTTCGGTACGACAATAAGGCCTACAAAAATTCACATCCGGGACGATGTAAAATGATTCGGGATGCACAGAGACAATTTTGTGGGCAGTGGAAGAGGTCTGCACACCCCTCCCTTGTCCCTTACTACCTACCCTCGAGTTTTTGTACCACACGCAGCACTGAGGATCTTTCCTCTTCCCCAATTTGAGCTCCCTTCACACATTCCATAATCGAGCCACAATAGCGCCGATTATTGGACGCTATCGTGAAATTTGTCCACGATAAACGCAGACCACGATAGCCTCAAAACCAATGTCACGTGCCTGTACGTTAGGGTGCCAATAGCACATATGGGTAAATTTAAAACTTGATTTTTTTTAAGGGCCCCTTTGGGGGGATACTGTGCAGTAATGGGGAAAACCTCTCATGCAAAATTTGAAGCAAAATCAGTTTATATTTAGAGGTGGCGCAAGTTAATTGAAACTGTATTATGTGTACTATGTGATATACCAGATACATGTACCGGTCTGCAAGGCTGGGGTTTTATAAATCACCCATTTCTTTTTCAGAATGGCTCATCACGCGCAGCTACGGACTGTTCGGCTGGTGGGACACCCAAACCCCGCCCCAACCCTCGGAGCCCAAAACTCCCCTCTCGGGGCGACGTGCTCAAGCGGGCTTTTTTACTTCCACAACGTGGAAAAGAAAAACCGTCGCCACCACCGCCGCGGCCACTGCCCAAAGAGGTGCTAAGGTTCTGGGAGACCGCGAGGATCCCAACGATGACGGAAAAAAAAGCGTCGTTGGGCAAGGTGGAGGTCTTGTTAAGGACTGGAAGGGTTGGGTGAAGAGCAGGGAAGAGCAAACGAACAAGACAAAAGAGTTTCAAGAGGCCCTCTGCGACCTCTTTGACGTCGCCCACGCCGACGCGATGACCCTGATGACGATCCCGGCTGATCGCGAGTTCCTAGCGGCGCAACGCGAGAAGGGTCCCCGAGGGATCATGCAGGGAGCGACAGGGTGCTGGAGCGCCGAGTTCAGCGCCGGGAGATGACAGTGGCGGCAGAGAAGCGATACAAGAAGCTCAAACGTCGCGCTGGACGAACGCGCGGGTGCTCGCTCCTCCTTCCTCGGTTGAGTCCAGTCCGGCACGCGGCGGGGCGGTGCTACCGCTGAGCCGCCCGGTGCAAGCCCTATGAAGCGACGACCGGGGGGGTCACAGGTCGTGCTCTCCCAGGAGTTAGCGAGCGCCCCGACCAGACCGGCGGTGAGCGACCGCAAAGCGCTCCGCATCGTGCGGCGACGCCAGTAGCCTCGGCCACAATCCTCAGGAGCTGATCCTGAATGCTGAGAGCATCCGGCAAGCTCGCGCCGTCTACCGGTCCCAGCTGGCCGCGGAAGTCAAGACAACCTTCGTCCCTGACACACCTCTTACCGTTCACGGGGACGGGAAGATCCGCGGGATTGCGACGGTACGCGGGTGGATCGGCTGGCTATCCTCGTCTCCGGCGACGGCGTCCAGAAGCTCATCGGCGTTCCCAAAAGCTGGCAAGTGTGACTGGAGAGGCGATGGCGAGCGCCGTGGCTGAAGCGCTCGAGGGACTGGGGGCTCGCAGAGCGTTGATGGCTATGTCGTTCGATAGGGACCGCCGCCAACAGGAGCCCTCGCCGGTGCCTGCACCCTGCTGGAGCAGAAGCTTGGTCGGCGTCTGCTAAGCCTCGCCTGCCGGCACCATGTACACGAGCTGGTGCTGGAGAAGGCGTTCCTCTATCTGCATGGGGCCGTCGTCGGGTCCTGACATCGGCGTCTTCAACCGATTCAAGGACGGTGGGCTTTCATCGACCAGAGGCCAGCCGGAGCCGCCAACGCCCGACGAGCTGCCGCCACCCTCCTGAACAAGGGGGGACACACTTATGCAGGAGGTGGGCAGCGCTGTTCAACACCACCCACCCGCGGGACGACTACAAGGAGATGCTGGAGCTCTTCACGTCCTGCTGGGTGGCGAGGGGCGACATCCCAAAAGGTGAAGTTCCGGCGACCCGGGCGCCATGCACCGCGCGCGCCATTAGCGGCGAAGATTACGCTGTTCGCCGCCCAAAATGGGGGGCTTCTGCTCGCCGCGGAGCTGTCCAGCCTCCGCCGGTTCACCTTCTTCGTCGCTGAGGTCTACGGACCCGCTGGTTTGAGGCACCCGTGGCCGCCCTTGTGCCGGCGAATGACTTGAAACTGGCCGCCCACCTCCGCGACTTCCACGATGTGAGATCGGCAAGGTGTGCGTGAAGACCTTCTCCCGGCACTTCTGGTACCTGAGCGAGCCACTGGTCGCCATGGCTCTCTTCGACCACCGCTTGCCAAACCCCCGAGAACAAGGCGCGGCGGAAGCAATGCAGCGGGAAAAAGATCCGAGGAACCCCGAAGTGCATCAAACCGTCTCCGACGTTCGCCTCGCCTCGTCCACGCTAGCGTCGTTTGGTAGCCAGGCGTCCGGCGGCCTCCTCGACGCCGCCCGGAGTGGAGAGGGCGTTCCTCTCGAAGGAGCGGAGGAGTGGCCGAGTGACACGGGGTTCGTCGCGGCGTCTCGGCGCGTCGCGAGCCTACACGTCACCAACGACAAGGCGGAGCGAGGGGTGGCGCTGTTCCAGTCCTTCAACCTCAGCCTGACGAAGAACGAGGATCAGCGCCAATTTCTCTTGCAGGTCGTCGAGAGGCACCGTCGACAACAGCCAGGAAACATCGAAGGCTTCCCTTCCCCGGCCAAGCGGAAGACAATGAGTGGCTTGGGCAACCATTTATACCCCCCGCCCCAGAGGGACTAATACTCGCTTTGAAGAGCGAGGGGGACCAGCAGCCCAGCTGGAGGCAGGGGAGGTCTCAAAAGGCTTCAATATTGCCAAAAAAAACCCAGAGACGATGTCGTTCCTTGTAGTCCCTATCGGAGTCTATAGGGGGAACAATCAAAACGACTTGACCACCTTTAAATATACTTCGATTGCGCTCAAATTTTACACACGTTTTTTTTCTCATCACCCCACAGTATTCCACTAAGGGCCGTTAAAAGGAATCCAACTTAATTTTTTATTGGCACCCTACGGTACGTATGTGTCATGCCGGTCGTAAGATGGTCACGATGGAGTCATGACGCTGTAAGACTACGTCCGAATGGAAAATCAACGGTCATTTTGTCATCACGATTTGAGTTTCGATAACCACGACAGTGCCATGACGGTTTTCCATGAACGCATCACGATAGGTCAAGAAACCCTGCATCATGCAACATGCCTGTACGTGGGTGGGTGTTGCTATGGTGATGGAGAAGGAAGGGGGGCTAGAGATGAAGGTGGGAGAAAACAGGGTTGTGTTGGTAATGGAGAAGGGGGAAAAAGGGGGAGGGGGGTTGTAATAAAGAAGGGGGTGATGGTGTTGGTGGGGAAACGGGGTGGGGGGATGGAGAGGGCGTTGTTGGGGGGTGGTGAAATGGGTTTAAAAAAGGGGGTGGATCCACCACCCACCCCTACTCCCTACCCACTTCCCCCATCACCACGTGGTTTATAGGAGTAGGGGGTAGGGAGTAGGGGGGGGGTGGCATCACCACGTGGTCATGGGGAGGGGGGGAAGGGAGTCGAGGGTGGGTGGAGGTGAATGAGGGAAAGGGGGGAGAAGGGGAAGGGGGTGCAAAAATGGGGGGAAAGGTAGGATTGAAGGAGCGCGTCACGGTTTTTATCGTTTACAATAAACATACGACGATCACGATAGTGTCACGAAGCTGCTACATAGATAACGATAGCGTCACGATACGATTTCGTTGGGTACAGTGCGTTAGTGCATGCACTAACTTTTTGTGGCCTTGGCGAGCGCGTCACGATCGGTCACGATGGACCCAAAACCAAGACCATGACGGCGCTGCGGGATTGCATTGTTGGCGCGTTCGTGTTTCCATTATGGAATGTGTGAAGGGGGCTTTGGTGATCAAGGGGAGGAGGGAAAAACTCTAACCAGTCATCCCTGCAAACGCAGTCACCCTGTTTTTTCTGGGAGCCTCGGAGAGAGGAAACAGGGACTCTCAGTGGGTTTCTTGCCAGCTTCCTGTCTCCCACACAACATTACCACTTGTGAGTGTATGGAGGGTTTTTTGTTTAATTAATATGCAGTTATGTTATTTTTTGTGCTAGTTCTCTTTCAGAATGTTTTTTCTACAGAATAGGTAGTACAGTGTGGGTAATATAGACGCTGTTTTGTTTGTTGTCTTTGCTATATAGAAAAAAATATAGGGAGAAAAAAAAATAGTACATGAAGAATTTTGGGTGTTTCTGATATATTTTTGTGCGATATGGCATATACTTGCATCTGTATGGGTGCAGCAAGAAAGCTGTGCCTTTCAGAGAGCTTAGCACCCATTTCGACCTATTGGCCATGATATGGTGTGCAGCGACGGTGAGAGGCGGGTGAGAAGCGCGGGGCAAGGACAATGTATTTCACACCGCGCGCTTCTCACCCACCTCTCACATCGCTGCACACACATATCAGGCCAAAAAAGGTCGAAAATGGGTGCTAAGCTCCCTGGAAGGCACAGCTTTCTTGCGCACCCATACAGGATGCAAGTATATGCCATATCGCAAAAAAATTATATCAGAAACACCCAAAATTCTTCAAGTACTATATTTTTTTCTGAGTCTACATGTAATTGTATCAGCGCCGGCCCGGGAGGCTTCCTGAAGTGACGTCACCGAGCCGTGGTCCGTCGTCTGCTGGTCGTCAGTTATGTTTTGAGAGCTCGGGGAATTTACAGATTTTGAATGCGGATCATTTAAAAACGGGTGACTGGATGCAAAAAGTGACAACATATTGTTGATATACTCGATCATGGCTATATTTTGACTGCATTAAATCAGGAATGATGAAATGGTCTGGACAATTACTTTAACAGGGGGGATCCGCTCCCCTCGAACACCCAGCGGGTTTATAACTAACCGAACCTAACCTAACCTCCTAAAGGGTGGAGGGACATCAGGACAGGGAGGGTGTGTCTGTATGCACTATTAGACAACTATATCATTTCTTTAATATGTATGTAAGTTTTAAGGGAGAGTCTGCCGTGAAAATATGAAAATAATTTTTTAATATAGTACTACAAATTTGAGTTATATGGTCTATGGCAACACCCTATCCTTGGCTTTCAAATGGTGGAATTTTTTTCAATCAGACATTTTTTAAATGCCCATAGCGAGGGGCATTTAAACTTTTAAAACTTGTAAAAAAAAAAAATTTGAATTTGAATTTTTTTTGGATAATTTTCCCATATATCAAAGCTAGGCCTTTAAAAAAAAAAAAAAAACAGCAATCTTTGGGGTGAGATTTGTTACCCAGGTAACAATTCTGGAACACAATTTGGATATGATAAGTGCAACCTGTTCACAAAAAATTTTGGAACAAATGATACATCCAAAAAGGACTAGAAAAGAGAGAAAAGAGAAGAATTACAACGAAGAAGACAATAAACAAGAAGAGGAAGACAGACAAAGGAATTCCAACCGAAAGCTATGCACTTGGTGAATTTTGATCGAACCTTGCAACAATGAGGGGCGTGGCGCGCCCTGACCCTCGCCTTTGAGCGATTAATTAATACCTTTATAAGGGGGGACAAGGTGCAGATCCTTTTATGCATGCATTGATATGTGATTACTGATCCCATAAAAGTCATATGATAGCATTGACAGTATAGTACCTTCACTGGAGCGCAGAAACTTTAGCAAAACTTCAAACACGTTTTTCTCAAAACTTGTATAAAATGAACCTAAAATTCATCTCTGCTTTTATTTTTGGCGCAATTTTCACGAAACTTTAGGACACACAAAATCAAATATTGTAGAGAAATCTGTTTTGATTTTTTTTTTTTAAGTCTTAGTTTTGATATATGGGAGAATTATCCTTCAAATTTTCTAGTTTTTTAATTTTTTTTCACAATTTAAAAAAAAAAATTCGCAAACAAATTTCAAAATATTCTCAGAACAAATTGTTAGAATAACAATGAGTTATCATATGCTCATGTCACAAGGAAATCGGTCAAAAAATGTCTGAGAAGATGCAATTAAAAAATTAATCAAAAACCGACAAAAATAGGTTCCTTTATTTTTTCAAATTTTTCCTTTCATCTGATCAGCTTGAAATTTTCATGTGATAACAAGGGTACTAATATACACAACATATAAATTATTCATGACCGTAGATGCAATTTAAAATTCACGGCGGACTCTCCCCTTAAAGGTTATGCGGAAGTGGATTAATACTGCACAGTATACTGAGCAAAAAAATATATAGATAACGTAGAAAGTGGTAACGGCGGTACCACCTAGCGACCGCGCAGTTCTCTATTATAACCGCCCTCAGAAATAAAAAATAACACAAGGGGGATCTGGACGGGGCGAAACTCCCCCACTGACGTCAGGTTACATAATCAATGCCCAGGTTAGGTTAGTTAACTAGCAGGGGGGTGTGGGGTGGCTCAGCACCCCCAATTATGTTAGAAGAGTATTGGGTATTATTCCAGTTTGACACCGAATTCACTATGGTGGACGAAACAATTTTTTTCTGTTGAGTTTTGATGTGTTTTGAATTAGGTTAGGTTAGGTTAGGCAGAGATTCAGTTCGGTTAAATTAGTTTTTTCAGTAATTTTTGTTGCAAATATAAAAAAAGAAAAGAATATGTAACAATAAAAGTGATTTGCGACAGAAATGGTTAGTAGATTAATTCAAAGCACATGAAAATTCACCAGAAAAAAATAGGGTAAATTGGTACTTTCAACCAGTAGTTGAGTACGAGATCAAAAGTACTCTTTTCCCATGTATTTTTGTGTTAATAACAATGGCCACATTAAAAATTGTCAAAAATGCCTAATTTTGCAGTTATACCCCCTCCATAACAAACCTGGGGACCCGTCGGGAACGCAGGGTTTTGGGCGGGGAAAATGGCAACTAATTTTGTACTGATATTATATTATGTGGATGACGTAAAATATATCCGCTAATACTCTATGGGATGACATGAGGCCGAAAATAAAAAAAAATATACATACGTATAACTACTGTACCAATAAAGTCTACTGGAATTACTTCCCTATTCCTGGAAAAAATCTTAAGTTAAATATTTAACTACAACAGTACAGCTTTAGTTTAATACAATACATGGACATTGGTTACATAACCTGACATAAACCCCACGCTCGTTCACTAACCTAACCTGGACGTTGGTTGAGAAGACTACCCTTAAAGTAATCGTCCAGACCCATTTTTTCTTTGCATAATTATGTTGAATGTGCATTCAAAATACCTAATCCATAAAAAATAATTAATTTCCACGCCTTATTTCCCTAAAAACATGACTTTTGTAAAAAGCGCGGGAAAAACAACAGCCCCATTCCAGTCATGGTGCGAAACTTGCTGGTGACGTCACATTACCTGGCCTCCCAGGCCAGCCCTATACAAATACACGGAGACTGAGAAAAAAATGTAGTACTTGAAGAATTTTGGGTGTTTCTGATATATTTTTTGTGCGATATGGCATATACTTGCATCCTGTATGGGTGCAGCAAGAAAGCTGTGCCTTTCCCAAGAGCTTAGCACCTATTTCCAAGCTATACGGCGAAGATATATGTGTGCAGACGGCTGGAGCGGCGGGTGTGCCGCGCAGTGTGCTCAGACTCTCGGAGCACACCGCGCGGCACACCCGCCGCTCCAGCCATCTGCACACATATATCTTCGCTGTATAGCTTAGAAATAGGTGCTAAGCTCTCGGAAAGGCACAGCTTTCTTGCTGCACCCATAAGACAAGGATGCCATCGCACAAATACAGTAAAACCCTTAATAAACTCGCACGATAAGGGCGGCCTGGCCCTTGTGAGTATCAATGTGCCGTCGTTTGCAGTTCCTCCTTCTTGATATGGGTCTTTAAAAAAAAAAAACAAAAAAAAAAAAAAAAAAAAAAATGAAATGTCGGGGTTACAAGCATACCTCAAAATTACACTTACCAGTGACGGTTGAATGTGCCATGATTCTAAAATCAAAATACAGGAAAAAGAGATTTTTATCACCTGATTGCCATCCTTAGTCCAAAGTACTTTCACAAATATACCGCAGGTAAAGGAGCTCTTGCAACTTTTCATTCCCCTTTGCATGGAGGACACTTGCGTGATGGACTGACATATGATAAGTACTGTATGATGTATCCCAAACACGTAAAATAGGTGGCAAGTAAAGCAAAGGTCTGGTACCAGCGCGTGGGAGCCTGTTTGTCGTCCAAGCACCGTCTGGATACGAATCCATCAATAACCTTGCTGAATGGGTATACTACTTGGATATTGTTTGCAATGTTTGCATTGATATTTTTTGGTCCTACCAGTTTTGTGTTTTAACAGAACAATCTTTTATTAACAAAAACGAATTCATATCCAGCGTGCTTGGAGACTAACACGCTCGCAGTGACAGCTACGCCGGTTCCTGACTTGCTTTACTTGCACTATTTAGTGTTTTGGGATTCATCATACAGTACTGTTTTCAAGATGTCAGTCATCACGCAAGGGGTCTCCAGCAGGAAGGGACTTCAATGAATGAAGAGCTGAGCCGGGAAGGTCAAAAGGACAAAATACTACTTATGGACTAGGCTTGCGAGGTACAAAGAGATGCAGTTATAACAGCAATATGCCAGAACATATTTTGCCGACTTCTACAGTTCACAAAGAGGTTGTGAGGCAATATACGGTAAACCAGTGATGCAATCTAGGGAGGCGTAGCGAGTGGTTAGCTACGAGTGGCTCTCGAAACCCGGTTGCCCGAGTGAGACCCATAATCCACTTGAAATCTTTTGCACCGTCGAGTGCTAAAACACCCAGCCTGTCAACTTACTTCGACTGTGAGGCAGGGGGACACAGGGGGCGCATGAGCCTCTAATTCAGGTATATAAGAATCCTGCGCGCACCTGGCGAGGGCCAACTCACAGCCTCGAGTGAGCCTCCGGGTCCACCCACCCCGGGCTCTGCTAACGATAGAGTAATATAATAATAAAATAATAAAATAAAAAAAAAAATAAAAAAAAAAATACAAAAAAAAAAAATACAAAAAAAAAAAAAAAATATTGTCTTTGCCTTGCGAGTTATATCAAATTCCGAGTTATACAGTGCCGAGTTATAAGGGTTTACTGTATATGCCATATCGCACAAAAAATATATCAGAAACACTCAAAATTCTTCAAGTACTATATTTTTTTCTCAGTCTCTGTGTATTTGTATAGGGCTGGCCTGGGAGGCCAGGTAATGTGATGTCACCAAGCCATGGTCCGTCGTCTGCTGGTTGTCAGTTCTGTTTGAGAGCTCGGGGGATTTACAGGTTTTGAATGCGGATCATTTAAAAACGGGTGACTGGATGCAAAAAGTGACAACATATTGTTGACATATCCTACTCGATAATGGCTATATTTTGACTGCATTAAATAAGGAATGATGAAATGGTCTGGACGATTACTTTAAGCAGGGATACCTGCAAAATTATGCATTTCCGACGATTTTGAATTGTGACCATCATTCTTAACACATCAAAATACATTGGAAAAGAGTATTTTTAACCTCTTACTCAATTACTGGTTGCAAAGTACCAAAATACCAAAAAGTTTAGTCTTCCAAAGTGAATTCGGTGTCATCAAACTGGAAATATACCGAGTAACTATTGGTCAATAGGAAGTATTGACTGAAACTGCATATTTACCCAGCAGAGTATTGGTCAATAGGGAGAATGTGGTAATATTTTACACTAGGACCAGAAATCCCTACACAATTCCAATGAACTGATACTCGAGAAATGCCAGTGGTCGCTGGCAGTTTTAACTCAAAGGTTGGTCTACTGTGTTTTGGCTCCGCGACTAATATTTTCATTAATCAATTTCGCGATAAATATTGATGCACCGCATCTGAATACCAAAAAATATAGTTCTTCTGTTGTTCTACTAATTGTATGGATGTCATGCATTACGATGGAACGTTCTATAATAGCAATTTAATGCAAATTACTCGCCTCGAGTATCAAAGCTTAATATATTTTTTACATGTATATTGTAGCATGTTTTATTGGGGCGATGTTCACACTGTTTTCTAAGACAGTACTGCTGCGTCTGGCAAACGCTTGTCAAAATACAATAAGCAATGCTTTGGAAAATAGAAGAATATAGAATGCCGAAATCTTTCTGTTGCTGCGACAATGTAGGTTATAATTGTGGAGGCGACATGCCGCGGCGGGGAGTGGTGGCAGGGGATATTGTGGCGGGGAGATTGAATCAAAACATTGCGACTTCACGCGTCGACTCATTGCACTTCCAGGCTTTCTATCTAATTGATACATAATAATAACAGGAAATATGACTGCCTCGGTATAGATAACTTCTAAACATTCGTTATTGACTATATAATATCATAGAGTAACATTTCCATTGCCTCCTCAACTATAACCTGCTTGGTTATTTGGTTATATACATGTTTTACAGAATCAGGCTGCTATACAATATACATATAGAAGAAAATCGTTCTTAATATTATACTTTTGTGTTTTAAGTGCAGTGGAATAAGCCCATATTTTGTTTTCCAGTAGACCAACTTATTATCAAAAAAGTGAGTTAAAACTGCCAGCGACCACTGGCATTTCGAGTTCCTGTTCTCTCTAATTGGGAGTATGGTTTTTGTTTACCTTATTGGATTATAAGAAACATAAGCTCATAAGAAACTATGAGCTTCTGTTGCAAATCATTACTTTTGGAGATATGACATGTTTATAGGGAGGAGAGAGACAAGTGTTTACGTGCGCCTCACTCTTATTCCTTTTGTGACCTGCATCGCCTCAATTTTTTCCTTGCCGCGGACCCTTTTTAATACGAATTTGGCTTTAGCTAGGTTAACATGTGGGGTTAGGTTAGTGAGTCAAAAGCTGGGGTTAGGTTAGTCTAGTTAATTTTCATATTTCCAGTCATGGTATTATTCTAGTGTTTGCCCATACTCCCTCTCTCCCACAAAACAAGCTTGGGGTCCTGGGGGAATGCGGGATATTTGGCTGGGGTACAAAATATGCGTCGCAACCATATCGTTTTTGAGTTAGGGTTGTTGAAAAAATTCCCTAGATCTAGGGATAATTCAGTGGATTTCTTCAGAGTCCAGAGACGTGTGAACCTGACGATCCACACAGAATGATGACCAAAGTGTTGAACCCCCCCTAACCCCCGCTAGGAGGTTAGGTTATATTTGTTTAGGTTAGGGTATGTTATATTTGGCTAGGTTAGGTTAGATTTCGTTAGGTTAGGTTATCGGTGGGTCAAGGCCCCGCTAGGTTAGGTTAAATTTGGCTAGGTTAGGTTAATTCTGATATAAGAAAATACCCCAGATCTAGGGAATTTTACCCCCCCCTACACAACTCTTAAATTACGTGTTTCGACGCATAATTTGTTCCCCACCCGAAAACCCCGCATTGCCACAGGTCCCCAAACTTGTTTGGGGGAAGTGGGAGAGTATGGGCAAACACTAGAAATTTACCCTATTCATTCCCTTCCTACTAAAAACATCTTATATCTCCGACAGTAGTGATTTGCGATGGAAGCTCATAAAGAAACTGTTTCTCAGAAAACTATTAAGGTAAACATAAATCATACTCCTAAATGTGTAGAGAATTCTGTGGTATTATGTTTACACTAGGACCGAAATTCCTAACACATTTGGAGTGTGGTTTCTGTTACCTTATTGGATTCTAGGAAACATTCTCTCAATGAGCTTCCGTCACAAATAATTACTTTTGAAGATAATGACATGTTGTTTATAGGGAGGCGAGAGACAAGTGTTACGTGCCTCTCACTCACCTGCATCGCCTCTGTTCTTCCCTTGCCGCGGTTACTTTTTTAATGCAGATTTGGCTTAGTTAAGGCGTGGGATTAGGTTAGGTTAGTGAGTCAAATGATGGGGTTAGGTTAGTTTAATTTTCATATCTCATAATCACTTCTTCCTATTAAAAGCATCTTATAATTTTATTAATCTTATTATTTGGTTTATCTCTCCTCGCCCGCCGAGTCCAGACTATCTGCAATATATAGTCACTCACTTATACGACTATACAGCAGCACTTGCATTTAATTAATGGAAACAGAGGAGACATTTATTCTCTTTTTGGTCATAATAGATAAGACATCCAGCCATCTGTCGTAGTGATCGGAGATATAGGCAAGAAAACAAGGTCTTGAGACTTTGCTACCAAGATGGCTGCCAAGCAGAGAAGGTCAGGATTCCAACACAACACAAACAAACAAGTGTGCCGCTGTTGCATCAATGATGACATGAAACATACCATACAATGTGGTGAGTGTAAAGAATGGATTCACTATTACTGTTCAAAATTGCCGCTGTACAACTTAATGTGTCTCCTGAAAACCAATAGGAAGTACACTTGTGAAAAGTGCTATGTATCCAAGTACTTAGACGAGGATTGGGAAAAGGTAGCAAAGGAAGCACAAGAGGCAATTGAAAATCAGGAAAGCTCTAGACGTAGTCCAACAGAATCTAACCTATCAACCTTTCTGAACATCAAACATCACTGCAAACCCATGAAGATGAGGAAAACACTAGAAGCCGCTCAGCCTGCAGGACAAAGTTTTGATATTGGTAATACTCCTGAGGACATGAGACTTACCCTACATCGAAATAATGACTTAAACTCCAGCCCTGACGTACAGATACGTCAGATAGGACCAACAGGCAGAATCTCGTTGGCAGAAGTAACATACAAGGAAAATCATGCAACTGGGCATGGACAAAACAACAACAAAAATAGCAAACCAATATGTCGTTTTTACAGAAAAGGAATCTGCAAATATGGATCTGGTGGAAAGGACTGTAACTTTAGACACCCAAAGCCTTGTAAAAAAACTAATCAACCACGGACTTGAAAGTAAACATGGCTGTAAACTTGGAAAAGACTGTCAAGACTATCATCCGTTTCTCTGTCGAAAACTCCATGCAAAGAGGGGAATGTTCATAGAGAAATGCAAGTATACCCACATTCGAGGAACCAGAAGACATCGGGGACATTATGATACTCACAACCAAAACAGCCAGTATAGTACACCACAGCAGCAACAAGTACCTGCCCAGCACCACCACCACCACGACTCAGGAACCCCATCAACTGCTACAATAAACCAAGGTGATTTTTTAGGGGCAATAAACCAAATGAAGGCAGCAATCAGCGACATAGCAAAAGTGGTAGAAGCACAAGGGTTAATGATGCAGAAACAAACAATAGGGAAGCACATGAACCAACTACCACAAGTGAACCAAATCCCCATGGCTGCACAGTGTACCCGTGGCTGAATGCAGTAATAGGCCACTCAGCCTAGAATGCTTCCTGATGTGCAACATTCAAGGCCGTATCCAAAATCCAACAGAAACAAAGTACCATTTTTATGTGATCTGGCAAAACTTGAAAAATTATGCTTTTATGGCAATAACAGAATCTCACCTGTCAGAAGCTAATAATGCAGAAATACAACTCCATAATTACACAGTGTACAGAACGGACAGGAAAGACAGGTCACACATGGAGGTGTTGTAACATATGTCAGGAATGACCTTGCATCAAGCACTAATGTCATGCTTTCACACTCAAACGGGGAAGTTGAAGTTCTAATATTACATGTTAAAAAACTATCGTCAATCATTGTAAATATTTACAGACCCCCTCTATGTACCACACATAACTTCATGGAGGCATTAACCATGATAAAGCAAGCCATTGAACACTTGCCCTCACCACCTCCTGATGTAATAATTGCTGGTGACTTCAATTTTCCATTTGTGAGATGGCCAGAAGGACAGATGGACGGAGGAGCACGCGAGGACAGATACCAAGCCACGGGATTACAAGGCCTCATGGCGCAACTGTTCCTAAGCCAAGAAATTAATGACCCAACAAGGGGAGATAACATCCTGGACCTCCTCCTCACCAATAATCATGAAATTATTCATGGGTACAGAATTGAAACCTCAACCCTCTCGGATCACAACCTAATTACAGTGTTAATGACAAAGCCAAGGAGGACATGGGTCAGGAAACAAAAATGAGCCACAACAATCAACACAGACTTTTAGAACCTAAACTCAACAGTGAAAAAGCAGACTGGGAAAATCTAAATTCAGAACTAATGTCTGTGAAATGGATAAACTGCTAAATGATCTTAACCCAGACACTATGCTTAGTACCATAGACAACAAAATACTTGAAATCTGCTGTAACTACATTCCCATAAGCAGATAGGCAAACGTAGGATGTACACCATTCCAAGAGACCGGAAAATACTGATGAGAAAAAGGGCATCCCTGAACAAGGCATTGCTTAAAGTCAGTAACACCAGAAGAAAACTGACAGTAAATCTAGCATGCTGATATTGAAGTGAAATTATGTCAATCTCACAAGCAACAAAGACTACGAGAAGAAAAACAAAGCCATTGAAACCATCAGAAGCAATCCAAAACACTTCTTCAACTATGCCAAGAGATTCTCTAAACTAATGCACAATTGGACCTCTGGTAACATCTGAGGGGCAAATGGAGGAGGATGCCAAAAACATCAGTGAAATTTTAGCTGAGCAATATCGCACTGTGTTCAGCATCCCTGACCAAACTAAAGTTATACCCGACCCAACAGTCTTCTTCAGCTCAGCCCAGAACACTCAAGACACCGTTACGTAGAAGACATAATGTTTACAGAAGAGGACATAATAAAGGCCATTAAAGAAATTAAGCCAAATTCAGCGGCAGTCCTGATGGCATACCAGCAAAATTGTACTGAACTGCAAAGAATCCTTAGCTCGCCCCCTACACCTGGTGTGGCGTGAGTCCCTTAACACAGGTGTAGTACCCTCACAGACCAAGACGGCCGTCATAACACCCATCCACAAAGGAGGAAGTAGAGGCTGTGCCGCAAACTACCGACCAGTGGCTCTCACTTCTCATGTAATCAAGCTGTTTGAGAAGATCATGCTAACCACGTCTACGCATTCTTGGAAGAGAATAACCTCCTCAACGCTAGTCAGCATGGCTTTCGGAAAGGTAGATCCTGTTTGTCTCAGCTTCTTGCTTATCATGACAGGCTCCTCAACCAAACTGGCTTCTGGCAAAATTGTGGATACTGTCTTTCTAGACTTTGAAAAAGCCTTTGACAAGGTTGATCATGGCACTCTCCTGCACAAGCTGCGTAAACTGGGCATAACGGGCAAAATTGGTGTGTGGCTCCACAGCTTCCTAACATCCAGAACGCAAGTAGTAACAGCGAATTATGTCGAACATGTCTGCAGACCACCAAGTTGTAAGTGGTGTCCCCAAGGCTCAGTCTTGGGCCTCTACTGTTCATCATTCTCATTGGGGATATTGACGAGGGAGTGTCAAAATCAAAAGTAACAGCCTTTGCAGATGATACAAATATCAGTAGAAGCAGAGAAGTACAAGAAGATGTTAACCAACTACAGCAGGATCTTAACAAAATCTATGATTGGGCAAACAGTAATACATGAAGCTCAACGATAATAAATTTCAGTCACATCAGAGTTGGGGCAAAACAAAATGACCAAAACCCCACACCTCTCCTGACAGGTGAAGGCCGAGAGAATTACATCAAGCACCAATGTGAAGTGCCTGGGGGTCCACCTCAGCGACGATGCCACATTTAGGCACCATATAGAAAAAACGGTGAAAAAGGCCAGAAAAATAGCAGGTTGGATCCTACGAACATTCTATTCCCGAGAAGAGGGCTGCATGTTAACTCTGTGGAAGGCACTGGTAAAACCAGTGCTGGATTACTGTAGCCAGTTGTGGTCCCTCACAGAGTAGCAGAAATACAAGCCCTCGAATCAGTTCAAAGGTCTTATACTAGACAAGTGGAGGGAATGAAAAACCTCAATTATTGGGAAAGACTACAAAAGTTGGGCCTTTACTCACAACAGAGGCGGAGGGAGAGATACCAGATATTATATACCTGGAAGATCCTGGAGAACCTTGTGCCCAACCCTACTGCCATCAGTGATCTGTCAGCCCAGCACATCAACCCAAGAACTGGTCGCAAGGCAAGGAGGAGAACACTACCATCAGACGCACCAGCCAGGATCAAGACCCTCCTATCAACCAGTCTGCCTCATATTGGGCCAAAACTATTTAACAACCTGCCAGGAAAATTAAGGAACCTCACGGAATGCTCGGTGGAAAAATTCAAACATCATTTGGACAACCACCTACAAACAATCCCGGATGAACCTCCCGTGCCTGGATATACGTCTATGAGCAGGGCAGACACGAACTCAATATCGGACCAGGTGAACCTGCAACACAGGGATGCTGGGTTCGGATGCAGCGGTGGAGCACCACGACTGTGAGGGAGTACCCTCTAGACGGAAACAAGTAAACAAGTAAGTAAATAACTCCGAAAGTAGTGATTTGCGACGGAAGCTCATAGATAGAATGTTTCTTAGAATCCAATAAGGTGAACAGAAACCACATTTCCAATTGTGTAGGGAATTCTGGTCCTAGTGTAAAAATTTACCGGGAGAATTGGTTGGAACTGCATATTTACCCTATTTTCCGTTACCTGTGGGTGATGGGTTGTGATGCCTTGGTCGGGGAGGTGTTTTAGCACTGCCACGATGCCATGTATAGTACGATCGAGTCTGGTGTGGGACCAGCCAGGCAGGGACAGGGTGGGCGGGCCAGCGGGGGCGACACGCAGGGCGAGGTGGTAACGTGACCCAGTACGGCGGTGGGCGTGCAGGCGTGGACACTGATGAAGCACTAGCAAGTTTTCTATGGGGTTCCGCACTGGAGCCAGGCCAGGCTAGGCCAGTAGAGGCGTGGGGATAAGCCTGGTGTAGGTCTTCTTTTTGTTGTTTTAGGGCTGCGAGGATCCCTTGGGGAACACTATGAGCCCTGGTGATGTCCTATGATGCTATCACAGGCGCTATAGTTGACCTGTCTTCCTCAGGAAGGCACAGGTGAGGCGGATGACGGCGTATTGCCGAGGGGGGAACACCAGCCGCCGCCAGCAGGGTGGGCAGGTCAAAGGTGTTGACGTTCAGGGCGATGAGTTGGGTGTGTAGCACCAGACGGTGGGAGTGGAAGCGCGGACACTGCAGCAGAAAGTGTTCAATAGTCTCCGGAACATTTATGCACCAGGGGCAGTGGGGGTCAGGGGACAGACGGAGGCGATGCAGGTGAGCTGTGAGCCTGTGAGTGTCGTGTGCCCCAGGCGGAGGCGGGTGAGAGCGACATCAAGGACACGGGACTTTTTCCGTATCCACGGCTGGGGGGAAAAGTCACTGCGGTAGGCCCAGGAGGTGGTGCGGAGGGCATAGCCGAGCGTGTTGGTTCAGGCGGAGCGGCAGACACCGGAGAGATGAGGCAGTTTGGCGCGGAGAGCTGGCAGAGGGAAAAAGGTGTGTTGTTGGGGGTTTGAAGGCCCGTGCAGGCTGTGGTGCCACAGCCTCAGTGCCCGAAGGTTGCAGGATGCAAATGAATCAGCAGTAGCGCATTTCGTGACTGTTCACCGCCTGGTTCCGTCCAGTCCGGACGGGTCAGGGTGGACTGATGGTTCGCGAAATACATCGAGAACTGGCCCCGTCCCATTCGTCGTTCCTATGGCTGGGGGACGATAGGGCGGTACTGAACTGACTGTGGAGGCGGCAGGCGTCCACTTGTCAATATCCTTTTTGTGTCCGCTTTTAACCTGTGCTGAGACTTACAACTACACGCTGTGATACTTTAGTCCTATGGTCGGCCCTCAGGGTTTCATGTCTTATCAGCACCACGAGAGCTCTGGTCGCTTTCCCCGCTGACGAGTGCGCATGCGCCAGTCTCCAACATGGTCAAGGTGGTCTGGTATGTGGGTGGACCAGCCTGGACTGGGTTGAACCGTCTAGACGCCTGCAAAACAGTGACCGCCCGGACTAGCCCAGTCCAGACCGGGCCAGAGCGGTCGCCAAATAGCTATAGGTTAGACCCTGTGCAGTTGGCCAGACTTCTGTAGGAAGGTCCTGGTGTGCTTGAGGATTTGAAGGCCAAGCCGGGATCTGGAGAGCACCCAAAAGGCGGCTCAGAGTTGGTCTGCGGAGGAGGAGTGGATATAGTGATTGGAGGAGTGCCGTGCGGTGGGAGTGGTGGCGAGGACATTGCAGGAGGAGGTGTTCAGGTGTGTCCAGGGGCCAGATCCAGCAAACACATACGCCGGTGTATGTCAGTGTAAGTCTGAGATACTCCTCTTTCGAAAACTTTCTTGGATCAGGAGCTACATCTGCGCCAAATCGATGACGTCACAACGCCAGACTTTACCCCTCGGTGCAAGTTCTGCGCCAACCTCCCTGGCTGGATCCAGCAAGAGTACTTACTCCATTTCCGTGACGTCACAGGGCCAATATTATGCGTAGATTTACACCACCTCGATGAGGAGGTGTAGAGAAGGTGTATCTCATATATATAAATAAAATGTCAATTTATTATGCCTAATAGACGTTACCACCGAGGTAAGGATTGAAACATAAGCCTATTGGTAGTCGGCAGCGGCGTGTGTTTACAAATGTTTAGGAGATACAAGCCTTGGTGGGAGGCCGCCTCAGCCGTGTAGGGACTGCCTTCGGTGTTTTTGTTGTATTAGTTCGTTATTGGGCAGCACCAGTTTTTTAGGCCACTAGCGGAGTCCTGTGAGCAGAATTGTTGTGGGACGAGGCGAGCCTGGCATCCCGCGGCTAGATTAATGTTTCACTATATCGTAATTTGGACGTTTTTGAGAATGAAACTTTTGTTCTGATGCCTGCCCCTCAGTGACCTTGCACTATGGTTAGGTCACTCAGGACGCTTGACCCTCATTGCCCCTGAATGGTAGTTAGGTCACGTTTGCTAGCCTTTAATGGTACAGTCCCCGAACGGAAGGAATGCTCGCCAGGGTCGGAGAATGTTCCATTTTTTTTACGTCGGCGAGAGCTCCTATTAAGCGACAGTTACAAGTTTATTTATTAACATAACAGTACCCAATCTATATATTTAAACAGCTTTTACCCGTGTTTGTGAATTCAGGGACCGAATATCGGGGGTTAGTTTAGTGATTGGGGAGTCTGGGGTTTTGACATGTTACGTAACCAATGTCCATGTATTGTAATTGAAGTGTAGTTTTAAATTATTTTGGGACAAGCGAAAAACTTGTCCAATAACGAAATACCTTTTATTCTTTCATTTGCACCTATTACAAGTGGAACTCGCCGAAAACTTTTATGTCGGCAAGACTTCTCGGTTGGTGTTTCAGTTATAATGGACGATAACTGCGCGGTCACTACCGCCATTACCACATGCGTTTTCCATATTATTTTTTGTTTAGTATACTGTACAGTATTAATGCACTTCCGCGTAACCTTTAAAACTTATGGTATTATTCTAGTGTTTGCCCATACTCCCCCCTCTCCCCCAAAACAGCTTGGGGACCTGGGGGAATGCAGGATATATGGCTGGGGTACAAAATATGCGTCGCAACCACATACTTTTTGAGTTATGGGAATTTAAAAAATTCTCTAAATTTAGGGAAAATTCATTGGATTTCTTCTGAGTCCAGAGACGTGTGAACCTGACGATCCTCACAGAATGATGACTGAAGTGTTGAGAACCCCCCCAACCCCCCCCCGCTAGGAGGTTAGGTTAGGTTAGATTTGGTTAGGTTAGGTTAGGTTAGGTTAGGTTATCGGTGGGTCAAGCCCCCCGCTAGGTTAGGTTAATTTTGGTTAGGCAAATTTCTCTAGATATAAGGAAATTACCCTAGATCTAGGGAATTTTAACCCCCTAAACAACTCTTAAATTACGTGTTTCCAACGCATAATTTGTTCCCCACCCGAAAACCCCGCATTCCCACAGGTGCCCAAACTTGTTTGGGGGAAGTGGGAGAGTATGGGCAAACACTAGAATTTTACCAAACTTATATACATATTGTAGAAATGATATAGTTGTCTTAGACTAATACTCATACAGACACAACCTCCCCTTCCAGAGGCCCCCCAACCATATAGGAGGTTTGGTTAGGGTATTATTGATTAGGGTAGGTTATATTTGGTTAGGTTAGGTTAGATCTGGTTAGGTTAGGTTAGATTTGGTTAGATTTAGGTTAGGTTAGGTTAGTTTATCGGTGGGTCAAGCCCCCCGCTAGGTTAGGTTAATTTTGGTTAGGCAAATTTCTCTAGATATAAGGAAATTACTTTAGATCTAGGGAGTTTGTCTCCTCTACACAATTCTTAAATTACGTGTCTCCGACGCATTATTTGTTCCCCACCCCAAAACCCCGCATTCCCACAGGTGCCCAAACTTGCTTGGGGGTTAGTGGGAGAGTATGGGCAAACACTAGAAATTTACCGGAAAAACTAGTCAGTGTCTCAGAAAATGACTGCGCAGTCCTCGTCCATTTTTACCACAAGCACTAATTTTAGGCAAGGAAAATCTAGTCAGTGTTTCAGAAAATGACTGCGCAGTCCTCGTCCATTTTTATCAAAAGCACTAATTTTACCCAAGGAAAAACTAGTCAGTGTCTCAGAAAATGACCGTGCAGTCCTCGTCCATTTTTACCAAAAGCACTAATTTTAGGCAAGGAAAATCTAGTCAGTATTTCAGAAAATGACCGCGCAGTCCTCGTTCATTTTTACCGGTATCTTTCCCTTAATATCCTACTAACCTAACCATTACCTTCGGCGAGAGTTCCCGGATTGTGTCAGGACGAGAATTTCGGTAGACTAGAGTACCAGGTAGCCTACCGTTCTTATTATCCCTGAATGATACGATTAGGTCACTCAGAATGTCTGCCTCTTAACGCCCTTGAATTATATGATTATATGGTCAACCATGATGTCTGCCCCTTTTTGTCCCTGAATTATTAGGTTAATCAGGATGGCTGGCCCATTATTGCCCTAGAAATATTTATTAAAAGTCAATCAGGATGTCTGCGCCTTAAATTATTGCCTCCAAATTGTTTATTTTTGGTCAATCTGTACTGTCAATGGTACTCCTTAGTGGGATACCGTTGATTCGGGCCGCCTATAGTAGCATGCATACCCAGCAGACAGGCAGTTAACGGTCGTTTTCAGAGACACCCGATTTTTTTTCTTTGGCCATACAATAGGGGCTTGTTCTAATGGAGATAGTTTTATTTTGCGCAAACCCATAAAAAAAAAAAAAAGGTATAGGCCTACTTTGTGGTTAAGGTTAGGTTAGGTTCATTAAAACCTATAAGGTTAGGTTAGGTTTCATTAAAACCTATAAGGTTAGGTTAGGTTTCATTAAAACCTTTAAGGTTAGGTTAGGTTTCATTAAAACCTATAAGGTTAGGTTAGGTTTCATTAAAACCTATAAGGTTAGGTTAAGTTTAATTTTTTCATATTTTTTTTTTGCGGAAAATAAAACTATAGTATAAAGTAGCATGCATACCCAGCAGACAGGGCAGTTAAACGGTCGTTTTCAGAGACACCCAATTTTTTTTCTTGGCCTACAATAGGGGCTGTTCTAATGGAGACAGTTTTATTTTGCGCAAACCCATAAAAAAAAAAAAGTATACTTTGTGGTTAAGGTTAGGTTAGGTTTCATTAAAACCTTTAGGGTTAGGTTAGGCTTCATTAAAACCCATAAAGTTAGGTTAGGTTTCATTGAAACCTATAAGGTTAGGTTAAGTTTAATTTTTTTCATATTTTTTTTTTTTTTTTTTTTTTGCGCAAAATAAAACTATCTCCGTTAGAACAAGCACCTATTGTAGGCCAAGAAAAAATAGTCGGTGTCTCTGAAAACGACCCGCGAAACTCTCGTCCAGTGTGCATTTAATATAGGCGGCCTGATTCAACTGGCGGCCCGAATCAACTGTATCCCCTTAGTGTAGGGGAAGCACACTCGGTTCACAACCGAGAAGTCCCAGGTTCGATCCCCGGGTGGAGCGGAAACAGTTGGGCTGTTTCCTTAAAACCCGAGCCCCTGTCCACCCAGCAGTGAATGGGTACCGGGTGTTAGCCGGGGGTTTGTAACCCGCCTCCCGAGGTGCTGGCTTCGGCCAACACTATAAGCACTAGCAGACAGCTCTCTGCTCGGGGTAGTCTGCGAGAGAGCTGTCTGGTTACAACAGAGATCCATCTCAGCTGCGTCAATAACTGACGAAATTCTTCAATCATCATCAAACCCTTCCTTATCGCTTTAAACATGATACATCGATTTGTTGTGTCAACCCAGATGCCAGCTGAGTAATCAGCTGATTAATGTTTGTAAACATTATTTATCACGTGACAGCCTTGTGATTGGCTGATAGATCTGAATAGATAATATAAACACTGTTGTGATTCGCTATTAGCGAGGATGACGTCAATGTATTCGCCAGCCAATCAGCTGTCTCTGTGGAGATACTCCGAGATACTCCTCCTTGCGCCCGGCGCAAGTCCATCTCGGCGGATTATTCAAACAGCCTCGGCGCAAGAGGGGGGCGAGGGTTGCGCCGGAGTAGCATTTACACCATACTTACACCGCTTGACTTACACTTTTTTGCTGGATCTGGCCCCAGGTATGTGGGGCACCAGGGGCAGTGAGGGCTGTCAGTCATGCCCAGTTTGTGTAGGTGAGAGTTGAGGCGGGTGTGGCCAATCCGGAGTCTGGTGACTGCGGTGTCCAGGGCACGGCTGGATGAGTGGGTCCACCAGTGGTGTCGTGTGTCATGTCGTATTCGTCCAAGTGAAGTGTATTGTAAGGCGTCAGTCAGCTCTGTGTCCCAGTGTCGGTTGCATGTAGTCTGAAGGTTAGTCAGTAAATCAGTCTGGTCTGTGGTCAACTGGTCATGTCTATGGGAGAGGGGTGGGAGTGTGCCTCCGCTGCCGCCCTGTCGGCCACAGTGTTGCCCCTGACACCAATGTGGGAGGGCACCCACTGAAGGTGGATGACATGGCCAGAGGAGGATAAATGAAGCAAGAGGTGGTGGATGTGAAAGCAAAGGGCATGGTGAGTGTGAGGGCGGTGACGTCGGAGAAGTTGGAGGGCTGTGAGGGAGTCGGTGAATATGGTTACTGTACAGGAGGGGGGCACGGTGGTGGCATACTTGATGCCCTCCCTGATGGCAAAAAGTTCTGCCGTCAGGATGGAGGCAGCGGGCGGCAACCTCCAGGCGGTGGCAAGTGACCTGGCCGGGATGAACCGAGACCACCGAGAGACAAGGCCTGGTGGATCGCCCGTGACGTCACACCATAAGGATACAACCCGCTCCGCTCCCCGTATAAGTTTACCTACCTAATATAATGTGTATCAGTATAAAAGATATACTGTCTACTGCGGAAATGTTTGTTCTATAATATTATTAAATAAAAAACCGTAAAACACACAAAGAAAATGCCATTATGAGATTTTCAAGAAATATGCATTAACTTATAAACTCTTCGCCATTTAATATTTTGCTCGCAAACATTTTACATGGAGAATATCAATAGAAGCAGAGTTTAATTAGCTTTCCATTGATATATTTCGTTTAGTGATAAATGAATTAGCGGCATGCATACATTAGCGTTAACTAAATATAAAAAATCATGAAATCGGGTAATTTCCTACCTAATATATGTCTTATCAGTATAAAATATATACTGTTATCTTCAGAAATGTTGTTCTATAATATTATAAAAATAAAAAACCGTAAAACACACTAAAAATCCATTTAAAGACTTTCAAGAAATATCTGAACTTAAACTTTTGGGCCATTTATATTTTGTGAAAAAACTTTTTACATGGAGAATATCAATAGAAGCGGAATTTAATTAGCTTTCCATTGATATATTTTATTTTCTGATAAATGAATTAGAACCATGCATAAATTAGCATTAGCTAAATAAATAACATCATCAATCTGGAAAAATTACCCAATTTCATGATGTTATTTATTTAGTTAACGCTAATTTATGCATGGTTCTAATTCATTTATCAGAAAAGGAAATATATCAATGGAAAGCTAATTAAATTCCGCTAGATAAGGTAAGGTAAGATAAGGTAAATGAATCTTTTATGTGTTCTTAAGTTACATCTTCCTAACTCAAAATTTAAATTTATTTTTACTAATTCATTTACCTTAAGAACACATTTCAAATATAAAGACTCTATACCTAAATGTGTTGCCAGAAACTCCTATGGAGAAGTTTATACCTGGTCAATGTTACTTGAATGATATTAATTGATTATGATTTTTCATTTGATTAAAACCTTAATTGGAGAATTGAAAACTAGTCTTATGACTTCCCACTATGTGATTATGTATGAACACTTCTCGCTGCGGAGAGTACTGAAATGGGGGATGAATTTAAGGGAAGGGGTAGGAGTTTAGGTTTAAAGGGGGAAAGGGTATGAGTTAAGGGGAAGTGCTGCCACCAGCTCAAGCGAGTAGTTCTCTGGGTACTCCCTGGGCGCGTTTTGAAAAATATTAATATTGTTTTATCTTGGTAGTCGTGATTGATACTGGAATTATCCCGAGTAGGCTGACTCTTTTGGAAGTGGGGGGAAAATTACTGTCCTAACGCAGAATAATCACCGGGGGTTTTTTTATAATAAACCCCAAGAACTATATTTGAAAACATCATCCTATTTATTCATGCTGAAGTAGTATGTCTCTTGATTGAGATCACGACAAACTATAAGTGTTAATCCAACATCAAAAAACTCTCCATCCCAACACAGGAAAACTCTAATCTGTATATAAAAAAAACTTTTAAATCTGATCCGGGAAGCTCTCCCCGTGTAAAGAAGGTAAGCTCTGGTGAGCATGCACCTTCCTCTCTGAACCTTATTGATACATTATCCTTCACTTAGATAATATACCGCTGAATACTTAAAATTATACTGGAAGATAATAGGGGGGAAATAAAGAGTAAGAGTGTTGTGTGTGTCTCACTAAAAAACCATGTAGGGGGCCCCCTTTGCGTCAAGGCCAAGATGTCAGCCTGTGGAAGAGTGGGATGAACTGCCGTTAATAAAAATTATAAGGATGGGCAGGCCTCCTTTACGTTAGTGAAAACTAAACATCGGTACCCATTTTTGGGAAAATATAGATAAAAATATTATAACAAGGAAAGGGGGGGGGGGAGAATAGGAGCGAACGTGGTACGTCTTACCTGGGAAGAGGGGGAGTGAGACTCCGCCTCTTCGGTTACCAAAGCCCGCGGGGAGAAAAGGGGAATGTTTGAATACCCTTAACTTGGCCTCTAATGAAGAGCTTATAACCCCCGAAATAACTAATTAAATAATTAAACTCGTGTACCTAAGAAAGGGCTGCCTATAATACAGTCCTGTTACTTTGATATAGAAGAATTTAATATGTTTAATCCAATAACCGAGGAAAGGGTTATTGAAGTCCGTGTCCTGCATTCGAACGCGTCTTTTGAAGCGACAGGTATGGAAGTTTGTATAGAAATTTTTGGGTAGACTTTAAATTTAGCGAATAACTTTACTAACACATCCATGTATGACCGTGATCTTTCACTATGGGGACTATTTTGAAAGACTTTAAAAATCTAGGAGTTTTCCCTTTTGATTTGATAGGAGGTGAGGGGAAGATGAAAAGTTTTGAATCCATTATTTTATCACTGATCGCGAAAAAATTATCCCACGAATGTTGACTCGAAAACCGGAATGCGGGGGGGGGAGGGAGTGAGAGGAAAGGAAGGAAGGAAGAAAGAAATGGCGGGTAGGAAGGAAGGAAGATGACTCCCCGAGAAAACTAAAGATTGACTGCTTACGGGACATAACCCGGGAATTATGATAATATTCTCATCCTATCTCTCCTAAATAAGGGGCATTACATAAACCCCCTTATTGCTAACATAATTTACAAATTTAAAATGTTCTAGCTGTAACGCTAGAAAACGTCGGCGAGACGACAAGGAATCTAACCCTTAGGCTTTCTGAGCATAAAGGTGTTTCTGCACGTACTGGTCGACCCATTTCTTCACCTTCGCAATCTGCAATCCGCTCACACTCACATGATTTAAAATCACCCTTTTCTATGAATGACTTTAGTATCCTATCCAAGGCACACTACCCTAGTGACACTAAATTATTAGAATCCATACACATAAAGCATCGTCCCTGACTTAATAACCAAGTCATTTCACACCAACTACATATACTCAAATGATTATCACACTGTTTCGATTGTCCGACGCTCGTTTCGATCGCCACACACGAGCCGAAATTTTACCCACAAACTATTGTTCATTCAGTCCTCTCCCAAACTCAGACAGCATACACACCAAGGTCCGTTAAGTACAAATTGTATTTTATTTATTAGTTAGTATTTTTAGATAATATGGATTACTTTAATTGTTTTAAAATTTTTTTTTTTTTTTTTTTTAGATGTTCGCTTTTTAGCTTTGTAGTATATTAAATTTTTAACTTTTTTTTAGCCTGATGATGCCAAGTGTCTTTTGGGGAAACGTTGCGCATAAACAACCCCAAGAAAGACGCGTGTCTTTGTCACCCTGAAATATCAAGATGTATTACCAACTAAGAAAATCAACTATATATATATATATATATATAAAATATATATAATAATATATATATATATAATATATATATATATATATATATATATATATATATATTAAAAATATAAATATTAATATATTAGATATATATATTAATATATATATATTTTATATAAGGTGTATTATAACAGTTTCAGTCGCCACTATCCCAACATTTCAACCCCTACTACCCCCTTTCGAGAGTCACACACCTCGATATCTTCTCCCTCCCTCCCCCCCCTTCCTCACCCATCACTGGAGCAAGGCGTGGTGGAGTGAGGGAAGGAACAAGTAAAGGGGAAGGGAGATAAGAATGATAAGTGTCATGTATGTTGGTGTGAGAAACTTTTTAATACCAAGAAGGAAATACTGAAATGGATCTAATGTGTGGTTTTAACATCATCATCATTAATATTATCATCTCACCTGGCTATTTAATCTTAATCTACATATTTCTAGAAATGTCTGAAAAAAAAAATTTCCTTAGATTTTGCGTTTCCTTAGAAGTTTCCTTTTCAGGCCTAAATTTCCTTAAAATAAGGAAATTTCCTCAAGTGGAAACACTGGTGGTTCCTGTAACATCAGGGTTTTCTAGATAGTTGGCGGGTTTATGGCCAGATTAACTGATAAAATAAATAAAAAATTAAAAAGTTTTTACATTTTTATATTATATGTATATAAATACAATGTATTTAGATACTCATTAAAGTATTTAAATACATGAAAACTAATGTATTTATAAATAGATTTCTTTATACTCAAATGTATTTAAATACAAAAGTATTCAAAAAACAGCCCACTCTGGCTATATATCTAATCTAAAAAAGTTTTTCCCAGGAATCTCAGGGAAATTTGTCCAAAAATAAATGTTAAAGGAAATTTGAATCAAATAACAGATATTTTCCTTATATAAAGGTTTTCACTATACATACTAATTACGATACAAAAAAGAAATAGCCACGCCACATAAAAAAATATTTTACGGGGGTCTATGCTGTACGGGAGGGGTTACGAATAAAAATTGAAAAATGGCCTACCCACATAAAATTTTATTTTAGGGGGGTCTATCTTGTACAGTAGGGGTTACAATTGTAAAAAAGAGATGGCCAACGCCAGGGGCGGATTTATGGTGTGCGGAGCCCTAGGCCGGTGGGAGTGCGGGCCCTGAATGAAATATGGGGTAAAATTCTAGTCCTTTCTCGTCCTTATTAGTGTTTCTTTTTTTCTCCAGACCTTCCCCGAACCCTTCAAATACCTCTAAAACGTAATTATAAAGTGGGGGAGAGATGCCCCTTCAACGCCCCCTCCTCCCTACTTAACCCCGCCCTGGACCCCCCAAAATAAAATTTTTTAACCTAACTTTCTACAACCTAACCAAAAACCTCCTAACGAGATATAAGGGTGGGAAAGGACTACAATTTTACCATGTTAGTTAGGTTAGTTAATTTATTTTTAATTTTTTATCTCTCCCCCCCTTTATTATTACGTTTTAGAGGTATCTGAAGGGATTTGTGAAGGTCTGGAGAAAATAAAACCCTAATAAGGCGGGAAAGGACTCTAGAATTTTACCAAAAAGTCGTTCAGATTTCATATTAGTTTAATTGAAACTTTTTCCACCCATATTTTACATTATGTTGGTACTAATTTGTGGCATATTATGGTACATGCAGGGCCGGATTATGACCTTTTGGGGCCCCTAGGGTAATTAAATTGTGGGCCCTTCAGACGGAGCCACCCTCTAACTCGCCCGCACCCGTCTTGAATATTTTTTACTCGTAAATAAAGGCCTCAAACAGAGGCCCTTTATCTCAAATAAAAGGCCTCAAGCAGGGGCCCCTTATCTAAAAAAAAAGGCCTCAAACTGGGGCCCCTTATCTCAAATACAGGGCCTCAAACAGGGGCCCTTTATCTTAAATAAAAGGGCTCAAACAGAGGCCCTTTATCTCAAATAAAGGGCCCCAAACACTGGCCCTTTATAAAAATAAAAAAATGCCGCAAACAGGGGCCACTTTCTTAAAATTGGGCTTTCAGACTCCCGGGCCTCCTTTTTCAAAGTTGTAATTTTATTTTAAATTAAATTAATTATTCAGCAATGCAAAATATCATTTTTCAAAAATAAATATATATGGAAATCTTTTAGCAGGGACCCCAGGTTTGGGGCCCCCAAGCTTGAGGGGCCCTAGGCTGCAGCCTATACTAGCCTATAGGATAATCCGGCCCTGGGTACATGCAATGTAACGGTGTTCGAGCAAATAAGAAATGTCCAGCATTCAGATTTTCATTGAAAACTAATGTTTTCCTCTGTGGTGCGGGGCCCTTGCGGGAGCGGGGCCTAGGCCATGGCCTACTCGGTCCCCCCCCTTAAATCCGCCACTGGCCGACGCCACAGGAAACTTTATTTTAGGGGGGTCTATGCTGTACGGTAAGGGTTAAGAATTGTAAAGAAGAAATGGCCGACGCTATAGGAAATTTAATTTAAGGGGGGTCGATGCTGTAGAGGTTAATAATTGTCTGAGAATGGACAAGTAAAAAAACCACGAAAAAAGCAAATACCGATACTGGTAATACCGGTATTTTGACACGGTATCGGTATACCGGTATCGTAACTGATACCGGTGTGAGGACGTACCGGTATCATTCCCGTAAACCGGTATCGGCAATACCGGTATTTTCTTGATGGAGCGCCTGGTGTCCACACGTCTCTCCTGGTGGCCCTTTAGGAAAGCGACTGCTAAGGGGGGAGCAATGCGGCTTTCGAAACCCCATAGGGGCACAATGGACGTGCTGGGCCAGCTTGAGTTCCATATTTGCGACACCTACCGTCAGCGCCAGGGCATGACTACACTCTTTCTTGACCTGGAGGGTGGCCTTCGATACGGCCCCACACGAGGGTATCCTATACAAGCTGGCCGGGATGGGCATTCCCGGGGTCACCTTGGGCCCGAGTCCAGGGTTCCTTGGCGGTCGCTCGTACCGGGTTGCTGTGGGGCCTCTCTGTCGCCCTCCCGTCCCCATTCACAGAGGCGTTCCTCAAGGCTCCCTCCTAAGTCCTCTTTTATTCAACGTTTCCCTCCCCCGACCTCCTCCTTCCCGCCCACTCCCCCCTTCTCATCTATGCTGACGATATCACCGTAGTCAGCCGGGCCCCAACGTTGGCTCAGGCTCAGACCCACCTGCAAGAGGCAGCAATCTCCCTCGGTGACTGGGTGACCACCTGGGGTCTGAAGGTCAGTGCCCCTAAAAGCACACTTATGTGTTTCACCCTCAAGCGGCTTCCCTCCCCCCTGCCCTTTCAACTGTGCGGCCACCGGGCCCTTTACTCCAGGGCGCACACCTTCCTGGGGGGCTGGGTCCTTTTGCCATATATATATATAAAATTATATTATATATAATTTATATATAAAATATATAAAATTATAAAATAAGGTGTATTATAACAGTTTCAGTCGCCACTATCCCAACATTTCAACCCCTACTACCCCCCTTTCGAGAGTCACACCCTCGATATCTTCTCCCTCCCTCCCCCCACCTATCCTCACCCATCACTGGAGCAAGGCGTGGTGGAGTGAGGGAAGGAACAAGTAGGGAAGGGGAGATAAGAATGAGTAAGTGTCATGTATGTTGGTGTGAGAAACTTTTTAATACCAAGAAGGAAATACTGAAATGGATCTAATGTGTGGTTTTAACATCATCATCATTAATATTATCATCTCACCTGGCTATTTAATCTTAATCTACATATTTCTAGAAATGTCTGAAAAAAAAAATTTCCTTAGATTTTGCGTTTCCTTAGAAGTTTCCTTCTCAGGCCTAAATTTCCTTAAAATAAGGAAATTTCCTGCAAGTGGAAACACTGGTGGTTCACTGTAACATCAGGGTTGCTAGATAGTTGGGCGGGTTTATGGCCAGATTAACTGATAAAATAAATAAAAAATTAAAAAGTTTTTACATTTTTATATTATATGTATATAAATACAATGTATTTAGATACTCATTAAAGTATTTAAATACATGAAAACTAATGTATTTATAAATAGATTTCTTTATACTCAAATGTATTTAAATACAAATGTATTCAAATACAGCCCAGCTCTGGCTATATATCTATCTAAACAGTTTTTCCCAGGAATCTCAGGAACTTTGTCCAAAAATAAATGTTAAAAGGAAATTTGAATCAAATAACAGATATTTTCCTTATATAAAGGTTACACTATACATACTAATTACTGATACAAAAAAAGAAATAGCCTACGCCACATAAAAAAATATTTTACGGGGGTCTATGCTGTACGGTAGGGGTTACGAATAAAAAATTGAAAAATGGCCTACGCCACATAAAATTTTATTTTAGGGGGGTCTATCTTGTACAGTAGGGGTTACAAATTGTAAAAAAAGAGATGGCCAACGCCAGGGGCGGATTTATGGTGTGCGGAGCCCTAGGCCGGTGGGAGTGCGGGGCCCTGAATGAAATATGGGGTAAAATTCTAGTCCTTTCTCGTCCTTATTAGTGTTTCTTTTTTCTCCAGACCTTCCCAGACCCCTTCAAATACCTCTAAAACGTAATTATAAAGTGGGGGAGAGATGCCCCCTTCAACGCCCCCTCCTCCCTACATTACCCCCGCCCTGGACCCCCCAAAATAAAATTTCTAACCTAACTTTACTACAACCTAACCAATAACCTCCTAACGAGATATAAGGGTGGGAAAGGACTACAATTTTACCATGTTAGGTTAGGTTAGTAATTTATTTTTAATTTTTTTATCTCTCCCCCACTTTATTATTACGTTTTAGAGGTATCTGAAGGGATTTGTGAAGGTCTGGAGAAAATAAAACCACTAATAAGGGCGGGAAAGGACTCTAGAATTTTACCAAATGTCGTTCAGATTTCATATTAGTTTAATTGAAACTTTTTCCACCCATATTTTACATTATGTTGGTACTAATTTGTGGCATATTATGGTACATGCAGGGCCGGATTATGACCTTTTGGGGCCCCTAGGGTAATTAAATTGTGGGCCCTTCAGACGGAGCCACCCTCTAACTCGCCCGCACCCGTCTTGAATATTTTTTACTCGTAAATAAAGGCCTCAAACAGAGGCCCTTTATCTCAAATAAAAGGCCTCAAGCAGGGGCCCCTTATCTAAAAAAAAAGGCCTCAAACTGGGGCCCCTTATCTCAAATACAGGGCCTCAAACAGGGGCCCTTTATCTTAAATAAAAGGGCTCAAACAGAGGCCCTTTATCTCAAATAAAGGGCCCCAAACACTGGCCCTTTATAAAAATAAAAAAAATGCCGCAAACAGGGGCCACTTTCTTAAAATTGGGCTTTCAGACTCCCGGGCCTCCTTTTTCAAAGTTGTAATTTTATTTTAAATTAAATTAATTATTCAGCAATGCAAAATATCATTTTTCAAAAATAAATATATATGGAAATCTTTTAGCAGGGACCCCAGGTTTGGGGCCCCCAAGCTTGAGGGGCCCTAGGCTGCAGCCTATACAGCCTATAGGATAAACCGGCCCCCGGGTACATGCAATGTACGGTGTTCGAGCAAATAAGAAATGTCCAGCATTCAGATTTTCATTGAAAACTAATGTTTTCCTCTGTGGTGCGGGGCCCTTGCGGGAGCGGGGCCTAGGTCATGGCCTACTCGGTCCCACCTTAAATCCGCCACTGGCCGACGCCACAGGAAACTTTATTTTAGGGGGGTCTATGCTGTACGGTAAGGGTTAAGAATTGTAAAGAAGAAATGGCCGACGCTATAGGAAATTTAATTTAAGGGGGGTCGATGCTGTAGAGGTTAATAATTGTCTGAGAATGGACAAGTAAAAAAACCACGAAAAAAGCAAATACCGATACTGGTAATACCGGTATTTTGACACGGTATCGGTATACCGGTATCGTAACTGATACCGGTGTGAGGACGTACCGGTATCATTCCCGTAAACCGGTATCGGCAATACCGGTATTTTCTTGATGGAGCGCCTGGTGTCCACACGTCTCTCCTGGTGGCTTGAGGAGAAGCGACTGCTAAGGGAGGAGCAATGCGGCTTTCGACCCCATAGGGGCACAATGGACGTGCTGGGCCAGCTTGAGTTCCATATTTGCGACACCTACCGTCAGCGCCAGGTCATGACTACACTCTTTCTTGACCTGGAGGGTGCCTTCGATACGGCACCACACGAGGGTATCCTATACAAGCTGGCCGGCATGGGCATTACCGGGGTCACCCTTGCCTGAGTCCAGGACTTCCTTGGCGGTCGCTCGTACCGGGTTGCTGTGGGTGCCTCTCTGTCGCCCTCCCGTCCCATTCACAGAGGCGTTCCTCAAGGCTCCATCCTAAGTCCTCTTTTATTCAACGTCCTCCTCTCCGACCTCCTCCTTCCCGCCCACTCCCACCTTCTCATCTATGCTGACGATATCACCGTAGTCAGCCGGGCCCCAACGTTGGCTCAGGCTCAGACCCACCTGCAAGAGGCAGCAATCTCCCTCGGTGACTGGGTGACCACCTGGGGTCTGAAGGTCAGTGCCCCTAAAAGCACACTTATGTGTTTCACCCTCAAGCGGCTTCCCTCCCCACCTGCCCTTCAACTGTGCGGCCAGCCGGTCCCTTACTCCAGGACGCACACCTTCCTGGGGCTGCGGCTGGACGGTCCTCGCCTCTCCTGGGCCGGGCATGTGGAATATCTCCGCACCTCCTGCAACAAGCGCCTGGATGTCATGAAGAGGATTACTGGTGTCCGTTGGGGTGCAAACCGGGATCTCCTCCTCCAATACTACCTTGCCACCATCAGACCCAAACTCATGTACGGCAGCAGCATTTTATGGGTCGGCTGCCCGTACTACATTGACCAAGCTGGATCCTCTTCAGAATGCCGCGCTTCGGATTTCCATGGGGGCCATGAAATCTTCCCCGGTTCTCTCCCTGCATGCCGAAAGTGGCATCCTCCCCTTGTCCACCTACAGAAGGGTTATTTTATGCCAGCAGTACCACCAACTCATGAGCCTGCCCCCATCTCACCCCCTTGCTGCTCTCTACGCTGGCTCTGGTGTGGATCACCACGCCCCAGCTTGGTCTCCGGGTGCCAGGCAACCCCTTCTGGTTAGGGCCCTACATGCTCTCACCATCTTAGGCCTACCACTGTGATGCCAGGGTTTTCGTGTTTCTGACACCTTTGTGTAAATGATATTAATTTGTTTGAATTCTTCATTGACTAATAAAATCTCTTCGTCACAACTGAATTGGGATGAACTTAAGGTTAGTAAGGGGAAATGCTGCCACCAGTTCAGGCGAGTAGTTCTATGGTTTACTCCCTGAACACGATTTACTATATGAGAATTATTGGTAGTAGGCGTGGATACTTAGTATTACACCGAGTGAGGCTGAAACTCTTTTTGGAGACTTGGGGAAGTATTTCCATAACAAGGGAATAATCACCTGGGGGTTTTGCAATAAACACAAGAAGCTATATTTTAAACATCATCCGGTTTATTCATCATGAAATATTATTTCTCTTGTTTGAGACCTTAGGCACATATATAAACTCTAATTCGGCACAGGAAAGCTCTCCAGAGCATAACCTGTCTCACTGAGTTATATTCTTAGAACTACCTACCATCTACGTATACACCAGCTGAAAAAACACCGTAGGCATACATTGAAATATAAGGGGGGGGAATGTAAGAGTAATGATGTTGTTCGCGTTCACTAAACCATGTGGCGTGGTTTTTCTCCAGACTGAGATACTCGCCGGAACCTTGAGGGAAGTGAGTGAGAGACTCTTTAATAACACTTATAAGGACAGGACAGGCCTCCTATGGGTTAATGAAAACTAACCAACTGTACCTATATATATGGATATATAGATAGATATATTATAACAAGGAGGGGGGGGGGGAAATAGGAGCGAGTTACTGCATATCTTACCTTGAGGGAAGTGAGTGAGAGACTGACTTCCTCGTGGTATACCAAAACGAGGTTGGGAGAAGCGGGAAAAAAGGAATGTTCGGATCCTTAGGAACGGCTTCCCCTGAAGGGATTATCAGACCTCGAATGACTCTAATTAACTAATGAAACAGGTATGCATATGAAATGGCTGCCTATAATGCAGTTCTTTTACTTTGATATAGAAGAATTTAATATGTTTATTTTAATATCCGGGGAAAGGTGTTACTTCCTTTCGGTCAAGCCCACGAACGCGTTTTCTAGAGAGACGAGGTATCTGAGTCGGAACATAAATTTGGTCGACTTTTAATTTAGCAAATAACTCGACTAACCCACCCATTTATAAACGTGATCTGTCACTATTGTGTCTATTTTGAAGGACATTAAGAATCTAAGAGTGTTCCTTGATCTGTCAGGAGGGTAAGGGGAGGATGAAACGTTTTGAATCTACTAGTTATCGATGATCGCGAAATAAATGTCCCACGCATTTGGACTCGTATCCTGAGTGTATGGGGGAGGGAGTGGGGGGGGGGAGATAGAAGTGGGAGAAAGAAAGAGAAGATAAATTTTACGAGAAACGAAAAGATTGGATTGACCTTAATATAATAGGAATACCCTGTTCCTCCATATGCTGGGCCTAGGTGACAACTTGCCCCAGAACAACATATGATTATTGAAACCTTTTTCCTTCTTAAATACATAACCCGGGAATTGTATGATAGGAATTTCCATCCTGTCTCTTCCGAATCTCCGGGCATTACACCACCACCACCACCACAACTCACCAGCCCACACTCTCCCCTCCCACCCTGGCTGGACACCTCCAGGTTTACCCTGCACCTTCCAGGCCTCCTCCCTCGGCAGTCTACCAGTATTCTGGCGGCGACTCTGTTCAGGCGGATGGACAGGTCGCTATATCACCACCACATAAAGCTGTTCACAGATGGCTCTCACTCCTCTTCACCCCCCTCCCCTCCACGGCGGCTGCCATCTACGATCCTGCCACCTCCATCTGCAGGACGTGGAGGCTTCCCCCGGAGACAGATGTCTTAACATCTGAGCTCTACGCCCTCCACCAGGCCATCATACACCTCCACACCGGGCACACCAAGGGCAAGGCTGTGGTCTACACAGACTCCCTCTCCTCACTCCACCTCCTCCTCTCTCGCCATCCACGATCCTCTACGTCCCTCGTCCACACTATCCAGAGGGCCCTTTTCCACCTTACCAACGAGGGGTGGGAGATCACCTTGCAGTGGGTTCCCTCCTACGCTGGTATCCCAGGCAACGAGGTAGCTGATTCTGCTGCCAGGATGTTCCTTGACAGAAGTAAACATAACACCCTTCCCTCTGCCACTCAATGAGCTACCGTGGTGGTGACAAGACGTTGTGCTCCAGCTCCTCCGCCGACGTATTACCGCTACTATCACTTCACCGACCACGACACTACACTAAGTGTAGTGTCGTACACTACACTAGTGTGCCTGGTTCTGCTGTGTGGTGACGGTGTATGTCTGTGCCCTGGTCCCCCTGTTCCCGTGATTGATGCCGCCTGACGACGACGGCCGCCAGCCGGCTGCCGAGCATATGGACACCACTTCATCTGCCTCCAAGAGGTCCCACTCGCCTTCCCCTTCGTCTGGTGAGACCCAACAGCCTGATAAGACATGCAAGCTTGCACGCTCCTTCGCCTCCATCACTGCCTCCTCCCCTCCACGCGATGCTATACCCACTACTTCTGCTGCTTCTGACTCCGCCTGCCCTCTGCTTTCCCAGCCTACACGCCTCATCATCGTCAGGTCAGCTGAGGGACTCAGACTCAGGTCATTTATCAACCCCGGGCAGGTGTCCAGGGCAGTTTTTGGATCCATTTTTAAAAAGAAATTTGTGTCTAGCACTCTCACCATCACTGGGGGGGGGGGGGCAGAGGTATCAAGTTCGAGGTGGCCAACCTTGACAACCTTGCCCAGCCCCCAGAGTCTGTCACAACGCTGGGGGAGTGGTCCGTAAAGTGCTGGGATGCTTCGGACGACGACCCGACCTATATGTTCGGGAGAATTTTCCCTGTTGCCCCAGAAATGACAAATGACGAGATTCTGGCTGGGCTTACTGTACTTGACGGCTCCCCTTCAGTAATTGTTAGTGCCGTTAGACTCCCGACTCCCGTCCGGGACGGTGAGTCGGAGGCCAACATGGCAATCAGGGTCAAATTTCGGGGGCCCCTTCCAGACCGGGTCTCCCTAGATAACGCGGTGTACCGGGTCCGGCCCCACACCCTCCCTGTCCTTCGGTGTACCCGCTGCTTCCTTTTTGGCCATGGTAATGCCACCTGCAACATGAAGATCCGCTGCGGTAACTGCAGCGGTTTTCATGTTGCAGAGAGGTGTGCCCGGCCGGTGTACTGCCTTTTTTGTGGTGATAACCACCGCCCCACCTATAAGCAGTGCCCGGCTTACCTCCAGGCGGTGCAAGTGCAACTCCTTCAACATGACCCCACCTGTTCCATCTCGGATGTGAAGAGGAAGCTGAGGGGCATCCACCCTGGGACCTTCCGTCCAAGGGGGCCCCCTGTACGGGAGCTGTCCTCCCCTACTCGCCACCTTCCATGCCCGCCTGCTCCAGGGCCTACCCCTGCCTGTCAGCCTACTCCAAGACCTGCCCCTTGTCATCCTATGAGCCCCTCCGTTAATGTTGTCCAGCTAGCTGCTGGCTGCTCCACCCCCACCCGTCCACCCACTATCAGTGGGTCCCCTTCCCCCAGACCCCAAAGGCGCCAACAGTCCCCCAGGCACCATAACGTACCCCAACTTAAACACAGGCACAGGCCCTCCTTCCTGCCGGAGGGGCCCTATAGGGAGGATATGGGGGTGACTTTCCATCCCCCTACCCCCTTATCACTTAGTCCCCCACCCCGACCTGTTCCTTCCCTGCCTTCACTGCCTCAGCGCTGTGCCCAGCTGCCAGCAGCCCAACAGCCCCTGCCCTCACTGGGCAGTGCTAGCCTTGCGCCCCCTTCTCCTTCTCAGGCCCAGCATGCTTCGGGCTTTGCATGGTCAGCCTTCATTAAGGGAATTGCACCCATTGCACTTGATATCTTTAATCTCCTTATTTCAGGTTCCAGCCTCAGGGACAGCCTCATCGATGCCTGCCAGGCCTCATTACCTTCTTTATGTCACTCACGCAGTGAGTCCTTAACTCCCCTCCCACTTCATCTTCTGGAACGCCCGGTCTCTGTACCGGAAACTTCCAGTCTTTAAAACCACGCTCTCATCATACACTCCTTTAGTTGTTGGCGTCTGTGAGACGTGGCTCACAGACGCATTCTCCCCCTCCTTTCCCAACTATGCTTCCTACAGGATGGACAGGGGGACCGGCGGGGCAGGAGGCGGCCTGCTGCTGCTGGTCCACCGCTCCCTCTCTTCTAGCCCTCTCACTATCACTCCTTTCCCTGGAGGTGGCCTGGAACATCTGGGGGTGACTGTTACCTTTGATTCAGGGCCCCTTCAGATTCTTTTGATTTACAATCCATGTGTAGATATAACCCTTCAGGAATTCCAGCACTTGTTCTCTCAGCTTTCCTCCCCAGCTTTAATAATGGGTGATTTTAATGCCCATCATGACCTCTGGGAACCGGCCCTCCCCAGGAGCCGAAGAAACCGCTCGGGCAGGTCCCTCTCGAGCTTTCTGGCGGACAGTGTTTCTTTATCTCTCCTTACTCCACCTGGCCTCCCTACCAGGACTGATCCAGTTTCGGGGAACCCCTCCACCTTGGACCTCTGCCTGGGTAATGGCCCCCTCCTCCTCACCACTGTCACAACTGGCACTTACATGGGGAGCGACCATCTTCCTGTTGTAATTTCCTTCCCTTCAGTACCACCACCCCCTCCCCCTTCACGCAGACCTCGTTGGTTCTTCACCAAAGGAGACTGGGGCTCTTTTCAATCAGAATTAAGTTCACTTACCCCTCCCATTACCCTCCCTTCATCGGATATAATTCAATACCTCACGGTCACCCTGGTGACGTGGGGTCCCACCACTTTCATTTAATCACGTCCCACAGCTCCCACTCTTTCCGGGTCCCCTGGTGGTCCCGGAAGTGTGCGGCAGCCCTTCAGGCCAAACGCCACGCCTTTACTGCGTGGCGTAAGAACCCCATTCCCTTGCTCCGTAGTCGCTTCCGTTTATTGGAGGCCCGATGCAAACGTGTTATTCTTGATGAGAAACGTTCTGCATGGGCCTCCTTTTGTGCTTCCCTGTCCTTCTCCTCCTCAGTCTCCCGGGCTTGGTCCTTTTTCAGGAAGATGGTCCACCCTCAGCCCCCCTTCACTTTCCCGTTAACTAGTAACGGTGCCCTCCTCGTCACTGATGCCGAAAAAGTAGAGTGCCTTAATTGCCTCCCACATTCACACTACACTCGGCTCTCCAGACCCCGTACCCCCATCTGTGTTACCCCCTTCACACACCGGCCATACAATTAGCACTGCTATAACCCCCCAGGAGCTTTCCTCGGCTTTACACGCACTGTCCGCTGGGAAGGCGGCGGGACCGGACAACGTCCCGAACGAGTTTCTTCGCCGCCTCCCAGATGCTCTGGCCCGCCTCCTCCTCTTGGACGTCTTCAACGCCAGCTGGCTGTCGGGGACGTTCCCTTCTGTGTGGTGTCATGCCATCACAATTCCTATTCTTAAGCCTGGCAAGGCTCCGTCTGAGGCTTCCTCCTATAGGCCCATTAGCCTTCTCTCTAATCTTAGTAAAGTAGTAGAACAAATAGTACGGTGTAGGTTGACATGGTGGTTGGAACACAAACACCTTCTTCCATCAAATATGTTCGGGTTTCGTCCTCACCGGGGCACCCTGGATGCCCTGCTCCAGCTGGAGCACCACATACAGGAAGGATTTACCCACAAACAATTCACGCTAGTAGCCTTTATTGACCTCCAAGCAGCTTTTGACACCTCCTCCCATAATGCCATCGTTGAAAAACTTGCCCGCCTGGGACTGCATGGCTCCCCTCTCCAATGGGTTAAATCCTTCCTGTCTTCCAGGTTCTTCTCTCTGGTGATCGGGAACACCCATTCCAGGTCTTACCCGGTCACCAGAGGCGTCCCACAGGGTTCTCCCCTCAGTCCTGTCCTCTTCAACATCTTGCTTTCAGACTTTCCCTGCTCTCCATGCACACATGCACTCATCTATGCTGATGACATCTCTCTCATTTGCTCTGCTCCCACTATCCAGGAGGCTCAAGACCATCTTCAACGTGGGCTTGATGCCGTCCACTCATGGACCACCCGTTGGGGCCTGACGGTGAGTGCCCAGAAGTCTAGCCTTCTGTGCTTCACCCGAAGGCGTATTCCCAACATCCCGATGGTCACCATTAATGGGTCCCCAATTTCCTTCAAAACCCACCACAAATTCCTTGGTTTACTGTTGGATGGCCCCCGCCTAACCTGGGGCCGCCACATACAGTACCTGGTGACCTCGTGCCTCAAAAGGCTTAACTTAATAAAGTCCCTTGCAGGGGTCAAGTGGGGTGCGGACAGGAATACCCTCCTTCATTTCTATTGCACTTACATCTGTAGTCGCTTAGACTACGGGTGTGAGGTTTATGGTGCGGCCTCACCTTCCCTCCTCCACAAGTTAAATGTAATCCAGAATAATGCCCTTCGTATAGCTTTGGGGGCCTTCAGGTCCTCCCCAGTCACAGCCCTTCAGGCAGAATCCTCCCTCTCCCCCCTGTCACACCGACGCTCCACCTTCCTTGTCCGCACCTACACCAAACTTGCCTCCTCCCCTAGCTGCCATGCCCTCCACTCCCTCCTCCTCCGACACGGTAGGGAACCTCTTCATGGCCCCCTACCGTATCAAACCCACACACCTTTCGTAGAGAGAGCCCTCTCCTTCTTTGCTTCTATCCGGGTGACTCCCCCCCTCCTTTCGCACTCTGGAGAAGACCTCTCCCCTGGGCCCTTGGTTTCCTCTCTCTTCTCTAATTTCTCTGTCCCTTCACACACCTACACCATGGTCCAAGGCTGCCTGTCCAGTGCAGGGCAGGTACCTTTTTTACTACCTCCTACACACCCGCTACAGTAACTCCCTCCACATTTACACCGACGGCTCCCGTCTGCCAGCCCCTCCGTCTGTAGGTGCGGCCATGTTCATCTGTGGCCACCGAGATGATAAGGCCTGGTGGATCGCCCGTGACGTCACACCATAAGGATACAACCCGCTCCGCTCCCCGTACAAGTTTACCTACCTAATATAATGTTTATCAGTATAAAAGATATACTATTATCTTCGGAAATGTTTGTTCTATAATATTATCAAATCAAAAACCGTAAAACACACAAAGAAAATGCCATTATGAGACTTTCAAGAAATATGCATTAACTTAAACTCTTCGCCATTTAATATTTTGCGCGCAAACATTTTACATGGAGAATATCAATAGAAGCGGAGTTTAATTAGCTTTCCATTGATATATTTCGTTTAGTGATAAATGAATTAGCGGCATGCATAAATTAGCGTTAACTAAATATAAAAAATCATGAAATCGGGTAATTTCCTATCTAATATATGTTTATCAGTATAAAATATATACTGTTATCTTCGGAAATGTTTTATGATCTTAATAACCAAGTCACTTCACACCAACTACATATACTCAAATGATTATCACACTGTTTCGATTGTCCGACTCTCGTTTCGATCGCCACACACGAGCCGAAATGTTACCCACAAACTATTGTTCATTCAGTCCTCTACCAACTCAGATAGCATACATACACACCAAGGTCCGTTAAGTACAAATTGTATTTTATTTATTAGTTAGTATTTTTAGATAATATAGGATTACTTTATTGTTTAAAAAAAAGATTTTTTTTTTTTGATGCTCGCTTTTTAGCATTGTAGTATATTAAATTTTTAACTATTTTTAGCCTGATGATGCCAAGTGTCTTTGGCGAAACGTTGCGCATAAACAACCCCAAGAATGACGAGTGTCTTTGTCACCCTGAAATATCAAGATATATATATATATATATATATATATATATATATATATATATATATATATATATATAATATATATATATATATATATATATATATATATATATATATATATATATATATATATATATTTATATTATCATTATTGGGTTTTTTCCTTTTTATTATCTTATTGATAATTATTACAATTTCTTATTAGTATTGCTATGCTAATATTTAATTATTACAATTGCTATCATTGTTATCATCATACTACCATAGATAGTAGTGTGTGTGTGTGTGTGTGTGTGTGTGTGTGTGTGTGTGTGTGTGTGTGTGTGTGTGTGTGTGTGTGTGTGCGTGTGTGTGCAGTGGCGGTCCTAGGTATGGGCGATCGCCCAGGGCGGCATCGTCGAGGGGGCGGCATGGAGCGCCCGATTTTTTTTATATATAAAATAATAATAATAATAATAATAATAATAGTAATAAAATAGTGATGATATTAAATAATAATAGTATATAATAGCACTAGTAGTATTTGTCAGAGATAAATTCATGGTGGTGGACTGTGTATATAAAGATGCTTGTAATGGCTGCAAGTGGAGCGCATCGCCGATCAGCTGATTGTGCGCAGAGCTTTGGAGCAGCGTGTCCGGCTTCCTGCAGTCGCTTCCATTATTCTATAGATTTAGTCTAGTCTCTTAGCCTTAATTGACACCGTTGGGGGATATTCGGAGCCAAAACAAATGGATAAGAAAAGGTATAAGCCATCAGGTGTCCAGTTTAGGAAAATATGAAAATAATTGGAGGAGAAACGCGGAAGAGATAAAGGTATGCAGGGTCTATGTCATCTCTCAGTATGAGATGTGATGCATGTAGTAAAATAGGCTAGTATAACGCAATTTTTTGTTAGCCTGTGTTGCTATGCTATTACACATAGGGCGAAATTAATCCGTTTAGCAACTAACATTGCATAATTCAAACAGTAATAACATGTATCATTGCAATTTGCATGTGTGTGTAGCCTGCAACAAAACCATCACAACTCAATTAACTAACCCATTACTGATTTGGTAGATGACAAAGTCATCATTATGGTTTCCTTTGCTTGTATTGACTAACCTAGGTTCTGAACCCAATAAGGGAAATTTCCAATGTTATAGGCTAACTTAAAAGACTTCTAATTCAGGGGCGCACCCAGGAATTTTTTCGAGGGGGGGGGGGGACAGATTTTTTTCTTCTCGCCAGCAGTATAGTAAACCCGCCAGATTTCTCGCTAGCCTCTGAATGGTACATTTTTCCGCCATCAGCTGATTCCCTTTTCAAACAATAGTTTTGGTAGTGTTAGATGCTTGTCCAAGGCATTACGTGAATCATAATTGCGACCAAATGAAGGTAGGTATACGTAGGTGTTCACGGGCAGGTGACGCGGTCACATCGCTAAAACCATTAATAATTTTTTTGGATCACATGAAGATCCACCACCCCAATTTTACCACCTGAAGATCCGCCACCCCAGTTTTGCCTACCTTTTTTTTTATCCACTTATTGACATATGACATACTCAATATTGACCAATACTATCAGGACCTAGGTGGGGGGGCGCCCCCCTGATCCCCCCACTAGTTCACTAACCTAACCTGGACATTGGTTACGTAACCTAATCTAACTGGGTTATATTAAACCACTCTCACCCACATGAAGATCAGTCACCCCAAGTGTAGTTGGGGTGGTGGATCTTCAATCTTCATGTGATCCAATTTTTTAACCGACTGTAAGTACATTTTGATTTCTTACAAGGAGGGAAATTTCGGGGGGGGGGAATCGCCCCCTTGGCAAAGTGAGCTATGGGTGCCCACCTGCATGGGTGCGCCCCTGGTCTATATTACGCTTATATTTTGTATTATTTATGATATGTTGAGTCTTATGGGAAAACATGCTTTCAATTAGCCTAATATGCTGTATGGTTTCCTTCCTATTCTGAGAGTTAAGTTATTGTGCAATTGTGTGATTTTATTGTGAAACAAATATATTCAGTCAAACTAATATAATTATTTAATTGTAAGTTCAGGGGCACTTCTGAAATATTTTTGAGCACCCTCTGGCACTAGTCAGGATGAGGAGCCTTCTACAATTTCTTTTTCTTACAATTGTTATAATTCCTATCTATAATAATTTGCTTCTCTGTTTTATTTGTATGTATAAACTACAATTTTCTCTATTAATATTCATTATTTTGGTATTTATGTTGTATATTTATGGTTCTATATATATTATTCACAATTGCTGCATTATTTGACATGCTACGGATTTAATTGTTTCTAATATCTTGATAAAAAAAAATATTAAAGGTTGAATTTGGACTTTTTGTGAGTAACAGCGGAGGGGGAGGGGGGGGGGCGCCGAAGTTAGGGTTCGCCAAGGGCGCCACACAAGCCAGGACCGCCACTGTGTGTGTGTGTGTGTGTGTGTGTGTGTGTGTGTGTGTGTGTGTGTGTGTGTGTGTGTGTGTACTGTGCGTGTGCGTGTGCGTGTGCGTGTACATCTAGGTAGTATGATGGTAGTATCAGTATCTTTATTATTATCATTATATTTATTATTATCATTTTGATTATTATTATCATTATTGCTATCAATATTATTGTTAATATCACTCGTGTTATGATTATTTTATCCGAGTTATTATTATTATTATTATTATAACTTATTATTATCATTAATACCATTGACATTATTATTATTATTATTATTATTATTATTATTATTATTACTATTGATTTTTTATTATTATAATCATTATCATCATTTATTTTTAATTATTATTATTGTTATTATTTCAATAGCGTAGACGGAGACACGTGTAACGCGATTTTCTTCAAAATAGATGGTAAAGATACGATCGAGGGGTCAGTCATATCTGAGGTGTGAACTCTCCGACACACACACACACACACACACACACACACACACACACACACACACACACACACACACACACAGTCACACACACACACACATACACACACACAAATATCTTTGAAATAATTATATTAATAATAAAATAATAATAATAATAATTTGGATGATAATAATAATAACAATAATGAAAATGATGATGCCATTATTAACCATAATAATAGTAGACTAGGAATAATAATAATAATAATAATAATAATAATAATAATAATAATAGGTGTATTTTGTGGCGGCCAATTTTGTGGAAAATTATACTCTTTTAAGCTCTGCCCACTTTTTTTTTACTTTCTTGAGTGAACTCCTAACCGACATGATACACTCGCGGCAGTAAATTTTACTTTTCTTTGGAAAAAATATACTCTTTTGGGTGTGGGTGGTCAAGATCCTGGTTCAAGATCCTGGCGAATCAGAGTGCGCGCATGCATACATTTTTATCTGACATCGCCCCGTAAATGTTTGTTTTCCATTAATTCTCATCTTATTCAGTATTCATAACATAAATATCATGTGAAAATTATCCACCAAACACCCTCTCATAATTGGTAGAGTGGTGGTTTGTTGGTGAGGGACCTCCCTCCCAATACCTCCCTCACCCCTGGTGAGGGAGGTATTGTCCGCTCATCATAAAGGGGTGCGTAGGGATGTATATATATATATATATATATATAATTATAATGGTAATGGGTAAATAATTAAGGTAATTTAAGTAAATGATGAGTACTGGGATAGGATAAATTAACATTCCCAGTGGTTAATAAGCATTTGAATCTTAAATAATTAGCACCTTAGTTGTAGCGGTCCCATTGGCCGCCGCCCATTAGATTCTATAGCCACTGAAATTGGTATACGTGGCTAGGTAGGGTGGCGGCCGCTGCCCGCTGAACCCACGGAGGTTAGTACACTTTAGACCCTTCGAGGAGTAACACCTATTGGTCTAATATACGTGCTTGTCTATAAGTACAAGTACAGTACACTACCAGCTCCCATCGAGTTAATATCTCTTCTCTGATTATAAAGAAGAGATTTGTACATACGTTAATTGTACATATAAGTGATAAACCAATAGGACTTGTCTTAGTGACATTGCAAATATCAGTGCCGCGTCTATTAAGCCTGAATAACTTTCTTGACGCCAACCACAATAACGCCTCCACCTTCGTCATTCACGGGCGGCCCTGGCCCTGATCACGCGCTACCACTTCGGATCACAAGGACAGGCAGTGTTAATACAAGCCTACAGCCATTTCAACCCACTATCCACCGATAAGTATCCTAGTTAGTTGATTAGTTAGGGTATTGAGTCGGAATGAGATAGACATGGGTTTGATTGATTAGGTAAGACCTCATATTAAATATGTTTGTAGCATAAATTTCTACATATCATATGCAAATAATACTGATATCAATTAGGCGTAGTTATGATACTTTGATGGCATGTATACAGCTACATATGGAAGAAGGAGCTCATGAATAATTAAATTCAGCAGCGACACCTGAAATCTTATTCGCATCCTGGGCATGGATACATAGCGTCCGAATTTTCGTTGATGCTTGTGGCTTAGTGCCAAAACTGGTGTATTATTGCTATAGTATACAGTCAAATACTTAAATATATTCATGAGTGATATTACATTTGCAATAGAAATGTATAAATTTGGTATATATGTCATATCACACAAAAAGATAGCCTTTTAGAGAACCTATCGCAGGGCACGAATACGAACATTTCATCAGTCTGATTCAGCTCCAACAAGAGGTAGGAAGCCTCTCCTCAACCAGACAACCACGTGTAGCCTACATAAAAGTTAAGATTCACGAGGAATAGGAGGCTGCTGCGTTTCACAGCCACAAATATCATGGCAGTTATCCACAATTAACATTCGATCATGTCGAGATGAAGGAGCATTAAAAAGCATTAAACATCCTCGACGCACATCGTGAAATGGCTGTGTAGCAAATAGTTATTCAAATAACATTTTCATAGCGCCCTAAACATTTCAGTTTGATATCAAGTCCATATATAAGTTAGAAAACAATACTAGGCAATTCTAAGAGCTCAAAACAATTAGATATCGATGTGTAATACTGACAATCACGCTACTACTCTTTGCTGTGTCCTTCAATAATGTCAACCTTAACGATATTCATTGAGCCTCGATAAGAGGTAATGAAGTGTACGACACTTTTACTCCCGGCAACATCTAGAATGTGCTTTGGCAGCGCTACAATCGTATTTTGTGATGGCAAGCAGGGGCGGAGCTTAAAAGAGTAAAATAATTCACAAAATTGGCCGCCACAAAATACGCCTAATAATAATAATAACAATAATGAAAATTTGATCTAGGCTAGATTTGTATAGTGACGCCTGTGTGATATGTAATGATCCGCTTTCTGTGATGGTCTGTCCTCTGGGGTAGAGGGAGGGAGGGAGGTTTCACAGAGCGGCATTGTCAGCTGAGCTGCAACCGGCCAATGATAACACGCGCCTCAGATTCTGAGGCTCTGAACCAATGAGCGTTACGCTACCATACGTGTCTCGGCAGTCGGAGTAGTCACTATAGTCTATTTTTTTTATTATGGTCAAAATGCACTAAGGAAGCCACGCCCCCTGCCTCCCCTTCTATTCTACGGGACAGCTGATTGGTGCATTCCTCGTATCATCACTGCCAATCACAATATCTTCACTACTTAACAGCGCGTGACCACTGGACAGAGCAATCTTCAATACAGAGGGATTTTTTTATTTTGTCACCCTCTGTAGTGAAGATTGCTCTGTCCAGTGGTCACGCGCTGTTAAATAGTGAAGATATTGTGATTGGTAGTGATGATACGAGGAATGCACCAATCAGCTGCCCCGTAGAATAGAAGGGGAGGCAGGGGCGTGGCTTCCCTAGTGCATTTTGACCATAATACAAAAAATAGACTATAGTCAGTTCTTGGTCTTGGTACTAGTCAGGAGTCTGTTTCGAGGAAAAAAAGAGAAAAAAACATAATACCGAAATCCAATACCGACCAAATAATATACCGATACCGGTATACCGATGCAATACTAATACCGATACCGGTATACCGGAAAATAAAAATACCGGTAATACCGGTGCTTAAATACCGGTATTTCGGTATACCGGATACCGGTGCACATCCCTAGCGCCGCCGAGATACCAGTCCCTCCACACACACACACATTTTTTTTTTCTCTCTCTCTCTCTCTCTCTCCTCTCTCTCTCTCATCTCTCCTCTCTCTCTCTCTCTTCTCTCTCTCTCTCTCTCTCTCTCTCTCTCTCTCTCTCTCTCCTCTCTCTCTCTCTCTCTCTCTCTCTCTCTCTCTCTCTCTCTCTCTCTCTCTCTCTCTCTCTCTCCTCTCTCTCTCTCTCTCTCTCTCTCTCTCTCTCACTCTCTCTCTCTCTCTCTCTCTCTCTCTCTCTCTCTCTCTCTCTCTCTCTCTCTCTCTCTCTCTCTCTCCTCTCTCTCTCTCTCTCTCTCTCTCTCTCTCTCTCTCTCTCTCTCTCTCTCTCTCTCTCTCTCTCTCTCTCTCTCTCTCTCCTCTCTCTCTCTCTCTCTCTCTCTCTCTCTCTCTCTCTCTCTCTCTCTCTCTCTCTCTCTCTCTCTCTCTCTCTCTCTCCTCTCTCTCTCTCTCTCTCTCTCTCCTCTCTCTCCTCTCTCTCTTCTCTCTCTCTCTCTCTCTCTCTCTCTCTCCTCTCTCTCTCTCTCTCTCTTCCTCTCTCCTCCTCTCTCTCTCTCTCTCTCTCGTATTATACTGTAAAATCTACCACACATTTCATCTTCCTCCTCTAAATTTCTGCCTGTCCGGGTGGATAATACACGCTAGGAATAGAGGAAGATAGAAAGAAAAACTCTCGTTTCAATAAAATAATACCTAATGAAAATAATGATAATTGTAATGATATAATTATAAAATATATTAGCAATAATAATAATGATAATAATATTAATAACATCAATAATATTGATATTATTATGTAAGTGTTTGTGTAAGTGCTTGTTTTCTCGTGCTGGATGACAGACACATATATCCCAACAACGCAACACACACACACACACACACACACTACAACTTATAGACCTCACCACCTGACAGACAGCATCAGCTTTCAGTGCGTCGGGGAGCGAGGAGAGGCCTTCCCATGGAAGGCTTGCCTTGGGGCCTGAGGCACCCACCCTTCACATCGTCCCAGTTGACTAAAGATTATTCAGAATAGTTGCTGCTTTGATAATCCATTTACAATGCCCACCATGTCCCTCGTGGTGGCGTACATGAGCTGTTTTAAAGTGGGAATGTAGTCAGCTCTGATAGATGTTGTTATAATGAAGTTTGCTGCTGCATTTGTGTTTGATTCTTTCGGCCAATGTCGATACTAGAGCTTCTGTTCTAGTGACAACATATGTTAGTGATCAGGAAAGGTATTTGATCCGGAAGTCGAGATAGCTGGGTATAAGTTACT
>JACEEZ010007478.1:90000-92500 GCA_016584305.1 Chionoecetes opilio
ATGTATACCTATAGTTCTCAGTTGATACGGATATAGGTGGTAATTCTAAGAATGATTCTGTGAGGGAGATTATGCTCTAAAGTAGCTTGCCCGATCCAGATTAGAGTTTATGTATGTGTCTAAGGTCTCAAACAGCAATAATGTTTCATGGCGAATAAATAGGATGATGTTTCAAATATAGTTCTTGTGTTTATTATAAAACCCCAGGTGATTATTCTGTGTTAGGACAGTAATTCCCCACACTTCCAAAAGAGTCAGCCTTACTCGGTATAATTCCACGTACCAATCACGACTACCAAGATAAATCTAATATTAATATTATTCAAACGTGCCCAGGGAGTAACCCAGTGAACTACTCGCCTGGACTGGTGGCAGCTTCCCCCTTAACTCACCCCCTGTTTCCCTTAACCTAACCCTTACCCCTTCCCCTTAAATACATCCCTCATTTCAGTACTCTCCGCAGTGAGACGTGGTCAAACTATAATCACATAGTGAAGTCATAAGACTAAGGTAAATCTTCCATTCAAGTTGTAATCTAATGTAAAATCTTAATCAAGTAATATCATTCAAAAACCGTTGACCAGTTCTAAACTCCCCATAGGAGTTACCCCGAAATACCAGCAACACAGTGATAACTAGGGAAATGGTGGAAGAGGGTATAGATAGAATGAAGAATCTTAAATCGCCAGGACCAGATGAAGTGTATCCCAGGGTATTAAAGGAATGCAAGGAGATTATTAGTGAGTCGTTAGTGCACATTTTTAGAAAATCGGTTGAGATAGCCGATGTGCCATTATTGTGGAGGAAAGGAAATGTTGTTCCCATATTTAAGAAGGGAGACAGAGGACTAAAGTCAAATTATCGACCCGTAAGTCTAACGTCAGTGGTGGGTAAATTATTGGAATCTATTATTGCAAAAAACATTAGAGAGCACTTAGATAAACATAGTTTGATCAATGATTCACAACATGGATTTACCAAGGGTAGGGCATGTCTCACCAATTTATTGAGTTTTTATAGGAAAGTTTATGAGACGGCAGATAATGATAAGGATTATGATATAATATATCTGGACTTTAGTAAGGCATTTGACAAAGTACCACACGAGCGACTCTTACATAAGGTTTAAGGCTCATGGAATAGATGGGAAGGTTCTTCATTGGATCAGAGCTTGGCTAAGTAATAGGCAACAGAGGGTTACAATTAATGGTTCTAAATCTGAATGGGGACTGGTGACAGGTGGAGTTCCACAAGGGTCTGTTTTGGGTCCATTACTAATTTTGATTTACATCAACGACTTGGATAGTGGGATTAGCAGTGATATCAGCAAGTTTACTGATGATACTAAGGTAGGTAGGATTATTGGATCACAGTCTGATGTAAACATATTGCAGGGAGACTTAGATAAACTTAACGAGTGGGCAGTCAGATGGCAGATGGAATTTAATATTGATAAGTGCAGCGTTATGAATGTTGGTAGAAAAAACCCTGGTAATAGATACACCATAAGCAATGTGTCGCTGAAAAGATCAAGGTGATAAAGATCTTGGAGTGAGGGTGAGCCCAGACCTCCGACCTAGGAAACAATGTGTTGAGGCCAGAAATAGAGCTAATAGAGTATTAGGATTCATTACCAGAAGTGTTAAAAGTAGAAGAGCAGAAGTTATTCTAAAGCTTTATCTAGCTCTAGTCAGGCCTCACCTAGACTATGTGGTTCAGTTTTGGTCTCCATATTACAGGATGGATATAGCCTTGTTAGAAACAGTGCAGAGAAGGATGACCAAAATGATACAAGGGATGCGTAACTTTAGTTATGAGAAGAGATTGAAGTTGTTAAAATTACATTCACTCGAGAGACGCAGATTAAGGGGCGATCTGATAGAAGTTTTTAAATGGATAAAGGGATTTAATAAAGGAGAGGTAGGAAAAGTTCTTACGGCCTTTAACCAGGGTAGAACAAGAAGTAACGGATTCAAGCTGGAAAAGCGTAGATTTAGAAAGGAAATAGGGAAAAACTAGTTCACAAATAGGGTGATGAATGAATGGAATGGTCTCAGTAGACAGGTAGTTAGTGCGGAGTCATGACGGAGCTTAAAAGAGGGGCTGGATAGGTTCATGGATGGGGAAGAAAGGTGGATGTAGGTAGTGTTAGGTGACAGGAACTACCTTGTGTAGGCCTCGCGCCCTCTTGTAGCTTCCTTATTTTCTTATGTTCTTATGTTCTAGTGTCAACTTCTGTGATGTTGAGTAAAGCTGCAAGGACCTCGCACACCACACACACACCTATTGCCCTTCCTCAAGGGGGACAGTAACTGCTTGCATTGTCAACGAAAAATATCAGGGCTTTAGTGAGCCTTGAACTCGCGACCGAATGAAAGACAGACGGATCTCTCTCTCTCTCTCTCTCTCTCTCCTCTCTCTCTCTCTCTCTCTCTCTCTCTCTCTCTCTCTCCTCTCTCTCTCTCAATCGTCTGAAAGTAATCTATACTAAATATCTTAG
>JACEEZ010007478.1:97500-100000 GCA_016584305.1 Chionoecetes opilio
AGTAATTAAATCATCAATAATAATGAAAACAATAGAAGTAAAATTTACGTAGGCGAGGAGACTATAAACTATAGACTAAACTATAGACTATAGACTATAGGCGAGGAGTCTGGAGGAAGTGGAAAGTGTCTATCGTGGTGAAGGTGTCCCCCAAGGTTTGGTGTCGGGGGAGTCACACCTGTGCCTGACTTTTTTTTTTTGTTTTTTTTCCCCAACACAAAAATTGAATTAAATATTTTATTTTGTTAAAACGGGACCTAAATGTTTTGATGACTTTTGAAAGAATACACATGTTATTTCCCTTTTTTACTCATTAAATTAGGTGAGAGAGAAAAGAGAGAGAGAGAGAGAAAAAAAAGGGGAGAGAGAGAGAGAAGAGAAGAGAGAGAGAGAGAAGAGAGAGAGAGAGAGAGAGGGAAAGAAGAGGAAAAAAAATTGTAACAGCTTGCCAGAGGTTTGAAGGTTGTAAAATGCATATGAAAAAAAGTTTACCCCCAATGTTAATCGGATAAAGCAAAGCGATTAAAACAAAATTTTCCCCTTAGGGGGGCGATCCCACCACAAACCCCCGACTGCCGTGGCGCGGCAGGGGGGCGGGTTGTGGTGGGATCGGATTTCAACTAAAAATCAATTTCTAAAACCAGACATCGAAGAAAAATCTTTTAAAAATAAAATAACAAGAAATTTCTTAGTCCTTTTTTTTAATACCATGCGTTATAGTAGCATATCTATCCAAACGCTCAAATAGCCATTCACTCAAAGGGTCCTCCGCTCAAAAAGGTCTTCACTCGAATCTCTTTCGCTCGAAAAATCATTTCGCTCGAAAGGTCGTGAAACCCATCACCTTACCCCCACCCCCCCCCCTTCCCACCCATTTCCATCACCACACCCCCTTCACTCACCCTTACCCATCACCCCACATCTATTCCCTCACCCATCACCCTCACCACCCCCAGCACTCACCCATCACCCCTCCCCCTTTCCCCCATCACCCCCCCATTCACTCACCCTGACCCATCCCCTACTAAAAGTTTCCTAAATTCTCGCTCCCACTTTTTTTCAAAATTCTCGCTAAAGGCTGCTAAAAAAAAAAAAAAAAAAAAAATACACTGATCGGAAATCTCATAAAGGGGCTTAAACCTTCCCCTGCTCGACCCGGGTTCCAAAACGGGCCCAATAGGGGTTTCCGCCACAGGGGGGGGGGCACCTGGAGGGGACACACCCCAAAAACCCCAAACACACACACCTCACACCCACAGACACACACATTTTCGCTTATATTTTAAAGATAGAAAATTGGGGACTGATTTATGCGGGGCGGGGGGGCGGGCTCAGAGGTTTTTTCGTAAGAAAACCCACTTACGGTCGAGATTCAAAACTTTCACTAAAGAAAAAGGGGGGGCCAAAAACTCTATCGGAGTGTGCCTTTAAATTTTTTTTTTAAACCCCTACCTAGTCCCCCAGACCCACGAACTCACCTGAAACCCAAATCCTTTAAACCCTTTTAAAACTCACAAAAAAGCCATTTACTTTTCAGATTCGATCTTTTTACTGAGGACAACTTTAGAGCGCAGAAAACTTTATCGGAAGTGTGCCTTACATTGCCGTAACACCTACATTAAGTCCGCCAGACGCCGGGAAAACTCACTTCTCATACAAAAACGTTTCTGCTTTTTTAAGATCTGCGACGTGCTGCGCACTCTTGATCTTAAACCTGGGTCAAAAAACCATACCTACTTGTTTTAAGATCTGCGGTGCGCGCACGTCGCAGATCTTAAAACCGGTCAGAAAAATCACACCTGCTTTTTTAAATCTGCGCGTCGCGCACGTCGCAGATCTTTAAAACCCGGGGCAAAAAGCTATAACGTAGCTTGTTTTGACTGCGACGGTGCGCCGTCTCAATTTTAAACCAGGGGCAGAAAAACCACACCTAGCTTATTTAAGATCTGCGACGTGCGCAGCACTCGCAATTTCCCCTGCAGATAAACTCCCTTATCACACCTGGACCCAAGGCCCTTCCCCCTGTGACTGATGTATTAGAAGCATGGTCAGGTGCATGTTGTCGTGCCCAAAACACCACACACACCACACACACACACACACACACACCACCACCAAAACACACACACACACACACACACACACAACCACGTACACGTCACACACACACACACACACACACACACACACACACACACACACACATTTACAAAGTATACCCACACACACATGGTTATGGGAACTCCGTAGTGTAAGGGTTTTTGCCCCGCTCGCTCACAACCGAGAATCCCCGGTTCGTCCCCGGGGGGGCGAAGGCAGACGGGGGGTCTTTTTTTAAAAACCCCAGCCCCCTTTCCCCCCAGCAGTGAATGGGTACCGGGTGTTTTGCCGGGGGTTTGTGACCCGCCTCCGGGGTGGTGGCTTCGCCAACACTAAGGATAAATGAAAAAATAAATGTTGATATGGAGACGGGGCCATACGAGCTTTTGCTCTGGCCCTG
>JACEEZ010007479.1:0-50724 GCA_016584305.1 Chionoecetes opilio
TCCCCACCCGAAAAAAACCTCGCATTCCCACAGGCCCCCAACTTGTTGGCGGAAGTGGGAGAGTATGGGCAAACACTAGAATTTTACCGGTTGCTTTATAGGGAAATAATTAGATAAGTGGGCAGGCTACCATTGTCTCCGCGGAGCAAGCAAGTCACCATGGTACCACAAGATATTGCCACAAGCATGTCTTTTACATTTCATGAAAACTGTACCATATACCAAATCCAAGCTTAGGGTAGAGTCGCTAGTATCCGATCACCTGCAAGTGTTTGAAAATTGATGAATGCCAATCTAAGAGAACATTGAACTGCATATGATTTATAAATGAATCCTAATTGATACCGTGCCCAAAAATGCCATATCAACAGCTGAAACCTTTGCTTCACAGGGCCCCGCAAAAAAATTAGTGGGCCATTGTATACCAGTTCTTATAGCAACACAGGAAGTGACTTTTTACAAAACTAATTAGAACAGCAAGTTTACTACTGCTGTTCTAAAATTAAAATGTCTAAAAAAGTGATCGGAGTTAGTGGTAAAGTGATCGGACTGAGCTGCCGTACCATGAAGTCCGATCACTTGATGAAACCTCGTATAAAGCAAAAACTACATTATTCAGGAATCTGTTGACACTCTTCTTAAACATTTGAATGACAGACTACAAAGAAAGTATTGGGTGTGTTTATTCATGTAAATTTGGGCTACCAAAAAAAAATAAATAATTAAATAATGTTTAATAATCGGATATTAACGAATTACCTAGGCAATAACACAATTCTAGCGCTTCGTGTCCTGGTGGAACGCCGACGTGTTTTCGACAGGGATGCTTGCAGCCTATTTTGATCTCAAGAAGGCGTTTGCCCTCAGTGCATGTGAGTCACTGGGATTTTCTGCGAACTTCGCGGGATTCCTGCAAGGACTATTGGTTTGATGACTGGTCTGTATTCTGGGACTGAGAGTTGCTGTGAAGTGTGGGGCAGGTGTATCCGCTTCATTCTGTGAATACAGGAGTGAGGCAAGGGTTGGTCCTTTCCCCATCACTTTTCAACACTTGTATGGATGGTATTTGGACAAGGTTTGTAATCAAAGTGATTGTGGAGCATCGTCGGCAACACCAAGGTCATGATCTGTTTTTGCCGATGATTTCAGTAAACTTTTCTGAGTCGCTGGAGGTCCTGGTGATGGGTCTTGAGGGCCCTGCACGGGAGGCAAAGTCTTTTTGGACTTGAGGTCTCGTTTGGGTCAAGACCCAAGTTCCAGGGGTTTGGAGATTACTAGATGAAACAGTAAGTTCTGTCTTGCGTTTTGGCGAGGACAATTGAGATTTTGGGAAACTTTTACATACCTTGGTAGCGCATCCATAATGACGGTGGGCACGTCAAGAAGTCTTGCGGCCGGATTGGATAGCCCACGGTTATGGCCGCTCAGCGGGAGTATTTGGCGTTGTCTGGTACCTGTCAGGGGGGGCAAAGATCCGGATTTTTCAAGCCCGCTTGTGACCCTGTTTTACTCTTTTGGTTTTGAGACTTTGGACACAAAATAACGACTTGAAAAGACTAACGACCCGGGGTAATAAGTTGCCCTTGGGCAGAATCATGGGGTAGGGGGGGGCCCCCCCCTGGGATATTGTGTCAAATCAGGGGATTGAAACCGTGAGATTTGAATCGGGGGCCTATTCCCTGCATAGCCCCGTCAGCCCCAAAATTGGGCTATAGGGGATGTGGCACGCAAAACCCTAAAAAACCAAATCTCGGTTTGAAATCTAAAGAGCCCAAACCCGGGGTGGAGGAACCCAAGGGGACCCCCAAAAAAGGCTGGGGCGGGGGGCAAGTTGAGGTTTTTGTCGAGAGCTGCTTGGTATGGGAAAAAGGGGGCCTCCAGGGGGATTGGGCGCGTGGGACCCCCGGGATTGGCGTCGTAGGGTTGGGGGACCCGACGCCCCCCCCCCGGCGTACCCCCCCCAAATAAATGATTGATTGAAAAAACTAAAAAATTTGTGGCCCGAAAGCACTTTTATATTGACCAAAAATGTAAATCAGAGCCGTTTTTCCCCAGATCAAAAGGGGACAAGGGTCCCGTTTGGGTGAAAGAAAATTTTCCTGGTACCAACAAAAAATTCTTTTACAAAAATCTATTTCTTTTATCTCTTTTAAAAATAACCCCTATATTGACCCCAAATTTTTTATCCAGGGGGAACCCCTGAAATTGGGGAAAATGAAGTGCTTGGGGTTTCAGTTGACTTAAGGGGAGCTTTAAAAGGGAAATTTCATTCTCTATTTTTTTTTAAACCCAATAAGTTAAAATTTTACACGTACTAGATAAAAAAAATTTTACTTTAAATTTTGTTCATTAGTTTTTTCCCCCAAAAAAATTATGGTTTCAAAATTTAAAAAACCCTTTTTCAGGGGGTTTTTAACCGTATATTTAAACCCTTTCTTCTTAAAAAAAATAAACTTACGTTTTTGCTTGAGAGGGGTGGGTAAACAAACTTTATTTCCCTTCCCCATCCCGGGAATGTTAGATAGGTTTAAAAAATTTAATTTTTAGGGATTTTTTTTTTTCCCTTTTTTTTTCGACATTTTTCCCTAATGATTTCTTAAATTAAAAAATTTTAGGTTTTTCATTAGAGCAATAATCGGCATGCAATTATTTTCCATTTAATCCTCTATTGAAAAAAAAAAAAGATCGTATTTTGGGTTGGGTAACTTTTTTAAAGATCTCATTTATGTTAAAAATTTTTGGGGTTTGAAAAAAAAACGCTTTTAAAAAGTTTTGCTTCCCTTTATTTACCCCTAAAAGTTAAAAAAAAGCATAAAAAATTTAAAAAACCCTTTTAAAATTTTTATTCATGGGAACATAATTAACAATGAAAACATACTCAAAACGAGTTCAGTGAATAGTGAAATGGGGGTGATGGAGGAATTAATGCCCACCTTGTGGGCCTCGTACCCCCCGGCCTTTTTTCGAAAAAATTTTCCTCCTTGCCCTTCTTTTCCCTTTCCCAGGCCTGTTTTGTTTTTTGCTATCCTTGCTCTTCTTTCTTCTTTTGGGTGCTTTGGTGTCGGGTTTCTCTTTCTATCTTTTTTTCTTTTGGGCAAAGGCGATGGGCCAGATGTTGAAAACCTCCCCCTTTCTACTTACATTGCCACTTTACCATATTGGGGACGTTTTGCGCAGCTGTTGCGCGGCCGGTGTATTGTTCATAAATACATTCAAGGAGGGACCCCTTCTCTGTGGAGAGAAGAGGGGAGAGGTGTGGGGGACGGGGGGCTTGAGGTGCGAAGAGGTCTAGGATTGGTAAAGACTTGTGTGGTTGGGGGCCCCGGGGGGGTTCAAGTGCCGCTACGGCGGGGGGTTGCGGTGACCACCGACCCGACCGCAAGGGCCTTGGGAAGGTAAGGTTAGGTTAGGTGAAAAATTGTAAAGGGTTTTGGGGTTAGGAATGAATGAATATTTTATCCCAAATTTGTAATAAGACAAAAACACTTGAAATACTTTTTTCCCCCAAATCAGGGCAGAAACGAGGGGCGGCAGGATCGCAGCCCAAATCGGTTTTATATTTAAACCCGGAAAAGGGATCCCTGGACCCCCCATAGAGAAATTTTTCCCTGGGACCCAATTCCCTTTTGAAGATGCCCAGGGGGCCAAAACAAAAATTGGAAAAAAAATTTATTTGGGTTCTTAGGCCATTTTTTCCCTTTTCCTCCCTATGTTTTCCACTGCGACCAATGCCTCCCCAACTTCTTTCCCCTTTTTTCCTTGTGCAGGCCTTCCCAAGAGAGCCCATTTCCCTCGTCGGGGAAATTTAAATTGGGGAAAGGGTAATTTTAAAAGTGAAACACTCTGTTTTATCAGGGGAAGACCCGGGAAAATCCTTTTAAATTAAAGTAAAAAAAATTTTATTTGAACGTCACGTGGGCCAAATAAAAAGGCCCCATCATGTCTCATCCCCAATGGGTTATTATAAGGGAAGGGGAAATCCCGGGGTTCGCTCCCCGGCCGTCAGCACAGACTTTCCCAGGCCTCCAGCTTATTTTTCTCTTTTTATTTTCGGCCCCCTTTAAAATTTTTTAATATTTGTGAAATTTTTTCATTTCCCAAAAAAACCAAAAATATAATTTATTTTTATATAATAATTGCTGATTTTAAGTTCCGTTTTTTTTGGTTGGGGTTAGTTTTTGGGTTTTAAGGGAAAGGGGTTTGGTTTGGGTTTATGTTATCTTAAGTTTTTTGGGTTAGGTTTTTGAGCATTTGGGTTTAAAAAAAACTTTTTGGGGATGGTGCCCCCGATTGCCCGGGGGGTTTGGCGCCCCCAAACTTCTGGGGGAATATTTCCCATTAAAATACCTCCATCAGAAAAAGTACTATTTTATGAAAGGGAAAACCCTTATTTCCAGTATCTCAAAAAAATGGGCTCGGGCCCCGGGTCCATTTTTACAAGCCGGTGTTTGCCATGGGAGTTTTTTAAACAAAATACCCCAAAAATAAAATACCAAATCCCGGAAATTTTGGGTATTTTTTGGATGTATTTCGGTATTAAGATTTTAATACCAAAAACGTTTTTGAAAAATTTTGTACAGTTACTCTTGATCCCCCTTTTTGGTTTTTGAGAAAAATTTAATACAAAAAACGTCTTTCTGATCTTTTTTTAATTTCGGTATTTTTTCAGGCTTACCCCCGGTATTTTTCGGTTTTAAAGAGACCGCTCCCAATGGCAAAATTAATTATCAGCTGGTGAGGAAAAAGGGGGTTTTTTTTAATTTGGGCGCCGGAAAAAAGGGCCTTCGCTGAGTCCCTTCCCAACCCCCCCCAAAACCAAGTTAAAGTTTTAGATCGTATTCGAACCGTACCGCGACCCCCAACTTTTTGGCCCAAAATGTTTTTATTTTTTTTATTTTTTTTTATTTATTTATTTCATCTATTCCCTATATATACATAAAATTTAACATATGTACATACAAAACCCCTACACATACCTACACAAAAGCCAGAAAATAAATGGGGCGGGCATCACCCCCGCCGCTGAAGCCACAGCCACAGTCAGGTCCCCGGGTTGGGCGGGGCTTGAGGCCCACTCCCGCTCCTTGTGTTCATGGGGGGGGTGGGGGGCACGGGGACACCTCCAGCAGGGTGCAAATTTTTTCTGAACTGCCAACGGGGGGCCGCGCTTTCCGGGCCGCGCGCTGCGCTGTCTGAGCCGCTCTGAAACGGGGCAGGAAATCATTTTTGGTATGAGAAACCTCGCGAGTACCCCCTTTAACTGTGGGACGTGGGACTGGCCCGGGGCACTGAAGCGCCTTTGTTGGGAAAAAAATTTTAAAAAAAATCCCTTTTGGAAATTTTTGTACGAGGCGCAAAAAAAGGGGGGGAAACCCAATGTTACCAAATTTTCTTCAAAAACCCGGGTTTTAGAAAAAAACGTTATGGGTTTGCAAAAAAATCCAGATTGTTAACAGGCCTGTGGAAATAAGCAGTTTTTTAAAAAATTTGAAAAAAGGACCAAATTAAGTTTGTTTTTTGGTCAAAATTACCCAAAAAAGAAATTTTCCAAAATAAAAAAAAATTGCATACATGGGGGAAAACTTTTTGCGAAAAAGAAATTAACTTTTTCCAAAAGTGGAATACAAATTCCTGCAAAAAAGGGTCCCCATCAAACATAAAAAAAATTTTTAAGATAGCCCCCAAAGCCGCCCCGGGGGGGTTTTTTGGCAGTTTCCGCGGGGCTATTGGTGGGCCCTTCGGCCCACCCCCCGGAAGCCCCTTCAAAACTTTCCTAAAATCATGGATGTGGGAAATGTTGTTTTTAACCCCTTTACCCATAAACCCCCCCCCTTTTCACTCACCCTTTTCCATAACCACACCCCATTCACTCACCCATTACCCTCACCCCCCCCCATTCCCTCACCCACACCCCCCAACCCATTTCACTCCCCAAACCACCCCCACACCCATTACCCAAACCCCACCCTTTCACTCCCCCTTACCCACACCCTACACGGGTTTCCCCTCAATTGGGAGAGAACGGAAACCCCAAAAACACCGGGGGTGCGGGCCATTTTTTAACTCAAAATTTGGAAAAAAATTTGGGTCAATTTGAAAAAAAAAATTTAGGGCTTTTCCACTGCACTTAAAACACAAAAGTAAAATATTAAAAACGATTTTTTTCCATATGTATATTTGTTTTAAAGCCTGTTTTCTGTAAAAACATTGTGTATAACCAAAAAAACCAACCCGGGTTTAAAAGTTGAGGAGGCGGGGGTAAAGGGCTACTCAAATGATTTTTATATAGTCAAAAACAAATTTTTTTTTAAAAAGTTATCTATACCTGGGCGTCATTTTTCCTTTATTTTTATGTATCAACCCACATAAAAAAGCCTGGAATTCAATGGGGGCCCGACGCGTAAAGTGGCAATGTTTAAATTCAATCTCCCCCCCAAACAATCCCCCGGGCCAAACCAAACCCCCCGCCGCGGCGTGTCGCCTCCCAATTATAACCTAAAATTGTCGCAGCCCCCAACCCGTTTTTCGGCATTTTTTATTTTTTCTTTTTTTTCCAAGGAATTGCTTATTGTATTTTGAAAAAGCGTTTGCCAGACGCAGCCCGTACTGTCTTATAAAAAAGTGTGAACATCGCCCAAATTTTCCCTGCCACAAAATACATGTAAAAAAAATTTTTTAAGCTTTGCTCTGAGGCGGTAATTTGCCTTAAATTGCTATTTTAGAAACTTTTCCAAAAGTAAAAGCATGTCATCCATAAAAATTAAATGAACAAAAGAAGAACTATAATTTTTTTTGGGTTTCAGAAAGCGGGTGCATCAAGTTTTTTTCGGGGGGGAAAGTAAATTTTTGAAAAAAATTAGTCGCGGGAGGGGCCCAAAAAAACCGTAGGGGGAACCTTTGAGTTAAAAATGCCCCGGGGAACCCCTGGCATTTCTCGAGTTTTTAGAAACATTGGGAATTTCAGGGAACCCAAATTTTTTTTCAAAAAATTTTTTCGCTTTAAAAGGGTGCTAAAAAAAAAAAAAAAAAAGTTATTTGGATCATCTCATAAGGGGGGGCTTTTAATGTGCCCATGGGCGGGCTTGGGGTTTCCCAAAATGTAAAAAATATGATGGGATTTTTCCCACGGGGGGCGGGAAAAATTAGCGCGGGCCCCACACACACACACCTTTTGCTTATATTAAAACACTGGTCGACACCCAAAAAAGGTTTTTGAGTTCATTGTGTGTGGGTTTGGGAAAACATTTTTGGTGCTATTTAAAAAAAGGCCAAATTGGGTTTTTTTTCTAGAAGTAAGTTTTTGAAAAATCGGGGATTTTAAAATTTTAAAAGCTATTATTAAATTTTAAAAAGTATATAAAATAAAAAATTTAAACGAAAAAAAATCCCCCTCCCTTTTAAAATATTAAAACGTAAATTAAATTATGGGGTGCCTTTCGGCTTTATTGGACCTAAAAAGTACAATCTGGCAAAAAATATACTTAAATTATGTTTCCAAAAAATATCCGAAAAATTTGGGCCACATTTGGAAAAAATTCCAAAATATGCCAAAACACGTAAATTTTGGGCTTTTAAAATAAAAAACTTTTTCAATGTCAACAAGAGGGTTTGGGACATACAGTTTTAACCCCCCGGTGAGTCTTTTCCCGGGCGTTTCTGGCCCTTTTTTTTGTTTGGGAATGTTTTCTGTCCGCTTTTAAAAAGTCCCCCCAAAAAAAAGAAAAAAACATGTGTTAGGTAACCTAAAATGGAGTCCTAGAAGCAAGGAATTACCTTCAGGTTCCCCCCACAGATTCCACGATGTTCTTCCCATTTAACAGAGAAAAAACAAAGTCCTTTTATAGTTTCATAATTTCACTCATTTCATGGGGCCAAAGCGCAATTTGGAAAAACTCGGAAAACTTATTTTCCCTTTTTGCAGGGGAAAAACGGGCCCTTTTGCGTGTTTTTTTTTGAATCTAGGAAAAAGCCGCCCCTCACTTTTTATCATTAAATGTGAGATCAAAAAAGTTGTTCCAGATGTGGCAAAAAAATCAAAGCAGTAACAGACTTGTGTTTCCCCTCTTTAAGAAGTTTAAAGTTTTTTTATGTCTACGAAAACGTGGTGATGAGAACTTTCCCTTTTTGGGAGAAAAAATTCCCTTTTCCCTTTAGACGAGCCAAGGGGCATCACTTTTCTCCTTAGGTAGATCTAGGTTCCCCAGCCAAAGGGCAAGTAGCAATTTTTGACTGATGAATTTGGGCCCCTCGGTCTGCCCTTTTTTGGGAAAATCTGTAAACCATGGGTTATCCTCCTCGTTCAAAACTGATTTACTTATAGGGACTTCAAATTTTAAAATTTGGGAAATGGGAGATCAGGACCCGTGGCACAGGGTTTATGGCAGAAGGGACGTTCCCGGGTACCTGAAATTTTTGCTTTGCGTTTTAAATGAATTCCTTTTTATTTTTAGTAGGCAGAAGTACAGTCAGTACTGTTATCCTTTTGGTTTACGCCAAACCATTGGGGTTCCCCATGCCATTCCTGTTGGGCCCTTTTCCACGCATCCATTCATTCAAGTGGTTCCAAAACAGGGGTTGCTGCTACGTGAGGGGCCCACTTTTTATCTTTAAACAACCCTTTTCGGCCCTTTTAAGTAATGCAGATAAGCGCTTTAACAAATTTTTTGTAAGAGGGTTTTTTTTCAAAACTGTCAAAGGGGGGAAAAAATTCCCCATAGTAAAAAAAAAATGTCCGATGCACCACAAAAGTTTTCGGGGCTCCATCAAAACCCGAACAAGGTTCCCATAAAAACGGGAAAACCCAAATAAAAAATTTTGGCTCCCCTAAACAAACACATCATAAACGCAAAGTAAAAAAAAGTTTAAAAAATATGTCAATTTGCTGTACGATCAGTAGGGGAAAAATGTAATAAAACCCCGCTAACCCCTCGCCAATTTCGCAGCCCCGCACAAACCCCCCCCTGTCACTGCACAAACCCCACTGACTCAAAAAAAATGCACTGCCCTAAATAGGCTTTGGGAAAAAAAAAATTTTAAAAGTTTAAAATTTTAAAAAATTGGTGAAAAACCCATTTCCCGCTGATTTTTCCCATATTTTTTCCAAAGAATTGCGTCTGGGTTTTCCCAAAAACCCGGACGTGAAGAAGGGGTTTTTTGAAAAATCAGATTCGAGTTTAGGGAGGGCGATTTACCTATAACAGCTTCATTTAGTCCCCGAAAACCCTTTTCTTCAATTTTTTTTGGTGAAACCCTGAATTTTATAGACGGAAAAGAAAAAATAAGTAGATGTATTGGGGCATCAATAAACTGTGGTCCATTGAACGGCACAAGGGGGCGCTAAAATAAAAAACTGTTTTATTTTAAAAAACTGTTTAGCAAAAAAAAAACAGAAGATGCTTAGGGGTTTTGATCTCGTTTCGCTTAAAAAAAAATATTCAATTTCATTTTTGGTCTAAGGGGCTAGTTTCATTTGTAAAAAAAAGGGGTTTAAAGCAATAAAGATGGGCTGACATTTTTTAAACTGCCAAAAAATTTTGGGAGAGTTTTATTTTCCCACAGACGTAAAAATGTCTTTAATACCAATTGGTTTAAAACTTGCGAAGAACAATTTAAAAATTGTTTTTATATATTTTTTTCACAGAAACCCGCCCGTCAAAGAAGTTTTGAAGTTTTTTTGGGTAGTAAAAAAACGCCCTTTTTCCCCCTTTGATTCGGGGAAAAACAAAGCAGCAAAATTGTAGTTTCTCCAAAAAACCTGCCCTATACTCGTCCAAATCCGCTTTTTTTATCCCGTAAATTTTGCCGCCAAATGCCAAAAACTGTTTTTTGCACGGCAACTGTGTGCAACGTGCCCCCCGTACCCACAATTTTTTCACCCCTTTATAACGTAAAAAAAGTTTTTCATACACACAGGGGGGGTATGTGTAGCAGTACCCGATGGAAAGGATTTTGGGTTTCGGGGGGCCGGAAAAAATATAATCGCACAGGGAGGGCCCCCTGTCTTTTGACTTTTTACTATTTCTGTTGTTTTACTGGAAAAGTTCCCCCTATTTCTTACGGGGTCAGTCTTTGAACCCAACCAGTTGGGAAGGGCCAGTCCCCGGGAACGCCTGTCCCTTGCATGTACTAAAAAAACCAAAGTTTAACCAGGGCTGTGAACATGGTGGAAAAGGGAATTTTAAATTAAAAACATTAAAGAAAATAATAAAAAAAAAGATAAGGGTTTTTTCCCCTTTTTTCATGCTTTAATCATCATGCTGACCTAGAATTTTATCCAGGGGTCTGTAAATTTTTTTAGTATCTTTTTTTTGGGGCTTTTCAAAGGGGGGGTTTTTTTTTCGCCAGTGGGCTTTGTTCTAGTTTTAGTGGGTTTTCCTTAAAACCCTTTTTTAAGGGGCTCGTACCCTTTTGGGTTCATAATTTGTCTCGTAACCCCGATCAGAAAAAAGTTTTAAATTGAGTAAAAAAACCTTTTTTTTTCACTAAAATTCAAACTACATAGTACACAATGTTACATTTCAGTGGGCTCTTTTGTTGTTTAAATTTTTATCAATTTTTAAAAGAAATTTAAAACGATTTCCCAAAATTTCCACACGGGATGTTTTCACTTTTCAAAAAAAACCAGGGCGGTTTCCCAACCTTTGTTTTGAGGTGTAGAAAGGGTTTAAAAAAAAAGCAAAGAAAAGTTTGGGTTTCAAAAGGCACAATGACCTTTCCCGAGTCTTTCTTCTAACTGTGGGGAAAGTTTTTTGGGTTTTGGAAAACCAACACTATCTTAGCGGGATTTGGGTTATGTCGGCCTGCAGCTCAAAAGATCATTTTCAAAAATATTACTGTTTTCCAAAAAGGAATCCCCTTGAAAATTATTTTGGGTCCCGGGTTTCCCTCTCTGTTTCCACAGAAAACCCCTCCCTGATGAAAGTATCCCTGGGGGGGGAAAGGGAACAAACCCCCTTTCAAAAGTTCTTTCACTTCATAAAAGGGAACGTCCTCTGCAAAAGCAGTTTTATTAAAGATTTTGTTAGCAAAAAATTTTTTTCTCAAATGCGCCCATCCAAATTGGGAAATTTCGGGGAAAACAAATAACTTTTCTTTAAAAGTTATCATGTTCCAGCATTCTTCCTTGGATGGAGATTTCAAATCGTTAAAGTGGGGTGAATAATCTGTAAGGGAGCTAAGGGCAAATGAAATCCTGTTTTTAAAGTGGTTTAAACAATGTCACTGCCTTGATTTTAAGAAAAACCCCTTTAAATTTTTTTCGGGGGTAGTTTTGGAAAACCGTGTAAAAAGTACGTGAGACCACCCCACTTCCGGTGGAAACAGGAACACCCAGTTCAGCTTCAATTTCTTCAAAAAAATGATGCAAAAAAACAAGGGCAAGACGACAAAATTAAAAGTTTTTTTTATATACTTCCCCGTTCCTTAAAATATGATATTTAATTATTTGGGCACATGTCTCGTACCCCAGGGGTAAAGGGTTTCGTACCCCCTGGTGGTACAGGGACCCCCGGTTAAGAAAAACTGCTTAGTTCAAGAATCGCCCGGAGTACTTTTTTGTCCCTCGTCTAGTAGCCGAAAACAAACCCCCTGGTATTAACCTCTCCTCCGATGAAGTGTGGCAGAGGGCCCCCGAGGGGGAAGCAAAAACCCCAAATTTAATTTCATGGTCCCTCAAAAAATCCAGCCCCGCGACACCACGGGGGAGGGCCCGGGCCCTCTCAGCCTTTTTAGAAATACCCAAAAGGCCCCAAACCAACCTTTGGCCTCAAAGGAAGGGTAAAAGCCCCAAGACGAACCCGGTAAAAAAATAATTTAAAAAAAAATTTAAAACTAAGATTTTTAAATATAAAGGGGGGTTTGGGGTCAAAAACTTTTTCGTATCGTCAAATCCCCTTAACTGGAAATTTTAAGAGAGAGCTGCACGGTACGTCCAATCCTGGAAAGGAAACTGGAAGACGGGCCCTTTGTTTTAAAATTTTGTTCGGGAAAAAAAAACGGGGAGTCGTGGAATGTATCAAATACGAGGCCCGCGAAAAAAAAGGGGGGAAACAATTTTCCATAAAATCTCAAGAAACCGTATTAGCAACGAGAAAAAAGTTTGGAGAAAAAAAATAGATTTTAAAAGGGGTTCCCTTGGGGAGAAGAAAAATGAAAGTGTAAAAAATAATTTTGTTTTACATAAAAATTGGCGTTTAAAGCTGTAAGTGTTTAGCCTCGTTTGGGGAATCAGTTTTAAAATCAGTTGACCCAAACCCCCAGAAAAGATTTTTGGGTTTTGTGAAATTTTAACCCGGACAAAACATGTGAAAAATCCCAATTTTCTATATGTGCAATCACGAGCTTAGACACAAACAGCTTAGTCTGCAATCAGTTGCAACTTTTGCTATTGCAAATGACCCAATTAAAAATAATGCGCGCAATTTTATTGAACTTCGGGTGTACTTTTCTATAAGAGCATAGGTTGCCCATTTCATTATGTGAACCCATACTAGAGATGCTTAAGCAATGTTTCTTGATGTGTTGTCTTTAAAGAGGTAATATTAGAGAAGCAAAGAGCCTCAAGCATATTTAGACAAGTGTTTGGAAAGTATTTTGGTACTGGACTATTTGAAATTTTACGTGAAAGGCTTTTTCTGTTTTGAGAAAGGGAAGATTGAAAACCCTTGTAGATTTGATAGAGGTTAATGATAGTTCAGCTATAAGAATGTTCAGTGCCATGAAAGAATGTTCACATCAAAAGACATTCCTGTTGATAATATTGGTGGGTTTTGTTCTGACACTACTAATGTGATGATGGAAGCCAACCATTCAGTAGCTACATTATTAAAAGATGTTTTGCCTCATGGCATAATTGTTAAATGTTCAGGCTACATTACTCATCTATGTGCATCAAATGTTTCAAACTTCTTAAATATGTTGAAGTTTTATGCCGTAACTTTTGCACACTTTAGTAATATCTTCAAGAGGCAATGTGCATTCCAAGATGATGGAATCTTCCACATTGATGAGGAAAACTTTGAGTGTCAACATTGTAAGAAAACCTTTACCCAGAAAGGCACTCTTAAGAGACACATGCTCACCCACACTGGCTAAAGGAAGTACACGTGTGGTGTTTACAGCAAGTGTTTCCTTACCAAGGGCCGGCCTGCCAGACATATACGTACAACGGCACTTGTGAGGTGTTAGGGAGATCAATAAAACCACTTCATCAATAATTGTGTTCTATGTTTTATTTCACAGCTTACAGGAGGGAAAATGATAAAGAGAGAGAGAGAGAGAGAGAAGAAGAGAGAGAGAGAGAGAGAGAGAGAGAAGGAGAGAGAGAGAGAGAGAGAGAGAGAGGAGAGAGAGAGATGAGAGAGAGAGAGAGAGGTGAGATAAAGTTAGATCACATGTATCAGCAATGGAGCAGACTTTGAAGAAAATACATAAATCTCATGTTGACCCGAATAACTTATTGATATGGATTTGAGAAAGTGTGTATGAGGGGAGGAAGGAGAGAGGTGGAGGGGTAGAGGGAGGATGGAATTACAACCCATGTACTCCTATTTATGTGTTAGAATCTCTCTCTCTCTCTTCTCTCCCCTCATTCCTCCTCTCTCTCTCTCTCTCTCTCTCTCTCTCCCTCCATCTCTCTCTGTCCAGTCCTTTGCTTTTGAATTATTGTGTATTATAAAATTTCACGGAATGCATCTTTTTTCACTCCCTGCCTCACAACCACTGTACAGGGAGGTCCCGAAAAATACGAAGAGTTAGGTTCCACCTGGCACACTCGTAAAGCAAAATCTTGTTATAGCGAAATACATAACAAATGGTAAATATAGGTTTGGTTCCAGGACCCCATCAAAGACATGTTTTTCACACGTTTTCACAGACATGTTTTTCACTTTTTTTTGGGCAGCACACCTGGCTAATTACACCTAAAGTCAGGCCGCACGTGGTCTACGGGTGACCTGACTGGGGTCAACCAAATTCCCCTTTGTCCAGCCCGGGAGTCCTATATTCAGGCAGTTACCTACCTACCTTCTCAGGCAACACATCACTCCTCTCCCTGTGTTCCTCGTGGCATCACTCCGCTGTACTTATCTACATTCCCGCCATAATAAACTTGTGTGAACGCTGTGTTAGGTAGGTTAAGGACCAAGGGAGGGGTGCGCAGACCTCTTCCACTGCCCACAAACTCGTCTCTGCGCATCTGAATAATTGTACATCATCATACAGCCCAGATGCATATGTGGTAGGGCGCGCATTTTGAACTTGGGAATTTTACTCACCCGTTTGAATGTCGTAGCATTGGATTTTCGATCTCGTATATTGAAAATAGACCGTAATTTGACTAAGTTCGTATCATTGATTTCTCGTATAACGAATGTTCGTATAACGGGACCTCCCTTATTTGATGTTTGGTATTTCACAGTATTTTTCTACAAGTTCTATGGATCCTAATAGCTTGCCATCAGTGTTCACTATTACATACATGATACAGGAGCTCCCCTACTTACGAACATCATTACTTCCCGGGGTTTTACTTAACTTGAAATGTAGGGCAAGTCCAACATTACTCTTGTCAACACAGAAACTGTTCACATGATTGTTGTTAGCACAGTAAACCTATACCCCAATACAGACACGCCCTGGGTTTTTCAAACTAATTCGTTCCAAAAAGTTGTTCTAAAACCTTTTTGTTTTTCAAAAACCGAAACAAATTTTCCAAGAAAAACTATATAAAATGGTTTAAATCCGTTCCTGACCCTCAAAATAAAGACTTTTTTTTTTACTATTTCAGCTCTATTTCATGCATAATGTGTGATGTGGTTAAAATAGTAAATATTTGTGTTATGAGGTGCCCCCGCGGCAAGATGTTTCTCCGTCACTCACTGCCCCGCCGTCACCTCATCATAACATCTTTAAATCACCCTTAGTTAAGGTGACACACGGTGCCACATTGATTTAGATAAAGACACGTGTATATAACATCACCACAATCTTTAAAGTTGTATAACACGAGTAATAAGACGTTTAACCCTGCCCACCTACCGTGGCGGAGGAGCGGGCAGCCTGCCCCGCTGGGGCGGGTCATGCTTGGGTGCCATCATGAATCTGAATGAAATCCTCTCATGTGGGGTGTCTAAATTATGTATTTTTATACAAGGAATTCAAATATGAGCTTATTTTTTGGATAGAACATCTTTAACCTACATCAATTTGAATTTCTAATTTTTCAATTTTACCCTTTACAGCCCCTTTATATAATATTAGAAGACATAAGGCAAATCATGTATGTAAAGCCAAATCAAATTTTCATATTTATTAACATGTCAATCGCATGTATATCACTGAATATAATTACAAAGATTATTCTCCTGACTTCTTGAACTTTGCCAGGTTGCACAAGTCCTGTTTTGACTCATTTTTGGACATCAGCCTCCTGCTGGTTTCCTGAGCCCTGATCCCTCCATCCCTCTTTTCATGTGAAAAGTACTTAGCACAAGCCTCAGTCACCATTTTAATAACCCTCTCAATGCTTTGTGTGCGGCAAGGCCAGTTGAGCATTTCCATGGGTGTGTTGACGAAGTTTTTCACCTCGGACGTGCTTAGAGACCAGGTGAGAGGTGGCTCTGACACATCTTCTGACCAGCTGATCAGGTCACTTATGCTGGAAGCATCACAATTAATGTCAGGTGTCCTTCTGGTCCTAACAGAGGAGTCTCCTTTAGCTGAGCATCTGGGTCCCTTTTCTCCCCTAATGGCCAAGATTCTCTCCATCCCCCAAATCCTCTCCTTCTGATCCTCAGAGCACAGCATTGTTTGGAGGTGGCTTCACTGTGGGCATACCATACAGATCTTTTCACAGTTGGCATCACAATGTCCACCCCTCCTTCCTTTCTGACTTAAGGCAGTCCAGATGAAAGAGGATGTGCCTGGGCCCTTTCAATCCAGGAGCTTTTTAAACTTTCACGTTGAACCAACATGGATAAGGGCACTCCAATGATGATTTCCACAATGCAGTGCAGATTCTTCAGGTTCTTCCCTTTGAGTCCATGTTTTGACACCCAAAAGCCTGAGAAGTCTATTAGCTGTTGTGAGCCAGCGGCTGTGGCTTACTGGTCCTATCTCCAACAAGCCAGCCCTGCAGGAAGCACTCCATCCCTGACCGCACAGACAATTTTATAGCCATAGGTTTTTATCATTGAGAGATCTTGAATGACCTTGTCAGTGGAACAAGATCATGTGATCTTGATCAGTGGGGGGCCAACGGAGATACGGTTTAAGTTTGGATTGTCTCAAAGTCTGTAGCAGAATCAAGAGCTTTCCTATTGGCCCGGATAATTGTTTGTCTGACAGAGTAGGGCCATCAAAGGGCCCAAAAATCAAATGGCACAGGGGAAGTTCACCAGTGTGTAAGTTGCAACACCAACCAACCAGCTTTCTCCCCAGGTGCAGTTCCACTTCCGCATTACTCCAGCTTTCACAACCAGTGTTGACATTTGTAGTTTTCCCCCCAATGGTCAACAAGGTTTTTATCAAAACCCTCTCTTCAGCCAAGCAAACACGATCTTAGCAATCTTCTCCGCATTGACTCCTCTTTAGTTGCTTTCTCTGGGATAAAGTGAAACACCCTGGGCAAAAGCCCATGGGGCCCCCATGCCGCTTGGGGCGACCCCGGAGCAAGTACCGTGAAGCCTGGGGACAACGTTGGGTTTGGGGGTTGGGTTTCACTATCCCCCACCCTGTTCAGCGGACTACCGGCAACCGGCTTGGGCGAAACTCCCAAGGTATTGTTGGTTCATAATGAAAGCACACTCATTATGTGACAAAAGACCGCGGTGTCCCTTGACGCATAAGTAAAAGTCCGTCCCCTCTTCAAAGTTCAGTGGAGCGAAAAGGGTATGTGTTGGTTAAACGTGCTAAGCGAAGCGCTACGCTGATTCTCAGCTGGACAAGCGGCCGCTGGACCTCTTAGGGTTGGTTAACTATGTTAACCAGCTCGGGAAAGGCGGTGAAAATTTATGCTCTCTCCAGAACACAATACACACACAAACCACACATACAGCAGACTGTCTTCTGGCCAGGTATCCATGCCGACATTACCAAGCACCGTCCAAGCCTGTGAGCCATGCCAGATCCTACGCCCAGTCAGCAACAGAAAACACTACTGTGCGACGAGTCCGTCTCCGCAGACCTTTTCTCCGTCGCCGGGAAATCGTTCCTGGTCATCGCGGACAGACTCTCCCGGGTGGCCTGTGGTCGTCCCCTGCGGGGCCGATACTACCGCCACGCACACCATACGGGCTCTTTCTGCCGGTATTTTCCGGGAAGTTGGTGTCCCGCTCCGCCTCAGGGCTGACGGCGGGCTCCAATTCACCAGCACTGCCTTCCGGAACTTCACGGAGCGCTGGGTTGTCTACCACGCGGTATCTTCGCCGCATTACTCCAGTCTAATGGCCACGCCGAGGCGGCCGTCAAGTTTGGTGAAACACCTCATCCTCAGACGGCGCCCAACGGCAACTCGACAGTGAAGACTTCGACAGGGGTCTCCTGGAGCTTCGCAACACTCCCAACTCCACGGGACGATCCCTGCGATGACACTTTTATGGCCACCCGCTCCGGTGTCCCTGCCCATCCTTGAGGCCTTCTCGGAGGAGTGGCAGGCCCGCACAGAGGACTGTGGTCGCCGAGCTGTCGTCCGTGCTGAGCAGGTCAAGGCTCAGTAGACCAGCATGCCCGCCCCCTACCCAGGGCTGTGTTCGGCCAGACCGTCCGTGTTCAGGAAACCCCACATCACACCGCTGGGACAAGGTCGGGTCGTTATGGCTGCGGCACGACCAGGGACTTCGAGGTGCGTCTTCCCCGTGGGGGGCGTCTGGTGGCGAAACCGCCCGTTTTCCTCCGACCCGTCCCAACCTCTAGTGACGACACCCTCCCCCCGCGTCCATGTGTCCCTTTCTCCCGGGCTTAAGAAAATCACGTCTCCCTTTCATTCACCCCCTTGTGATCCCGCGCCGTTCTAAGAGGCTCAAGGAAAAGGGTCCGCTCGAGACTAGTGCTACGAGCGTGAAGGGGGAGGGAGGTGTGGATATGCGACTATAACCGACAGTCACACCTACATAATAACATGCCTCTTAATAAATTCCTCACATACATGCTATGTTGCAACACTGTATGTGACACATGACAACAGCGTGCCCTGCGAGACCGCTGCTCCATGTAAAGCCAGTCGTTGCCTGTAGCTGGACCGCTAACACCTGCCCTCCGCTGGTGGTCCCGAATATCTCTGTTCTTTAGAATAAACACCTACGGAAGATGCTCGCTTCTCCTTTGGATAAACTCCCCTCAACCATTCCGGTTAATCACTGCAAACCCCGAGAAAACACTGTTATCTTCGTAAATGTTTGTTCTATAATATAATCAAATAAAAAACAGTAAAATACAGAAAGAAATGTCATTAGAAAGAGGTGAAGAAGTATGCATAAAACTCAATATTCACTTAAAATCTTCGCCATTTATTTTTTGCGAAGAAACTTTTTTACATGAAACATAGCAATACAAGCGGTTTTTCATTAGCAATCCATTGATATATTTCTTTTTAGGTCCCCTTAGAGCTAGTGCACGAAGCTATAGGATAGGAAAGATCGCCACCAGGGCAAACCCTGGGTATACAGGAAACCCAAATCCCGACATCTGGTTAGGTAACCAGGCTAAACTCAGAACTGAAAGAAAAAGAAACACACGTCTGGCAACCCCGTGCCAATCCTGCCGATGCCGGCTGTCTGCCAGCCGGCTCGGAGCCATTCTTATTTGCCTTCATCGCGTCAACACCTGCTGCGTCTCCTGTAACACGTGTTGTTTCTCTTCAGGCCATATGGTAAGCACCTGCTGTTTTTTCGTGTTTACGTGGGTGTGTGTGAAGTTTTTACCCATTCATGCTTCGTAATCCTTCTGTAGGGTTTACGGGCATGAGTGTAGTTTATTCTTTATCCTGGCCGGGCCCAGCTGTGTCTTAAATATATTTTATTCGGCTGGTGTCTGTGTCTGTGGTGTTAAGCTAGGGCCCCAGGGGCGCGGCTTTCCCCCTTTCTCCCCTGGGCATTATTTCCCCGCCAGGGCGTCCCTGGCCTGACACCTGGTCTGCCACGTGTAAGCTGAGATGGGCGGATGGTTACATAGTTCTCCCAGCCACGCCCCCCCCCCCCCGCCCGGACCCTCCAATGCTGGTGGGGGGGGTTTTGGGTGGTCCCTGGTCTGCCACGTGTAAGTGAGATGGGCGGATGGTTACATAGTTCTCCCAGCCCACGCCCCCCCCCCCGTCCGGACCCTCCAAGGGGCTGGTGCGGGGGGTTTGGTGGCCCCTGGTCTGCCACGTGTAAGGAGATGGGCGGAGGGTTTACGTTGTTCACCCGGGCCACGCCCCACCCCCGCCCATCCCCTCCCAGGGGCTGGTGCGGGGGGTTTGGTGGTCCCTGGTCTGCCACGCCCCTGGCCTGCCACGTGTGCGCTGAGATGGGGGGGATGGTTACGTCGTTTTTGCTGGTCCCCAAACCCTTTCCCCGCCCCCCCGCCCGGACCCTCCCATGGGCGGGTAGGGGAGTTGAGCGGTCCCTGCTGCCATGTCCACCCCCCTTCCCCCTCCCATCCACTTACCTGGGGGTCGGGGCAGTGCGTTTTGGCGATGCAGGTGGGGGTTTGGGGGCGTTTCGTGTTGCGTCTAGTCCCTTTCCCTCTCACTGTTTACCCTTCTTTTCCAGCGGATCAATTGTGAGGCCCAGGGGCTACATTCAGAGAGGCTTACTTCCGGTCTGCACAAACCTAGCGACTTCCCAAAACAGCTGTTCTGGGCAACTTTTGGCTTTCTGCAGACGTATTTTAAAGACGTTAAGCTGTTAAAACAAAGCGACCACGGTAGGGGTGCGTAGAGCACGCAATATACATAAAAATACTCATAAATTTGAGTATATATGATGTTTTCTGACTCAAGAACTGAACAGGGCAATGTATACAAATGAAATTAGGCCTTAAACCTATCTCCTACCCTCGTGGGTGAGTTTTTTATGGGGTGATGAGCCGAGTGGGGGAACGGCGGCCCCTCACCGAGACCCTGACCGAGACCACCTCGCTCACCACCCCGGCGGGTAGCTGCCACCAACCGGGCCACGCATCAACTGAAGGTATAATGGCTCCCTTTTCCTTAATAAAACCCCAACCCCTTGTCATCCAGCCGTGATGGGTATCGGGTGTTTACCCGGGGGTTTGGACCCGCCTCCCGGGGTGGTTGTTTCCCCCAAAATGGCAGGAAGACTCAGTTACGAATAGAGAGATTATCAAGGGGAAAAAGATCACCCATAGTGACACCGTAGCGCCATTTGCCATATCTCGTACCAGAATCCCGCGACTTCCGGGTTGTACAAATAGAGGAAGTTAGTTAAGCTAAACACCGTGCCCTTTAACTCTTTCTGAATGTCTGCCCAGGGCGCTCGGTGTCTTTTAGGTCCCGAGGCCACAAGTTCTGCTCCCGCACGCCCCGTGCCTTCTGTCGGACCTTTTTCGTCCGCCGATGCCCGGTATGCTGTGGATGGCTGCGGCTCATCCTCCCGGAGGGGGGTGTGCCCTGCTTTACCGGCGAGGCCCTATGTGACCTCAAGAATGGAGGTCGAAGGCTTTGAAGTCTCGCCAACGCAGCCACTTCCGTCTGTCCTGGGGGGACCGGTCTCTGGGTTCTGGGCTGGGCCTCGCCAAATCGTCCATCTCCTCTCGTCTCGCACCTCCCGACCCCCTGCCTGGCTTCCATGAGCTCGGCGTCGATCGTGCTGACGGTGGAGCAAGATCTGGCGGTCTCCTCAGTCCCTCACCATGGCCGCGACTCCCAGGTCGAGGACTTGCCGGGTGGGTCTGGGCTCCTACGGCTGGTCAGGCGTCCCCTGGGCCTTCCCCCACCCTCACCTCCTTTTGCCTCCGGGGTTGTCAGCTTGGAGGGACTTCAGTGAACTCCTTCATGGCAAGAATGGAGGTTCCACTTAACTTCTGGGTCCCATTCTCCGACACCGAGGCGCCCGCAGGTCCCCTTCGCCTGCTTCCCTCTCACCGGTGCCTCCTTCTGAGTCTGTGGTAGTCGAGGATGATTACCTGGTGTGCTCCGACGGGGAAGAGGATGTGCCCCTCCGTGCCCAAGGGACGACGGTTCGGGGACTTCCGCCCCCTGGCTTCCTGTCCGCCGGGCCCCTTCCTCCCCCTTTTCTTCTGAGGTGCCTTCTAGGTGCACTTCCCCCTCTTTCCCGCTGCGGAGGATGCCTTGGGACTCCCTCCTTCTTCCTTCGTCCTGTTTACCTGGGCACCGATCCCACCGCGATGGCTTGTGAGACGGTTTGACGGGCGGCTTTTTGCCATCTGTCGTCTGGAGGAAGGCTCGTGGGGCCCAGTTCCGGACTTGGAGGTGCGTCGCTCCCGGGAGGACGGGGGACAGGAGTTCCTACCTCTCCCGCCGGATTCCCTTTTCTCTCGCCTGAACGCTCCCTCGAAGCAGCCTGCGGTTTCTTTCGGCGGCCGCTTGGATGCTCTGGCCTCCTTACTGGGCTGAGCCTAGTTTGGTCAGGGATGGCTTCCCGTGCGTGGATGGAAGCCAGGATGCCAGGTGGCTTTCTCTCGGGGGCCAAGAACCGGTGCCCTGGATAAAGGCCCGGGGCCCTGGACCCTGCCGAAGTGTGGAGAGCGGGTACCACCAGTGTGAACCGGGGTCCTTCTCCGTCCGGGGCCCCCCCCGATCCCGGTTCTCCCGGCCTCTGGTGGCTTTCCAAGTGTGATGGCTAATTTCCTCCGGGTGTCCCGGCTTTCTGCCAAGGACCCCCCCCGTGGCGGGCGCAACCGGTGAAGGAGGAGCTTTTTCGCGCCGGGACTTTCAGGAGGGGCAACAGCTCCCTTTTGACCTCTTCTGTTGCCTTCTTCAGTCAGCTGGCGGAGTGGGTCTCCTCCCTTGCCGTGGATCACACTTCCCTCTCCCCGGGCCTCCCGGTCGGATGTCTGTCGGGCTTTTTCGACCGCCTGTGATGCGTTCGGCCCCCTCCCTCCTCCCGACGGTCGCCCTGCCATTGACAGAGCCGTCACTGCCCCCTTGGCTCTTCGGCGCGAGGGCCTTTCGGGGCCTGCCGGAGCTGACTCGACAGCAGATTCTCCGGATTAATCCCTTCGATTTGGGGTCTTGTCGGAGCCCTCCTTGCACAGTGTCTCGCCTCAAAACCCCCCCCCCGTCCCCTCTGGTGTCTACTCCGTCCCCCAGACCGTCCGGCCGGGGGGTTCCGGGAGGGGGTCCAGCAGTGGTTCGTTGGGGCTCTTCTCGTCGGGAGGGGCAGTCCAGGAGTGCTCAGCCCCGTGTGGATGGCCCCCAGGATCCTCGTCGTCCCAGTCGGGGTGGGCTTTCCGGGTTCAGGGGCTCTGGGGGGCTCGGGCCTTTCGTCGGGGCCCGCTACTGTCCACAAGCCTTCCTCCAAGGGTCGCTTCTCGCTTCTGAGCCTCCCTTCCAGGGCCTCCTGTCCGGGTTTCGGGCAGCCTGGCCGCAGAGAGGTTGGGCCGCCAGGGTGGTCCGAAAAAGGTCTTTTTTTGGCCCCGGATTGCCCTACCGCCCCTTCGGCGACCTCCTTCTTGGAGACGGTCTCCACAGTGCTCGCCGCCCACGGGGTTCGGACATGCATCCTCCGGGGTAAAGGAGAAGGCGGGGAAAGGTCTTTCTTCCCCGCATTTTCATCGTACCAAGAAGGACTCTTCGAAGGGGCGGCTATCTTGGACCTCAGCCGCCTAAACGGAAATTTTTGCGCAACCAAACCCGGTTCCGTATGCTGACCTTGGCCCAGGTCCGCCTTCGGCTGAGGCAAGGGGCTGGATGGGGGTCCCTCGATCTCAAGGACGCCTACTGGCATGTCCCCATTCATCCCCCGGTTCCGGCGCTTCCTGGCCTTCCAGGTGGGATCGGACACGTGGGCAGTTCACCAGACTGCTCTTCGGCCTCCCCCCCATCGCTCCGAGGGTTTTACGCGGCTCACCAAAGGGGGTGGCTAGCGGATGGTGTCTGCAGGGGGGGAATTGCCTCATGTATTTGTACGATTGGCTGGTGTCCGCCCCGTCTCAGGAGGAAGCGGTCGCATGCTAGACCGAGCTTTGGCGGTGGGGGGGGAGATGGGGTTCCTAGTCAACAAGGGAAAGTCGTCCTTACCCCCTCTCCCGCATTACTGGTGGGCAATGCAATGGGACGTCCGGCTGCGGTCCGCATCTCGGGGGAAAATGCGGCCAAGCTTCATCAAACGCCTCTTCCGGGCCTCGGTGTCCCGTTTTTTGCAAGGAGGCATTGGAGTCCCTTCCCGGCTCGCTCAACTTCGCCGCAGAAGTCACTCCCCCAGGCCCCCTTCGTCTCCGTCGCCTTGTCCGGGTGGGTGAACACAGCCGTTCCGGTGCGGCCCCGCGACTTGCTCCGGCCCGTCCCTCCCCTGGCTCTCACATACTGGACGAGTGGTTGGTGGAGGGCGGGTTTCTCCCCGTGGACGGGGTGGCTGCCTCCGCCCCCTACGGTCTTCGTGAGTCGGATGCGTCGGACGTCGGGTTGGGGCTACCAATCCTCCGACGGCCGGCAGGGTTTCGGCGGGTGGTCCGGGGTGGAGCGCAGACTCCACATCAACGTCAAGGAGTGCGGTCCCTCTTCTCTTCCTCCGATCGACCCGATCCCAGAAGGGACGGGTCTCTGCTTCGAGATGGACAACATGGGCGCGGTCCACTGTCTCGCCCGCAAGGGACATCCAGATCCGCCCTTCTGTTGTCCCTTTCGGAGCAGATCTTCGGCCTGGCGGCCCGTTTCCACCTTCATCTGTTTGCCAGGTTCCTGCCCATGGATGATTGGGGTGGTGGGGGGATGGTTATGATGGCTCCGAGCCGGCTGGCGGACAGCCGGCCTCGGTCTGGCACGGCCGTGCCCGACGTGTGTTTCTTTTTCTTTTAGTTCTGAGTGTAGCCTGATTACCTAACCAGATGTCGGTATTGGTTGCCTGTATACCAGGGTTTGCCCCGGGTGGCGATCTTTTCCCATCCTTAGCTTAGTTGCACTACCTCTGTCAGGGACCCAAAAATAGCTTTCATACTTCAAGCCGTCATTTTCTGATAAATGAATTAGAACCATGCATAAATTAGCGTTAATTAAAAAAATTACATCAATCGGGTAGTTTTTCCCGATTGATGGATATTTTTAGTTAACGCTAATTTATCAATCAATCATTGGGGGCATACGCCGGGGGGCGCGTCGCCTCGCCCCCCCCTACGACGCCACTCCCGGGGGTCACCACGCTCGAGTTCCCATGCAGGCTCCTTTCCCATACCAAGCAGATCTCGACAAGAAACATCAACTTGCCCAGCCACGAGCCTTGTGGGCGCCCCCTTGGCCTCCTCCACGCCGGATTTTCTCTTACAGATACAACCTGATGGGAAGGATCGGCTTCAGGGTAGCGTGCCACATGCCCATATAGCCCAAGTTGGCGCTGACGGACTAAGCAGGTAATAGGCCTCGATTCAGTCTCACGGTGCAATCGTTGATTTGACACGTAATCATCCCAGCGATACCCCATGATTCTGCGAAGACACTTATTACCAAAGGCATTGATTCGTCTCTTCAAGTCACTATTTAGTGTCCATGTCTCACAACCATAAGAGTAAGACAGGGATCACAAGCGACTTGAAGATCCGGATCTTTGTCCTCCTGCACAGGTACCGACAACGCCAAATACTCCCGCTGAGCGAGTCCATAACACCGTGGGCTATGCCAATCCGCCGTAAGACTTCTTGACGTGACCCGCCGTCATTATGGACTGCGCTACCAAGGTATGTAAAACTTTCCAAGATCTCAATGTCCTCGCCACACGCATGAACAGACTGTACTGCTTCATCTAGTAAGTCTCCAAATACCTGGACCTTGGTCTTGAGCCTGGAGACCTCAAGTCCCAAAGGCTTTGCCTCCTCGTGCAGCGCCTCGAGAGCCATCACCAGGACCTCCAGCGACTCAGCAAAGATTACTGCATCATCGGCAAAAACAAGATCAGTGATCTTGGTGTTGCCGACGGATGCTCCACAATCACTTTGATCTACAACATTGTCCAATACCCAGTCCATACAAGCGTTGAAAAGTGATGGGGCAAGGACGCACCCTTGCCTCACTCCTGTATTCACAGGAAAGAAGCTGGATACACCTGCCCCACACTTCACAGCACTCTCAGTCCCAGAATACAGACCAGTTATCAAACCAATAGTCCTTGCAGGAATCCCTCGAAGTCGCAGAAGATCCCAGAGTGACTCACGATGCACTGAGTCAAACGCCTTCTTGAGATCAACATAGGCTGCAAGCATCCCTGTCGAAACTCACGTCGGGGTTCCACCAGGACACGAAGCTGCCTAGGATACGGTTCCGTTGTTGACTACCAGGCGTAGAACCAAGCCTGCGAGGTCTCTGATGCTTTCACCAGGATGACTGCGAATTCGTTGTCAGCAATAGATGGGCAAGCCACCTTGCCTTGGTACGCTGAGCAGTGTATACCGCGGTAATTGTTTGCAGTCCTGACGGTCCCTTTCCTTTCCAGATAGGACGACCAGCCACCTTTTCCAGTAAGGAGGAATTGGTACATGATTGCCACACGGCAGTCAGGACAGATGCAACCCGCGGATCATGGCCTAATCCCCACAGCTTGAGGACTCCGCACTGATATTACAAACACCAGCTGCCTTCTCCACCTTCAACTTTGCTAACAGCCTCTCTTGACTTTCGTCAAGAGAGGGTGCGGTTTCGTCAATGGGAGTCGGCATCACTGGCTGTAACCAGTGGTAGTGAAGATGCCTCAGTTGGAGGGTCACCGGTCTGGTGGAGGTCCACTAATTTTATGCATAGTACTAATTAATTATCAGAAAATAAATATTAGCAAGGAAAGCGAATAACATTCCTCTTTATTGATATGTTCATGTAAACTGTTTTATCGACAAAAATATTAAATGGCCCGAAGTTTAAGTGACTATTACGTTCATGCATATTTCTTCACTCTCCATAATGGCAATTTCTTTAGTGATTGTACCAGTTTTTATTTGACCCATATTTAGAAAAAACATTTATGAGATAACGGTATATCATTTATATGAATAAACCATAGGAAGGAGATGGGGAGTGATGTTCGAAATACCGGAATCGCAAAACGGACCTCACTGGAAATAGCCCAAAAAGAGTAGCAAGTCTCAGTATACCAGTAGTCTTTGTCCACACACAGATTTTAAATTCTCTGGGATACCTTTCCAGAGCCCGAGATGTTAAAAACGAGTGGGTTTAATGCTACAAAACAAGGGCTTCCATGCAGCTGATCTGGAGAGAGAGCTTCCAAAGACCATCAGGAAGGTCCGACTGCGGTTTGTTTGTCATAGCTGCAGCAGCAGCCCAATGCCGTGGAAGTGACCCTGCCCTGTGCCAGTGGGTCAAGACAGCATGAAGGCCACCTTACCACGGTTTCATACAGCCACTAACCCCATTTACTAGCGTGCACTAACGCCGAAAGAAGGGTCTGAACAGCAGGCCCTCAACTCTATTCTTATACTGTGTGTGTCGCCTTCCCTGTGTTTCAGGCGTATCTGAATCATAAGCACAGTGATCAGTGCCAAGAATAGGTACATAAAAAATGTGAAAGCCATTCCCTCCAAAAAATTTCAGAACAAAATGTATAAATGTACATGTAGATCATGCGTGCATTTTTGTTGGTTTATGGTCATTCTCTCTGTCATTTCTAGTTTTCCTCTTATTCAACGTCTCTCGAGTAAGTGTAAATTTAATAGCTTCAATCTCCTTGCATAACTATAGTTAACGCATACTCTGTATCATTGATCACCCAATCTGCACTGTGGTTTTAAAAACTCTCTATATCCTCGAGATATAGGCAGGGTCACTAAAACGAATCTTGGGACTAAATACAATAATCCAGTTCGGAAAAATTTACAAGGAGATGTATCGCTGAAGAACTCTGCTATAAAACACGGGGACACAATTGTCAGATATCGATTTTTTCACTCAAAAGCTTGTCCTCACATTGTTGGTAAAGGTATGACGGTACATACGCTATGCTGCGCGTGGCTCGGATGCTCATCTCTATCGCATTAATCTGTTGATGCCTGTTGTGGGGAAAGAACCCGTTTACTCCGCGACAAAAGGGCTTAGTGTGACATCTGGGTTACATAGTTACCTGTTGCTAGGTTTCCCCAGGTACCCATTTATCGACCATCCCGAAAGATGGTTGAACAGCTAATTGGGCTTCCACCGACTGTCCTGACCCGGATTCGAACCAGGGACCGCAGATTTCATAGCTTAGCCGCGCTAGCAATACACACGGGATGGCTAACCCCACATGGTTGGTGACGAAACTATAATAACCCTCACAGTCTTGATCTAGACTCTAGATAGTGTTCTCAACTCGTTTCAAGCCATGGACCACAAGCACAATTAAAAAAAATAATCATGGACCCATCTTCTTTTGATTTTAAGATATGATGAAAAAACGGTAGATTTAGAGGTAGGTAAAGGGTGGTTATACTATACTCTATAAATATAAAGTAAACGGACTTTCAGAAAAATAATAATAGTATTAGACAGACTAAACATTTGGTTCATGTATATTCCAGTTATTTCCAATATCAGTGAACGTCTTGTGGACCACCCCAAAAAAAGTTATCGCTGGACCACCAGTTGAAGAAACCCCGGGTGCTCTAGATGGTTATTTCCTAATCAGCTCTCAACCACTAAGCTCGTTCGATGTACCCTACGCGGGAGAAGATTTTCGCTGAGGCTGTTGTGGCTCGGTATGTTGGACTGTGGGAACGTATTATTAATCCTCAGGAGCGACATCATAACCGGACTAAGTAGATCCGGTGAACCCACTCCTGCATCAACGAGCCTCTGCACGGTTATATTTCGACTATAATGCGCTATTTTGTTCGTATGATATACAGTTCTTTAGCTATGAACTTAGCAATAATCCAATACTGTCGACTATCGACCTAAACGTCCACGTACACTTGTACTGTTGAACGTGGATTGAGGCTCTCTTCAAGTGATCCAGTCTTAGACGGTCCCAGTGAAGGTAGGATGTCAAGAGGCTTTTGGTTATACTTTGAAATCTATGCAATGGGTTGATTCGGCATTATTAATGTGCCACTGAACTGTTGCCATATCTGGGTTATAATAGTGTTTCTTGTATTCCAAGGAAAAGTTTGCACCGTTTAATGCTGACGTATTATTATAGTTGGGGCCATCTACAAATCTTATATAGTTTATAAGCTTAATTATACTATTGTGGAAAAATAATTCAGGCAGAGATGAAAGGTAAGTATATTCCAGCAATTGTGTTCTACAATTGTGGTTTTTAAATAGGGTTATTGACTTCATAACTTACTCAAAAGTTTATAAGAGAAATAAGCAAATTCCATGAATTCACGTAACTCAAAAATATTCATAATAAAAACTTAAGTGAACTTTCTATCCAATTAGTTCTAAATTGTTTCAGTTTGTTGAAGCTCCATTTGCTCATTACATTTTCTTATGGGTCATGTTTTAAGCACATCCAAAGGCCGCCAGCGGCTCAATGAGGGAACCTGTCAAGGATATAGCTGGCGATCTTTTCTGGGAATGAGCACGATGGGCCCACACGCGACCTGCTACACCCATGGCTGTATATGCGGTGTGTCTGTCAAGACAGGTGATTCCTGCTTGATGGTGTTAGTTCGTATATCAAACTAACAAAGGGTGGCAAAGAAAACAAATAGGCTTCCTTAACACCAAGTTTATTTTAAGTACGTAAAACAGGACACGAGCCACAAACACCTACTCTCACTATAGTCTGCCCAGCCATGGTTTGCCAGTGTTCGCAAGGTGGCTCTACGTTTGTCCGTAAGACCCATCCTTGAAACTTCCCTTTTGCACATAAAACTTCCCTAAACTCTTTTGAAATGTATTTGCTGAAGATTTTACTGTACAATAAGCTGCACGCTTGAAGGCTACCATCCACCCCACATCAGTGTTGCCAACTCGAACACTCATTTTTGGTCATAAAATATCCCTTAACAGACAACATGAAAGTGACCTACGTTACAATGCCAAATATCTCCCACGCTGTTCCTACGAAATAACAAAATGTTAAAAACAAGTGTAACGCGGGAAAAGCAGTCAAACAGGGGGGACTCACGGGTGGGAGATGTGATTACTGATCTTGAAGATAATAAGAAAACCTTGTTAAACGAGCGTTCATAAACCAGTAACCTCATATATTCTCTAAAATCTTAAATTTTTTCCCCCACGTATTGTGGGTGGTGACACGTAATGCCAGGTTTTTGGAGCCATCCAATCATGTGCGGTAGCCAGAGGGGGGGGGGGATATAGGGGGCCATGGCCCCCCCCAATTCAACACACTCTACTTTAGATAGTGTATGGTATATATCATCAATTTTACCTAATTGAATATCATGCAAATAAACCAATAAAAGGACCCCCCATAGGGCTCCACTATGCCCCCAAGTTAAGTCATATCATAAAAAAATTATATGGGGGGCTTACAGCGCTTCCCCAGACCCCAGCTGATAAGGCTCTCTCGCTCGCCACCCACCTCCTCAACATCGTAGGCAGGTGGCTTCCCCCAATTTTTTTTCCTGGCTACTCCCTTGCTTAAAATTAACATCTAGCTAAAAGGGGGCATACACAAGGAAATGCACATAAGTGGTTTTTGTTAAGTGCAGCCTTGGGACCAGAGTAATGGATGATCAGAAAATGTATATATATAGCGAGTTAAACGAGGCTTATTATTACGTTGAACGTGGCCACGTGATGGTGCAGTGCGAGTGCCAGACCCTTTCGTAACACCGGAGTTGGTTCCACGGAAAATGAAAGAGTGGAGCTTCAGTTGCGGGGTCTGGGTGCTGGCAGTGCGGGGACCGGTGGAAGCGGGTTGCCAATCGGCCGAGGAGGAGGCGACAAGTTGGTGGAGGTGTTTCGATCTTGAGGGTGTCAAAGCAGAGGCAAGTAATTATTACCTTGAAAGCGTTCAGGGCACTCAGCATTTGTCGAAGCAGCAGAAGTGGAAGCAACGGGTGAGCAGCAGCTCTCTTGGAGGAGCTAGGGCGAGCAGGAGTCTTGTCAGGGTGAGGGGCAGGAGTAGGAGCGGCGTGACGTCGGAGAGAGGCGGTGTGAGCAACTAGAGCGTCTTGTCTTGTGAGGATGGTTCGATGCCATACTTCACTGTATGGGGCGATAGTTTCCTCTCTTGACGAAGGGCGAGGAGAAGGAACTTGGCCTGCCGTTAGAGTGGGCATGACTCAGAAAAGAACGAGATAAGGGAGAGAAAAAAAGCGTAATAAAAACCTAACAAAAAACAGGACTGCCACAAAGGCAGAAACACAAGCTACTACGGGGGATGGTAACTCGTTCCAGCAACTATTATTAAAGCGTCAGGGGGTCTAAACTGGCAGCGTCTAAACGGCGTCGTACCAGCCCTGACGCTGCCCCTTTCGGGACAAACCCAAAATTATTTGAGTCGACCGGCCCCTCTCAACAGAGCTTCCCAGTACCCCTCATTGTAATGGGCCTACGCGCCCAACTTCAGGGTTCGCATAGGGATCTGTGAAGCGACTCCAAAGGGCAGAGGTTCTGCAGAAACGTCGTGAAAACACCAAGCAGCAAAACTTTCCACGGGTGGGGATGTTTAATGCCATAGAGAGGTGAACACCGAGCGAGCGTGCTCTCCCACCGAGGGGTTTGGGGGGAAAATAAAGGGTTTTGTTTAAGGGTTTTTGAATTTTTGTAGCCCACATTATGTCCCGGCCCCACCAAAATTATCGAAATTTTCGGTAGATTTCGAAAAACCCTTTAGCTAAAAAAATTTTTAGTCGGTAGATAACTATAAAACACCCTTGAATTCAGCTTTCCCAACTTTAAAAAAAATTTTGTTTTTTTTCCCACCAAAAATAAAATATAAAATATATTAATAATATGACACAAAATTCCATGTTAATTAATTTTTTTTAAAAACAAAGGAAAAAAATTTAAAACAAAAATTTTATTAAAAACCCACATAAAATGACTAAAAATGAAGTGAACCCCCCCCCCCGAAAAATCTACATAGCTATCTTTCCTCAAAAGAAAAGAGGAATTCCTTTTCCCCCCCCTTTTATTTTTTTTATCCCCTGGTCAACTGGCCCCTTAATGATAGTGTGTCGTTGTCATTGATTATCAAAATTCATCTGTAGGGATGAAAGAAACCCAAAATTTCTCCCCTTTTCCCTTTAAAGGCCCAATGTCACACGGACACTTTTTCCCCCAAATCTTTTGGTAGCAAAAGCGTATAGGAATCATTTGAGCCTGTACCGGGTGGTTTTAATGAGGCTTTCCAGTGGAAATAATGCTTTCCCCTTTCCCAAAATTTGCGCATGCCCCAGGGGAAAAGCTTCCGTGTCGCCCGATGCCATGAAAGGCCCCGCCTAACCTAACCTAACCCAAACCCTTAAAGTTTTTCAAACCCCCTTTTTTAACCCCAAAGCGGTCGCCCGAAAAGGGAGAGAGCCTGGAGAATATGGCCCCCGGCCATGGGGTGAGGCACGCCCGGGGAAGCTCTTACCCTCCACCCCGGTGGAGGGATGAAAAAAAAAGGGTATATCGTACACTAGCCCCCCCCCGGCTAGGGCCCACCCCCGGCCTCGACACGAGAGCCCAGTCCCTGGCGCCATGGCAGATTGGAAGGTGGGACCATTATCCAAACTGGAGCCCCGTTATACCCCCATGGAAAAAGTGGGGCGTGTTGACACCCGCGTTTCGGCTACAGCATCTTCTACCAGAGTAGCGAAGATATTATTTTTTATATCTTCCTTTATCTGCTTCTACTGGCATCGTAAAAATTCCTTCCCCTTCACATTTTTTGAAACCCATAAATAAACAATCAAAACTTACTTGTAAATCAAGTAAAAAAACACGCATCTTTTTTTATCTCATTTTTCTAAAAACCCCACGCACCCTTTTAAAATATGTTTTTTCACCTTTTTTTTCCGTCATAAATTCTCTAAAAACAACTCAAAAAACCAAAACAAAAATATCTAAATATACAAAAAAAATTTTACTCAAAAAATCAAAAAAAAAATAACACGAATGTACCATACCCTACACGTGTCTTGTTTTTTTTTTATAAAAGAGTAAAAACCTATTTTTTTCCCCTCCCCAAATTATCAAAACCCCTTTATTTTCCCCCCTCTCATCTTTATTTTTTTCCTAATATCTCCCATTTAATTACTTTTATATACAAAAATTATTTTACTATAAATTTTCCCTATATACCACTTTTTTTCCCCTATAATAAAAAGCCCCAATTTTCCCCAAAATTTCACCTTTTTTTAGAAATTTGTTACAGCTTTCCTAAAACCAAAAAAACCCCCAGGATTGCGTATTTTTTTTTTTAATTTAACCAAAATTTTACGGAATTAAAAAAAGCAAAGACATTTTTAACCCGCTTAGTCTGCAACTTTAAAAAGGACAAAGTCTTCCCAGCCTTTGGTTTTTTGCAAATAAACCCATCGAAAATCTGCCCCAAAAAATTGAATTTGGGGTTTTTTTTTCTATCAAAAAAATTTTCCTTGGCCAATGCCCTTTTTGGGCCCCCTTTACTAGACCTCTTTAAAGCAATTTTTTCCTGATGTAAACTTTCTATAAAGAATGAAAAGCTGGGGAAAGCAAAGGGGCCTCAAACTTGGAAAAGAAAAGTTTTTGGAAAGCATTTTGGTATGAACTGTTAGGAATTTTACGTGAAAGGCTTTTTTTCTTCAATGTAGAGAGACGAAGACGGGTTCGCCCCAACACAAAACAGGTCGTTACCACAAAACAATTGTGCGTAAGTAAAAATATTTTGAAAAAGGGGGAAGATTGAAAAACTCTCGTATATTTGATAGGGGTTAATGATAGTTCAGTGAAAGGGACTTTTAAATTTGCTATGAAAGAATTTTCCCATAAAAAAAGGGACCCTTTCCATTTTAAATAATATTTTTGGGGTTTTTTTTCTGAAACTAACAATTGGTGGGGAGCAAAACCATTCAGTAGCTACATTATTAAAGAATATTTGCCAAAGTCAATTGTAAAATATTCTTTGCAAGGGGTTTTTCATCTTGTGCATAAAAATGCGTGCCATATAAAACTGCTTTCCCAAGAGTTTAAAATTTTTTTTTTATATTAAAACCCTTTAAAACCCTCCGGGCCCAAAACCAGGGGTTGTCGGGCAGACATTTTGTGAACAGATTTTTGGGGACCAGTGGGGGCATTGGAGATGGTTTTTTTCAAAAAATTTGGCATTTAGAAACCCCAAAACCCTTTGTATAGGGATTATATGAATGTGGATATATGATTGTTCCCTTTGCCTTAAAAAAAAAAAATTACCCGAGCCTCCCTTTGAATTTCGGCAATAAACTTGTGGGTAGTTTCACCGTTTTCATGCCGGGGGAATTGCGTCCCAAAATGCGATTTTATTGTTTAAATGCCATCAAGGGTGTTAATAAACTAAAAAAAACTTGGGTGGCAATTTTATTTTTTGGGAAAATTTTGGGTTTTGGGGGGGGTTTAAAAACGGGGGAAATGTTTTTTTCGCAGTTTATCCCCCGAAATGGAAAGCCCCAAAATATTGTTATAACTATTTTTATTTCTTAAAATTTTTAATGGGAAAAAATTATAAAAAAAAAATCTGGGTGTTTTCCCCAAAACTTTCATTCATTTATGTCCCCAAATATTTTTTGAATCGGAATAATTATTGAGGGATTAAAAATTGTTTTTTAACATGAAAAATGGGGTTTAAACCCACGATACCCGCCGCCCTCTGAACTAGGTTAAGTTTTGGTCCTTTCAGCACCTTTGATTGTCCCCTTTTACTATAAAAAAAAATTCAAAACTAAAAAATATTTTACAATAAAAAAATGCTTGGCCTAATCGAGATAGTAAGAAAACATTTTTATAAAGTATGTTTTTCCCAGAAAAGTATCCAATGAAAGAAAAAAAGTCATCCTTTGACTAGAAGTTTTAAAAAACCTCGGCACAGTTAGGGCCCGGGAAATTTGTTTTTTTTTTGCTACATTATTTAGGCATATACTAGGGATTTTTAAAACCGATAGGGATTTTTGTTAGGGTTCTTATATATAATAAAATATATATATATATATAAAATATATATTATATATATATATTATAAATATATATATATATAAAATATATATAATATATATATATAAGAAAAAAACGAAAAAATGTATGAAAAAAAACATTTAATATTCAGACATGACTTCATAAGCACTGATAAAAAAAAGAAAAAAAAAAATATATTTTTCCTGTAATCATCACACTTTCATACCCCCTTTTACCCCCCCAGTAATTACTCCATTTAAAAATTTCTAGATGAATACTAACAATAAAACAAAATGAATGAAAAAATTTTAAATGAATCTTAGGGGGTTTCATTTGTGATCTTAAAGAAAATTGTCCAGCCCCAAAATTTTTTTTGGGGCCCGGGAATTATGTTGAATGTACATTAAAAAACACCTAATCCCCCAAAAAATAATTGATTTCCTGGCCTTATTTCCCTTTTAAAAAACACGACTTTTGTAAAAAGCGCGCGAAAAAAAAAATTTTCCCCCCAAAACAGGGCCCCGGACCTTTTATTGATGACGTCAGAACAGGGGGCCCGCAGACACTCTGTCTACACCTGTGGGCAAAGTTATGATGAGCGATTGAAACTTCGGGGTCAGACAGTGAAAACTGCGCCCGTGAAGATCTAGGGGAACGTGCTCAATCTGACACCCAAAGAAATGACGCTGGTCGCGTATACTATGAGGAAAACGAACCTCAGATTGTTTATCGGGGTCCTATGTTTGAACCCGGGGGTACGAGGGGGATGAAAAAAGGTGTTAGCAGGGGCTGAAAGGTTTTTTTAAAGGGGGAGGAGGACCTGGCACTTCTCCCAAAAAATGGGTTGGTAAAAATTAAAGGTTTTAAAACCATTGGGGGTGTGGGGAATCACAAGGGAAAATACTTTTTGGGGAAAATCCTTTTTGGGGAGTTTTGGAGCTAAAAGTCAAAAATTATTTTCCCCGGGAAAACATACTAGCATTAACTAAAAGAAAAGAGTTGGGAAAAAAATGCGGGCGGGAAGGCAGAAAAATTTGACAGCCACACCACCAAAGGGGCTTCCCCCCAAGGGCACGCCCCCTCCACAACTGGTTTACTTTGGGCGGGGTTTTAAAAGGCCAAAAACCTCACAGGGCGTGGGGGGGCCCCCCGCTGCTGCCCGTCCCGGCGTCCTGTTTTAACAGGGCCCCCTGGTCCGGTATGGGTTGGATGAGTCACTGTCTTACGGGGGGGCGGGCCCTTTCTAAAAAAATGCTCGCCCCAACACATATAGGCGTTTCATAACCCCACCCCACGCCACTCCTTTCCGTGTGTGCAAACTTTTTTCGGGAAAAAACAGCGTCTTTCTGCCCCCCATAAAGGTTTCATGCATGTGGCATATAGCAAAAAAAAATTTTTATCAGAAAAACACCCAAATATCTTCAAATACTAATTTTTCTCGGGGTTTACCCTGGCCCCCTCTTTATAGCGCGGGGGAAAATGGGGCCTCCCTGGGTGCTAAGTCACCCAGCCTGGGGCGCATCGTCTGCCCAAAACCTTTAGAGCGTTTTTAAAACTCGGGGGAAAAAGCAGATTTTTATTGCGGGTTATTTAAAACCGGCCCGACTGGATACAAAAAAGGGCGACCCTGGGGGTTGATTATCGTTAATGGCTATGTTTTATTGCTTAAATCAGGAATGATGAAATGGTCCCGGACGATTACTTTTAAAACATTGGAATGATTTGGGTACATGGGCACTTCGTCACAAATACTGTAGTCTTTTACGTTTCCACAGTCGTTGCTTTGATAATGCCCCGTGCAACAGGCGATTTTTTTGGCCAAAGAACAGTTCACTTCTCTTTGCACGCACCTTTGCATTTCCCCACCAAAATAGTTCAAGTACGCACGTGGGGCTGGGTTTTCGAGACATTGTACTGGTATAAAGTTTTTGGGTTTATTTTTGTTTTTCCCTCCATTGCCCTCGGGAGCAGGTTCTTTGGCCTTGGTTCTTGGTAGGTTTTCTCTTTTTGGGGCATTTAGGTTGGCACGTTTTTATGTGAGGTTTTAGAGTGCCCTTTGCGTCGGTGGAAGCTTTTTTACCCCCCGAGTTCTTGACCTTGAAAAAACTCCCATCGAAGAAGGGGGAAGTGACGGGACAAACTTTTTCTGGAGATACACTGCAGACGAACGTCTCGACATTGACAACATCAGCTTCAGGAAGACTGTTTGAAAAAATCCAAAGATCTGGAAAATTTTTGCTAATCTTGCCAAATCGAAGGGGAGTTGCAGGAAAATTTGGGTTTTCCACGCTTTCTTCGATATACTGAAGAAAAAAATTTCCCCCCCAATCCGCGCCCGTGAAGTTGTGCCCGTCAAATTTAAAGCCTTTGACCCCCTTTTGTTCAATCGCCCGTGCACCTCTCTTGATGCAATTTTTCCGGAAGAACTTCGCTCTTTCCAGTTAACATCTTCAAATTGGGCCTGGGGTGGTGTGGTTGGGGAAAAAAATTTTCAACAAAAAAGAACACCTGTGGGCTGGGGACCACACATACATGTCTCGCGTTGGACGTTCCTTGGGCTTGCTCATGAGGGCATGAATCGGGATCCTTGCCTATATTTTTTGATGAGCTGCCACACTTTGCAAAGTATGCTAAAAAAAATATTTTGGATGAAGAAAAGCAGCCCTGCACTGTTTTGGGTGAAGAACCCTTTTTAAACCAATCCCCTTTACTTCACCAAAGTTTCGGGGCTATTGTGCTGAATTTGAAAAATGATGCTTAAATGTTTCGGGGGGTAACAGGAAAATACCCGTGTAGGCCCCGGGCCCCTTGTAGGGTTCCTTATTTTCTTTGTTTTTATGTAAAAAGATGTTTTCCCAATTTTGCCATAGTCTTTTCCCCCCTTTTTCTCACAACCCTTTTCAAAAGCACAGTTTTAAACGTTTTTTTTCAAAAGCGGAGGGGGATCCTGTACAAAAAAAAAGGGGAGAAAATTATAGTTTTTAAAGGCCCCGCAACGCGGGGGTTATTGGGCGGGGCCCGCTTCCCAAAAAATACAGTAAAAGGAAAATTAAAAAAACAAATTTTCAAATATAATCCCCAAAATATAAAAAACCAAACACAACGCGGGGCCCAGGGGCCCAATTTTAGCCCCACCGCCAAAACCGTCTCTTTTAAAAAGTCTGGGGTAGGAGAGCGGGATGGACGTGACGTCAAATAGCAGAGTTTGGGCCCACAAGTCCGTAGGAAACCGGGGCTTTTTAAACGAGGAGGTTGTACGGGCGGGGACGGCTCTCATTTCACCCACCTTTCACCCACTGTTAAATCTTCGCCCCTTTAATTTTTGCTCAAAAACATTTTACATGGGAAAAATATCAATAGAAGGGAATGTAATTCGCTTTCCCTTGATATATTTTTTTTTTACTGAAAAAATGAATTGGCCCGCATGCTAAATTAGCCCTTAAAATAAAAATAAAATCATGAAATCGGGTTTTCCTATTACTAAGTTTTTCAGTATAAAAGATATTTCGTTATCTTTTGGGAAAATTTTTTTTCTATAATATTATTTAAAAAAAAAACCGGAAAAAAACCCAAAGAAATGCCATTTTGAGAATCAAGAAATATGCATGAACTTAAAAATCTTTGCCCTTTAATATTTTTCTCGAAAAAAATTTTACATGGAGAATATCAAAGAAACGGAAAATTTTTTTAGCTTTTTCCCTTTTTATCTTTTTGTTTTCTGATGAAAAGAATTAGAAACCCTACATAAATTAGCGTTAACTAAATAAATAACATCATCAATTTTTTTTTTTAAAAAAAATTTCCCCTTTCATGATCTTTTTTGTTAGTTAACCCCTAATTTATTTTATGGTTCTAATTATTTTTCAGAAAACAAAATATAGAATGGAAAGCTAATTAAATTACGTTTATTTATAAATTTTCCCTGTAAAATGTTTCTGAGCAAAATATTAAAAAGGCGAAGAAATTTAAAATTTCCCGCATTTTCTTTTAGTCTCATAAGGCATTTTCCTTTTTTTTGTTTGGGGTTTTTCGTTTTTTTTTTGTGATATTATAGAAAAAAAACCCCTTTCCCAAAAAACAGTACCTTTATTTTTTTTAATGAAAAAAACATATATTTTGGTAGGAAATTACCCCATTTCATGTTTTATGTATTTAGGTTTAAAGCTAAATTTTTGCATGTGTAATTTAAATTTTTCAGAAAAAAAAAATATAGCAAGGAAAGGTAACTAAATTCCGCTTCTATTTATATTTTCCATAAAATGTTTTTGAGCAAAATTTAAATGACGAAGAGTTTAAGTTCATGCATATTTTTTGAGAGTCTCATAATGGGAAATTTTTTTAGTGTGTTCTAAGGGGGGTTTTTTTTGAAATATTAAAGAACAAACATTTCCGAAGATAAACCCGAATCATTTTAATTTAAAAATTTTATTAAAGGGAGGTAAAATTGTCATCTCGGTGGGCCCCGTACAAAACTCCGTTTCCCTGCGTCATCAATCTTTAGGCGCAGGTTTACATACAGGGCGGGGTTTGGCCCTAAAGCTGATGACGGTAAAAACTGGTGCCTTTTAAGCTTTTAAAAATACAGGAAAAAACCTATATTGGTTTGTAGAAAATAGAACACCGCAACATGAAAAATGAAAAATCTGGTGATGGGGGCCCAGAGAAACCGTTAGTCGAGAGGTTTCCGGAAATTTCGCCCCATAGAATTTCGCCGACGTCGGAGGTTCTTTAAATTTTTAAGTCGGGCCCAGTATTTCCCATTTTAAAATTCTTTAAAATTATCATTACAGCAAAACCCCCTATATACATTCAATCAACTTTTACCCCGGGTTTATGCATTCAGGGGTTAAATGTGTTTATGTTATGTTGGCCCGTTAAAACCCAATGTCCCGGTTAGGTTTTGTGAACGAGTTTGGGGGGGGGAATGGGGGGAACAGCCCCCCCCCCCCCCAAATTAGGGAAGGTTTCGTTACCAATGTCAAAATTGAAGTTTGTGTTCTGCGAAAAGGGGGTTTTGCTCAATAAGCACATTGTTTTTATTTTTTTAAATTATGGGCAGGCTATGTAAACCCAAAGTCCCAAAAAGGACTGGAATTTTTGTACAAGGGTCCCTCTTTACCAAGGGCTCGCCTACATAACCCCTCAAGGGTTTTTAAAACTAAAATTTGCCGGGCATTGGGTTACGGGGAACCCAAAATTTTGCTTGGGGGATTTTAACCCCCCTTGGGGTTATTTTAATTTTCCCGACAGCTGTTGTAGGGATTAGAAATGCTGCAAATTGTCATGTCAGATCCACAAGTCGAGGACGGTTATAACTACGTGCCTTGTAATGCATAAACTGCAGCAGAACCCCAATGTCTAGTATTTTTTGAACTGCAGTTTTACCAATGTGAAGATTTATTGTGGAAATTTTCCAGGAATAGCTAGGTAATTCCCATAGACTTTATCGGTTATATTTTTATGCATTTTCGAGCTTATGTCATCCCATAGGCATTAGAGTGTTTACCGGAAAATATTTTACCTCAATCACACAATCTATTGTCGCCTCCGTGGTGTAGTGGCTAGCAGCGAAGTATTTAGGATCTTGAAACTTTGGGGGGCTTAGCCCAGCCAAGGGATCTTCACATTTTTACAGGATAATTAATTATGAGTATACTGAATAAAAGTTTGTGAGACACTGCTCTACCAACGGGCCCCTCCGGTAATTTGCTTAGGATAATTTTCGAATCATGAAATTTAAAATTTTATAATGAAGACAATCTCAGTTGGGGTTCAACTTCGTTATTATTTATATTTTCATCAGTAGGAGTAAAACCCAAAGAAAAAGAGAGCTTTGCGTGATGAAGCAGTCCTATAGATTGTATTTTCCCCAATGCTTTGTTAAAATACGAAATCTGACCACCCTCGGCTTGCAATTACTTTTTTTTTTTTTCCCATCACAAATGACTGGCCAAGGACACACAAAATGCACTTCCGAAAAAAAAAGCACTTCTGTTAAAACTCTGTGTCTTCTTTGTCCATCTGATATTCTTTCTTCACCTCTCCAAAAAGTCTTTTGGTGTCTCTTCTGTCATGCCACCCCTCATCTCCTCCTGTTCTCTCCCACCTCTCTCATGTCCTGCTCATAAAAAGGATGCCATCAGCATACGCTAAGAAAACATCTAACCAAAATATCTAGTTTTTTACTGAAATTGATGTTGGCCCCAGTCAGTGCTTATCTTATTTTTGAGAAGAGAAAAAATATAATAAATGAGAAAAACAAAAAAAGATAAATTTAAATCCGGGGCTATTCATAAAACATTCGGGGCTACAGCCCCCAGTGCCCAGGCCTAAAATACGCCCCTGGTGGCTAGCGTGCCGGCTATGAATCTGCGGGGCCCTTTGGTTTTGAATCCGGGCCAGGGCAAGTCGGGACTGCCGAAACACCTGTTCTTCCTTCCTTCGGGTTGATAAATGGGGACCTGGGGTAACCTGGGGAAGGTGAATGTGGTAAACCCGGGTGTCACATTACCCTGGTCCCAGGGTAACAGGTCCTCACCCCCCACAGGCTCTTAGGGGCTAAAAGCCCCCGGAGATGAGCACCGAATGCCACGCGCAGCATAGCGTATTAGACCTATTCAGAAAACAATTTTTTCCTATTTTTATACCTCCCTGCAAGGTTTCCCATGCTTTTTGACCTGGAAAAAGCCGAAAATCACAACCATTTTGAGCTAAAATGTCAGGAACCTTTTGGCTCATTTGGGCCTCAAGATATTAAGCCCGCGACAGTAGAAAAGGCCTAATTTTTCCTTCCGCCAGACTTTTTTTCACCTGAGCTTTTGTTACAATTGGGATATAGAACAAAAAATTGGGTTTTCAAATGAAGCATTTTTAATATTTTTTCTGAAAAAACAATCCAAGTAAACATTCAAGAAAAAAGACACATCATTCCAAAAAAAAAAGTAAAATTTTCTGAAAATTTCATATAAAATTTCATTAATATTACAATCTTGACATAAAAAATGTGTGACAAAGACTCTAAAAACTATTTTCAAGTGGCAGAAAACTCTATTGTCTATGTCAGAAGGACACTTCACAGTCATTTTTTCAGAGTTGCTTCTTGAAGCTATCAAATCGCCACGGTTGTATTCCACAGTTGAAGAAGGTACTGTTTTTGCTGAGAATCTGTGGTAAAGATGTTTGCGAAATCAGTCATCATCTTGACTCCCGCTCAGCAATGTCATTCACTACTTTACATTGCTGACATATTCCAGGGCCTTGCTGTAGTCATCACTCCTTGGCCATGTCGCCACAGGTTGCAGAAGCCATCATACTCAATGCCAAGGGTGTCAAGCAAGATGACTCTCTGGACCAACTAGATCAGCCAGAGTCGTCTTGGCTGTAACCCTGAGGGAACATAGGTTTCCCTCGTCTAAAGCTATCGGCTTATCAGTGGCGTGCAGCTTGGCAGCAATGTCCTGCTTCTTTTTTGTCACTGAGTCTGCTACCGAAGAGAGCGAACGGCACACAACCCCAGACGATCAGCGGTACTGAAAGATGTAAACCACACTCCATGACCCTCCTGGGAAATGTGGAGTCACAGTGTCTTGGTGATGTGAACATCCAGGACGAGGTTGTTGGTAATCCATGTCCTCTGCATTCCCTTCACTGTCGGTTGGGTCAGCCAGGTGGGCCCACATCAGCAGCAGTCCTTCACTGTGTGGCAGCTGAAAAATTGTAGAAATTTTGTGACAAATTTCATATCTTGTTCCTCTCTCTGCCTGCAGTCTTGCAGCCCTCTCTGCTTGCTGCTGGGACCGTGACTCAAATATCTTGTCATGACCAGACATGTGGGGCCTTTCTCTCTGTCTTCTGATCCTGGAAAGAACCTGATGTCCTTGTCCTTTTTCTCCCTTGATAGCAGTCGGTTTCTCTCAAATTTCCTGGATGGCATCTGAAGCTCCTATGTTGAACAGGCTATCTAATTCCAGGACAAAGGCACTCCTTTTCCCTCCAGGGTCACCTGTTCTACCTTTATTCCTGCTAGATCTCTTTTGCTTTTGTGAAGTGTCATGAAATGCTGCGCTGCATTGTACTTGGTCATGGTCTTGATCCTAGCCATCTGCCAGAATGGGATGATAGCCTCCACTTTTTTCATTGGCGAGGTCTTGATGTTTTGGGATTCCCTGTATTTTCTGGCAAACTCTGGAGATGGGAGGAAGTACTGGAAGGCCTGTCTGTTGGGGAAACTGGAGCCCACTGATGCGGGATGATGGGTAGCCGATCAGGAAGGTTTCTGTAGCAGATCTAGTAGCAGGTCGGCGTGACGCTTGTCTCTGGACTGCAGGTGAGGTTCTGAGATGTCAACTTTGCGTCCTCGGAGCTCCTTGGCTTACTGCCATAGTGAAGTTATCTTGTGAAGTATCTCTGGATTTGTTAGCAGGTTTTCAACAGATCTGCAACCAAACATAACAGACCATTAGATGTCATGCTAAAACCATTGTGAATTTGTGACTAGAGTGAAATAATTATTTTTTAGTTTAATTTTTTTGAAAATTTGTCTGTAAATATCACATGTAATTATTTCCAAAAATGTTTCTATGCATTTTGATGTTTCACCCAGCATCTAATTACTTGCTTTAACCTGTTTATGCCCATTTATTGGTGAAAAAATAGGCGAAAACAAACATCAAAATGCTCCGAAACTGGCGTTTCAGAAAACGTGTATAGAAAGAACGTCATGTTTTTCCATGAGGCAAAGGTTCCTGACATTTTGGCTTATAATGGTTGTAATTTTCAACTTTTCCAGTTCAAAAAGCATTGGAAACCGTGCAGAAGGTAAAAAATAGGAAAAAATTGTTTTTGAACAGGTCTAAATTAGCGTATGCTCCCATCTTTACCTTGACATAATCTACCCCCCATACAAAACTCGTTTCCTTTTTCCCCCCGCCCAAAACCACGCGTACCCAAACGAGCCCCCAGGTTTTTTTTTAGGGAGGAGGAGGGATAATTACAAAATGAGGCACTTCCAAATGTTTTTAGTGTGACCATTCTTACCACATCAAAATACATGGGAAAAGAGCACTTTTAACCTCGTTCTAAATTTACTGGCTTAAACTCCCAAATTTTACTGGATAACTTAGGTTAAAAAAAAAATATGCGGTAAGGGGGAAAACAATGTAAGTGAAAGGACTGTGTTATATGGGGAAAATGTACTGGCGTATTGACACAGCTGTTACCCAAGATTACTACCAACATTGTGTTTAGCTAAGGGGTTCGGTATGTTTCCACCACCCTCAGATGGCAAAAGTCGTCTTGAGGGGGAAAATAAGTAACAAGGGAAATAATGCGGGTTTAGAGATACAGTATTTTACGATACGATACCGTAACCGATACCGATTACCGATATACCGAAAGTACGGTATAGTACATTTACAATATACGGTACATAGAAATAACATAATTTTATGAATGTATATATATATATTTTTTTTCATTGTTCAGTTTTTTTTGACACCACACACGTTTGGGAGAAAGCCTTATGCAAACCCAAAAACATGATAATGCTGATATTTTTTTTGTTTTCCAACTACCATGTTTTGTTATCTAGTGGCATGTCTAGGAATAGTTTGCATAAGTCTAGGCCCAAGGAAGCAAACCCTTCCTGCTCGTTTAGGGGTTAGGTTAGGTCGGGTTTGATATTTTTTTTGTAATCACTGAAAAAATACTATCATTTCATAAAAACAGTGTATGGCTTAATGACTATATAAGGTTCAAGTAGTATTCTCATTATGTATGAGATAATGATTAATTAGGTCCATCATGATTATGTTTTTCTGGATTTCACAGTCCCTTACCCATCAGTGGAGGAGCAGAAGCTGAATTTTCAAACAAAAAAATTGCTTTGGAGAAGGAAAAATGCGAAAGGATCATCACATATCTGCAAACTATCCGTCATACGGGCTGGACTCCGCAATTCCCAGCGCACAGTGGTAAAGAGGCAAACTTCTGATTACTCCTGGGATTGTTGGGCGAGTAAGTACTTTAGCTCCTAACTGCAACTACTTATATTGGTTTAGTCATTACTCACGAAGTTTTTTAGAGTATGGAGATGCCCATATTTATTTCAAACCAAGTCATTTGTGGTTTATTTTTTAACAACTTATCTGGAGCTTGTCAAAACTCCGGGAACATGAGTTAGTCTGTAGATAGCACTATGAATTTTCTTATTTGACTGTTGCCATTAGGGGGAATGAAGAGAGGGAAAACCACCAAACTCCAACAAAAATTTTATGCATGGAAGTCTACCCTTGTTATATTAGTCCTCAGCCACAGGCCAAAATTTGGTGAATCGGTACCAGTCAAGATGACCAAATTTTTAATACTCATTTCTTGAAAGATATATATATTAGAGGGATACATTTTTGCCTGATAACAATTTGGAAGTAGTAGCTTAAGGTTATTACAGATTAGTTTATGATTGTAGCTCCCCAAAATACACATTTTCAGAAAAAATAACCTAATGTTTTAACATACTTGTATTACATGTTGAAATTGTTCCAAAACATAACCAGTTAAGTAATAATAAAATTGTTATAAAGATATACGTTATGTGTGGATATATGACTGTCAAAAAACCCTTTGAAAATGACATGTTACAGAGGTATGAACACCTTATAGGGGAATTAATGAATATGCACTCGCAAATCTCAATATTATTAGGCAGTTTGAGATATTTACTCCAAATGAAGTCAATTGTCCCCACTACTCTACAGTAATAAATCCAATTTTGCATCAGGAACCTACCGTTATCTCCCACTAGAAATAAGTAAAAGCATTGTCATAATAGTTAAACCATGTTAAAATTAATCCATATGGAATGACATTTATTTCCTGATACCCAACCAAATTTTAGATTTTTCTTACACATTTTTATTCTGACAAACGTTTCGACATACTTTTAATATATCTATATATCATGAACAATACATAAACAGTTCATTGTACCAGTAAGTAATGACTAATTGCATACATAGTCCCCCAAAACAGATTACATAATAGTACCAACATCATCCAATGTACAACAACAGAAAGTGCACAAAATCACATAATTGCAACATTTGTAATGTTCGTATTTGCAAAATACTGAAACCAGTCTTTAATCCCGGATAATAACAGACCCTGTATCAGTCAAAGTCCTCATCATCAAAGTCATCCTCATTACTGTGGGAGTGTCCTTTTTCCTCGTCATCTGGCTGGTTCTCGCATGGGGACAGTTTGCAGAGCTCTGAGCACTTCACTCCATTAATAACACAAGTGCACTTTGGAAGCCTGCACGTTTAGAACAATTTACATGCAAGGAGTTCCATTATAGTTTCAGGGCAGTGGCTAAATCCATCCAGTCCATCATGAGCTCTTTCTGATCTCCAATTAACTTCAAGCTTCCTCTGTGACCTCTTGGTGGTGGTACATCTGGGTTGCCTTCCAGACTCCTTCTCCAGATTGCAGTTTTGATCATTTGCTCCAGAATGTGCTTGTGTAAAGCATTTGCGCAGGAGGTAGTTGGTGTGGCTCAATGTGTCCTTTCTTTGATGCAAACAAACAATAGCGCAGCTCTTAACTTTAGTCGTAGCCGTCTTAGAGGCATAAATCCCACATGTGATTTTTCTAATCTGTCTACCCGTGATTGGGATACGTCCATTCCTTTCCAAGTTCACAAAACAATTTCTGAACCTCGGGATCATACTTTAACAGTTTGAGGGAACTCACCTTCCCTCGTCCAGCAAAGGTCTGAAAAGCATCACAACCCCGTGAATGAATGCATGCCAATGATGGCTTCACAGACATATTCTCCAAGAACACTGGCCACTTTCTGGACCTCAATATATTTGGTTCTTTGGGTTGTGTTCCACATTTCAAGTACAATGAGGCCCGATATCCTTGTTAAAGGCTAGAAGCAGTTTAAAAACAAAGTCTGTGTCATCAGCAACAACAACAACTGTCTGAAAACCAGATGTGGCGCATGTGCCGCGTGTAAGAGAATCCTTGGGATCTGCCTCTTCCTGAGATGATTTCAGCTCTGTGACAAGCTTACAACCCTGACCCAGTGATTTTATGACATAATTCTTCACACGTAAAATACAGAATTTTGCCATGGAGTCTCTCAATATGCCTTTCTTGTTTCCATTCCTTTGTGAGGAACTGAATGAGACTGGTTTTGTTGTCTGTCGAGGACAGAAACTTTCTCCACTGTACTACCAGCTGTTTGGTTTTGATGTTTTTGTACTGGATACTGCTAGTTGTGGATCTTCTCAACTGTCTCTCAACAGCTTTAATAGAGTGTTCCTGATAGACGTCCTGCGGTCACTGTTTGATGCTCATGGAGAGGGTTTAGACAAGATTAGTGATGCATATCACCGAAGTTTTCTGGTCACCTTTAATCTTGTGAACAATGGCCATCCCATCTATCACACAGGCTGATGGTGGGGCCCACGACTTCTGTTGGAGTGACATTCTTTTGAAGTTCCCTTGACAGTGTTGACTTAGCAGTTTTTCTAGGGAATCCATCAGGCGTGGCAATGGACCATGTCAAAGGACCCAGTGGGTATTCTAGAACTTCCCTCATAGCCCGTCAGCTATGGGGGGTGGCCGGTACCATATGAAAATGGCCAAACGTATGTGGTATCATTTGAAAGGTCTATCCATAGGTTAAACGAAATAAAATAAAATATTGTTATTTTATTATTTTGTACCAAAATAAATTAACTCAGACTCTAGATTACATGAGGAATATGGAAACTAACCAATATCGTTTTTATAATTGTAATTTACTTTCATTCTTTTTTTGGGGGTTGGGGGGGGGGATGGGGCTAGACATATATTTACGTTATTGGATGTTAACTAGTTAACTAAATAGATATCTTAGACACTCCTAATGGTAAAATTTAAACAAAAGCATTACTAAAAAACATTTGATGGTAATACGTGTGCATAATTAATGGTATGCACCCTAAAATTTTTGATTTTTAGAAAAATTCACATTATGATACTTTGAACAGCTCTAGCTACCTTAAGCTACTCATTTGAGACTGCTATCATACATTTTTGTAATACCTATGGATAGACCTTTCAAATGATACCACATACGTTTGGCCACCTCATATGGTACCGGCCACCTCATATGGTACCGGCCACCCCCCATAGCTGACGGACTATATGTACAAAATCCCTGCCGGGAAGCACCAACATCTTTCCTTTTTCAACTGTTCAGCCAACTGTTATTATGCATGATAGGTACTGTTCTGAAAGTTATCATTGCAATTGCTTTCCTATGATAGCTCGCTTATTCTCCTGATTAGCCAAATAAAGCCAAGTATTGTTTTTAAAAACCATTTTTATCGCAGTTCAAACACCTGCTAAGTGGGTTTAGTGGGTTAAAAATGCAATCATTTTAATGTATGTGTATTTTAGTGTCTTCCTTTGCTTAGCACTACCCATATACAATACACTTAATTGTTGTTAATGTTTTTTCAGGCCAAAAATTGTACCTTGTTAGCGGCGGACGCTGAAAAAGAGGTTTGGGCCCGAACGTTTGATGAAGTGACACATGTTCTCCACCTCTTTCCATACCAGTGGGCCCTTGGAGGCCACAGTGGATATTAATGCCACCTTTAACAAAGGGGTCCAAGTTTTACTACTGGGAGGAATGAAGAAGGATGTCCAGGATTATGTGGGGTATTATAATTATATGCAAATTTTTACATGTATTGTTTCATACATAATTGTTTTTTTATCTTTGAAACAACCTTAACCCCTACAGAACCATACCAAATTTTCTGTTTATATTTTTCCCCTCTTTCTGTCTCCATTCTGTTCTCACCACCCGCACCTCTAAACCACTAATTGCTATGCTTAAATTGCAGACCTTGGACATTTAAGGCGTATTTTGTTTGTGTCCTTCCGGAGTAAAATTATACTTATTTAAGCTCCGCCCCTGCTTGCCATCACAAAATACGATTGTAAGCGCTGCCAAAGCTCTTCTTGATGTTGCCGAGAGTAAAAGTGTCGTACACTTCCCTTACCTCTTACAAAAGGAATATCGTTAAGGTTGACATTATTGAAGGCACAGCAAAAAATAGTAGCGTGATTGTCTGTATACACATCGATATCTAATTGGTTTGAGCTCTTAGAATGGCCTAGCATTGTTTTTCTAACTCTATAGATGGACTTGATATTAAACTGAAATGTTTAGGGCGCTATGAAACTGTTATTTGAATATCTATTTGCTACACAGCCATTTCACGATGTGCGTCGAGGATGTTTAATGCTTTCATGGACCTGTACGTATGTAGGCTACGTGTACCTACATCTACGTTTCACCAATTATTCTTTGCCTAAACCTAGATGAATGCTGGTTGTGATTCATCCTTCAGTGCATCTCCCCCGTTTTAACATCCATGGGCAGGTGTGTGGTGGGCGGGTGTGTGATGGACGTGTGGTGGGTGGGTGTGTGGTGGGCGGATGTATGATGGGCGTGTGGTGGGCGGATGGGTGATGGGCGTGTGGGTGTGTGTTGGGCGGATGTGTGATGGGCGTGTGGTGGGTGGGCGTGTGGTGGGTGGGTGTGTGGTGGGCGGATGTATGATGGGCGTGTGGTGGGTGGGTGGGTGGTGGGCGGATGGGTGATGGGCGTGTGGTGGGTGGGTGTGTGGTGGGCGGATGTGTGATGGGCGTGTGGTGGGTGGGTGTGTGGTGGGCGGATGGGTGATGGGCGTGTGGTGGGTGGGTGTGTGGTGGGCGGGTGGTGGGCGGATGGGTGATGGGCGTGTGGTGGGTGGGTGTGTGATGGGTGTGTGGTGGAAGGGTGGTGGGTGGGTGGATGGTGGTGGGCGGGTGGGTGCCTGGGTGGTGGTGGGTGTGTGGTGGCCCGTGGGTTACACACAGAGACCTTCCTACCGTGTTGGCGCTGAATCAGACTGATGAAATGTTCGTATTCGTGCCCTGCGATAGGTTCTCTAAAAGGCTTTCTTTTTGTGTGATATAACATATATACCAAATTTATACATTTATATTGCAAATGTATTATCACTCATGAATATATTTAAGTATTTGACTATACTATAGCAATAATACACCAGTTTTGGTGCTAAGCCAGCAAGCATCAACGAAGATTCGGACACATTGAAAAATTCGAGGGATTGGGAAATTTGTTCCCAGACGTCGCTGGAGAATTTTAATATTTGTGACTTCTTACCTGTTAAGAGTCACCTATTCTACTCCTTACTACTCCTTACCTACTCTTAATTAAATACAGTATCCTTTGCATGTCATGCGCATGTAATGAATGTTGAATTGGATGAGAATTAAAGGAAAAGAGAAACATTTACGGGAGGAGTTTTGATAAGATTTTCTCATGCGCGCGATCTGATTGGCCAGGCTCTTGAAACCACCACTCACACCCACGACTGTAAAACTTTACAGGAAAAGAGTAAAATATCGCTGCCGGAGTGTATCTATCTGCTCAGTTTTCTATGCACGCAAAAGAGTAAAAAATAAGTGGGCGGAGCTTAAATAAGTAAAATTTTACTTCCAAGGGCATGGACAAAATACGCCTTTATTCCACGTCCAAGTCTCACTTTCAGGTTACTGTTGGAATTATCATACTTTCCCTCAGTGCCTGCGCTTACTTCCTTACGTATTGTCCCTTCTCTCATCATATGACCCTAGGATTCCACTATCTTCCAACTTTGCAGGGTTCACACTATTATGCCTAGATATTTCGTAACTTTTTCCATTATCGATCCAGGCATAATCACTGCGGTGTTTTTCTTTTCTTTTTTCTTTTAAAGGACTGGTCACGTACAAGAAGTAACATAATAATCCCACTTAAGCTGCCAGTCCCTATAAAGAAGACAGTAAGGTGATAAGGTGGGCAATTTAGTTCGGTAAGTGTCTTAATATTCCTCTCTTAAAAAAGTTTTGTCGTAGAAAGATGGCAAATAGAAACAGGAAGAGAGTTCCAGAGTCTACCAGTGAAAGGAATGAAGGAGAGATACTTGCTCATTCTTGCATTAGTAAGATATAATAGGGATACACCAAACCATTTCAGCATTTACCAATATAATTTCGTTTAAACAGGTTGCAGCATGTGACAGGTGTCAGAGGTACGACCGCCTCCAGGTCCAGGCTCCTAAAATGAGGTCCATAATAACGGAGGAACCACTGGAATTGGTAGGAATGGATCTTATTGGTAAGGAATATGATACAGTAGTTCTTGGATGTGGCTCTTTATTATATGTTATTCTCTTTCCAAGCATCATGTATGATTTGCTTTAAGTGATGGAATGGAATATTCAGTGTCTGCCTTTTGTATGCTGTGCTACTGGATAGATATTAATGTTTCAACTCTTTGGAAGCATGTGATAGTGCAGATTATTTTGAAGATTACTTTATCTATTAATAGTTAGTGCCTTACAACCAAGAGGTCTGTCAGGTCCGAGATTATGTGGTTTTGATTCACTGGCTGGGCAGAGACAATTTGGGCATGTCTCCTTTCACACTAT
>JACEEZ010007480.1:5000-27500 GCA_016584305.1 Chionoecetes opilio
CTTGGTATTATATAATCATCTTCAATAAACTATAAACTATCTCTAATTTGTCCTTTCATTTCCTTGCTGCAAACACTCCATACACCAACTGTTTCATTTCCTTGCTGCAAACACTCCATACACCAACTGTTTCATTTCCTTGCTACAAACACTCCATACACCAACTGTTTCATTTCCTTGCTACAAACACTCCATACACCAACTGTTTCATTTCCTTGCTACAAACACTCCATACACCAACTGTTTCATTTCCTTGCTACAAACACTCCATACACCAACTGTTTCATTTCCTTGCTGCAAACACTCCATACACCAACTGTTTCATTTCCTTGCTGCAAACACTCCATACACCAACTGTTTCATTTCCTTGCTGCAAACACTCCATACACCAACTGCTTATGTTTAGTTTTGTTTCAAATCATGTAGTACCCCCTCCCGATTTTTTTTTGTTTTTTTTTATGCCCTTGGCCAGTACTTTGTAATGTAAAAAAAAAAAAAAAAAACTATGGTACACGTGAAAACCTATCTAATTACTACTGACCTATACCTACCTACACACACAAACACTGTTTACATGGTAACTCCTAAGATCCGAAACTACAATACATTGACCTATTTTAGCATTGGTGGGATTTATCCAGTTCATTCTATGCCTCTCCACTTTCCATATGCCACCAAAAACCACAGCACCATCTTACATGTTCCCGATTAACCTCTACTTCGATGGCAACCTTGTAACTGAGCACACACGCTCGACCACCCTAAAGCTACTTCTTAAGGCGTCATTAGAATTGTACAGTAGGGCCCAACTACAGGGTACTATAATAGTTATGAAGAGAGAGAGAGAGAGAGAGAGAGAGAGAGAGAGAGAGAGAGAGAGAGAGAGAGAGAGAGAGGAGAGAGAGAGAGAGAGAGAGAGAGAGAGAGAGAGAGAGGAGAGAGAGAGAGAGAGAGAGAGAGAGAGAGAGAGAGAGAGAGAGAGAGAGAGAGAGAGAGAGAGAGAGAGCGAGCGAGCGAGCGAGCGAGAGCGAGAGAGAGAGGAGAGAGAGAGAGAGAGAGAGAGAGAGAGAGAGAGAGAGAGAGAGAGAGAGAGAGAGAGAGAGAGAGAGGAGAGAAGAGAGAGAGAGAGAGAGAGAGAGAGAGAGAGAGAGGGGAGACGAGAGAGAGAGAGAGAGAGAGAGAGAGAGAGAGAGAGAGAGAGAGAGAGAGAGAGAGAGAGAGAGAGAGAGAGAGATAATAAAAAATGATGAAAGAGAGAATGATAGAGGATGAGAGAATGAGAGGGAATGGGGAGAGAAAAATGCGAGAATGAGAGAGAATGAGAGAGAAAGAGATAGTGAGAGAGAGATAAACAGATAGCCGTGTATATACAGAAACAGTGGATACAAACGCAATACTAAAAGCTACACCCACCAGAATCAGGGTCTCCACTTTCCACCCCTTGCCTTCTATACGTCACTTAGTAGCTACGACGCATGCTGGTGACAACTGACTATCCGCTGCCACCAATAATGATACACACATCTGCACTTGCATCATCATTGTAAGCAAACTTCGACTCCACATCTTAATACACATCCCAATCCATGGATATGTGATATACTATACTCTGGTTTTTTTTTAACTAGGCGAAAAATCCTGACCCCTTGCTGCTTACTGACTGATATTTGATGCCAGGAGAAGGGAATACTACGGTTCTTCTAAATTTCAGCTGTATTTTATCATAGTTAACCATATTATCAGGTGAACATAGGCATAATTTAATAATAAGCATGAGACCTTATAAGATAATATGGAATTTTCGCCTCATTAAAAAAAACATACTATAGTAGCATGGAGATTGACTAGAGTCTGTTTCTCATGTGACAGTATACATCTAGGGTTCAAGGAGCTGCACGTGTTTAGCCCCGAAGTATTTTCTGAGTCAGGAAGTAGGTCAGATAACAAAGGCTTGAATTCTATGCCTGTTTATTCTACTTTCACTACCTCTGTCTGCAACCTTTCTGTAATTATTCTATCTTTATTCTAAGTCTACATGTAATACATTCTTAATGTTCTTCTATCTCAATTTTGTCACTCTGTCTGTCCATTCATTCATTCCATTCTATATTTGCCTATTTGTTCTGTTCGAGTTGTCCCACTCTGCCTGTTTATTCCGTTCGGCCGTTTCTCTGCCTGACTATTCCGTTTTGGCCGTTTCTCTGCCTGACTATTCCGTTTTGGCCGTTTCTCTGCCTGACTATTCCGTTTTGGCCGTTTCTCTGCCTGACTATTCCGTTTTGGCCGTTTCTCTGCCTGACTATTCCGTTTTGGCCGTTTCTCTGCCTGTCTATTCCGTATAGGAGATCCATTGCCTTTGCCTATTTCTTCTGTTCTGGCCGCTTCTGTCTGTCTATTCCGTTTTGGCCGCTTCTCTCTTCTACACATTGTCGTTTTTTGTACTTCCCCATGCTTTATCACTGTCACTGCATCTTGTTAATTACAGTAGATTTTAGCTATGCCGTTGCTTTCCATTTTTAGCAATATTTTCGTTGTTTACCGTTTTATTCTTACTATTTTTCGCTATATTACGTTTTTCTTCTCTCACACCCGTTGAATTCCGTTTTCCCTTCATTTATCTGTTCCTTTCCGTTATTTTCTTATTTTCTTCGTATTGTTTTTGTACTTTTTTATTCAATTCCCTTTCTTATGGTATATGGTACAGCGTTGGATAGATTTAATGCTTTACGGTGTTGGATATAGATTACAAACGGCAAGTATCCCTAATTTTGTTTGGGAAGGCGGTGGCCGAGTGGTTAGCGTCTTGGAGTGGTGAGCTCGATGTCCCGAGTTCAAATCCTGCCGGGGACACAACTCTTTCGGCCATCTTTAACGTGGTCGACAAGAGCCTGGGAGGTGAGCACAAGGTCCCGAGTTCAATTCCCACCAAGGAGCAACTGTAAATCCATCGTCGAGTGGCCGAAGCAACCCGCATGCTGCATTCCTGTTCCGTCGACTGCGACTTCAAGTGTGGCGATGGGGCAACAGGTAGCAGCGTGTGCCTTAAAACTAAGCGTAGACCATCATAGAAAACGGACCTTCAGCTATAACATCACAGGTGTCACTATAAAACATCCAGCCTGCGCCAAACAACGGGCGGAGGGCCAACCATCACGTCCCTCCATATGATAAATAGCCTACTGGCGCTATAGGTGTTGAATGTAAAAACAAAAAGACAAATTTTGAATACCGTTTATATACATAAGAACATAAGAAAATAAGGAAGCTACAAGAGGCCGCGAGGCCTACACGTGGTAGTTCCCGTCACCTAACACTACCTACATCCACCTTCCATCCCCATCCATGAACCTGTCTAGCCCCTCTTTAAAGCTCTCCAATGACTCCGCACTAACTACCTGTCTACTGAGTCCATTCCACTCATTCACCACCCTATTTGTGAACCAGTTTTTCCCTATTTCCTTTCTAAATCTACGCTTTTCCAGCTTGAATCCGTTACTTCTTGTTCTACCCTGGTTAAAAGCCGTAAGAACTTTTCCTACCTGCCCTTTATTAAATCCCTTTATCCACTTAAAAACTTCCATCAGATCGCCCCTTACTCTGCGTCTCTCGAGTAAGTGTAACTTTAATAACTTCAATCTCTTCTCATAACTAAAGTTACGCATCCCTTGTATCATTTTGGTCATCCTTCTCTGTACTGATTCTAACAAGGCTATATCCATCCTGTAATATGGAGACCAAAACTGAACCGCATAGTCTAGGTGAGGTCTGACTAGAGCCAGATAAAGCTTTAGAATAACTTCCGCACTTCTACTTTTAACACTTCTGGTAATGAATGCTAACACTCTATTAGCTCCATTTCTAGCTTCAATACATTGTTTCCTAGGTCGGAGTTCTGGGCTCACTTTCACTCCAAGATCTTTTTCACCTTCTGATCTTTTCAGCGATACATTGCGTATGGTGTATCTATTACCAGGGTTCTTTCTACAAACATTCATAGCGCTGCACTTATCAATATTAAATTCCATCTGCCATCTGTCTGCCCACTCATTAAGTTTATCTAAGTCTCCCTGCAAAATGTTTACATCAGACTGTGATCCAATAATCCTACCTACCTTAGTATCATCAGCAAACTTGCTGATATCACTGTTGATCCCACTATCCAAGTCGTTGATGTAAATCAAAAATAGTAATGGACCCAAAACAAACCCTTGTGGAACTCCACTTGTCACCTGTCCCCATTCAGATTTAGAACCATTAATTGTAACCCTTTGTTGCCTATTACTTAGCCAAGCTCTGATCCAACGAAGAACCTTCCCATCTATTCCATGAGCCTTAACCTTATTTAAGAGTCGCTCGTGTGGTACTTTGACAAATGCCTTACTAAAGTTCAAATATATTATATCATAATCCTTATCATTATCTGCCGTCTCATAAACTTTCCTATAAAAACTCAATAAATTGGTGAGACATGACCTACCCTTGGTGAATCCATGTTGTGAATCATTGACCAAACTATGTTTATCTAAGTGCTCTCTAATGTTTTTTGCAATAATAGATTCCAATAATTTACCTACCACTGACGTTGGACTTACGGGTCGATAATTTTACTTTAGTCCTCTGTCTCTCTTCTTAAATATGGGGATTACGTTTCCTTTCCTCCACAATAACGGCACATCGCCTATCTTAACCGATTTCCTAAAAATGTGCACTAACGACTCACTAACAACCTCTTTGCATTCTTTTAATACTCTGGGATATACTTCATCTGGTCCTGGCGAATTAAAATTCTTCATTTTATCTATACCCTCTTCCACCATTTCCCTAGTTATCACAATATCTTTGAGTTTCTCCTCATCGCTTCCTTTGAAAATCTGTTCACTTTCAGGTATTGCCTGTGTATCCTCCTCAGTAAAAACACTTCAGAAATAATCATTTATTTTTACACATATCCTCATCCGTATTTAAGACCTCACCCCGCCCTAACCTTAACGGCCCCACTAATTCCCTTGTCTTGGTTTTATATACCTGATAAAACCCCTTTGGGTCGCTTTTCGCCTGTCCTGCTACTTTAATCTCATAATTGTGCTTAGCTACTCTTGTTAATCTCTTCACTGTCCTCGCCATCACGTTATACTGTTCTTTGCTCTCCAGTCCAGCCTTGAACCTTAAATACATGTTTCTTTTTACTCCAATTTTGTGTTTTAAACTAGTGGTCATCCATTTCGGGTCACTCTTTCTAGACCTTATTTCCCTATAAGGATTTTTTTTTTTCTGTCCATCAATTAAATTCTTTACAAATAAGGTATAATCCCCCCCGCTCCGACCTCACTTTCAGCTTTAACCGCGCTGGCCTTGAAACATTCCTTTATCCTACTCTCGCTAATCTCCACCAGGTGTCTTCCTAATCCTTCATAATTGGCCTTTCCAGCTGTCACCGCCCTGTCCTTGACCACCTTACCGTGGGAAAATTTCTACCCCTCCATCCCACACCTCTTATTAATCAACTCCAGGTGTCTTCTTAATCCTGCATAAATATAATTGGCCTTTCTGAAATTAGGTATTCTTTGCTTATTGACACTTAATTTTCCAACTTCCCATTTTAAGCTAAATCTGATTTCATAATGGTCGCTATTATCTAACTTTCCACCGACCTCCACATATGTAACTAAATCTTCTCTGCTTGTCAGTAATAAATCTAGAATATTATCTCCTCTAGTAGGCTCCTTGATTGCTTGGCTTAGGAAGTTATCCTGGATTATATTTAACAATTCCTCTGCGTCGTTGTCTCCTATAATTAAATCCCAGTCTATATTCCTAAAATTAAAATCTCCCACCACGCATAGTCGATTATATCTGCAGGCCTTGTTTATTTCTTCCCATATAGGAGCTGAATCCTCTTTACATAAGTTTGGAGGCCTATACACTACACCCAAAACCATTTTCTCAGTTCCCTCCGTAACCTCTACCCATATAGACTCTATGCTGTCATCTGTTTTTATAACATTATTAACACAACACTGCAATGCATCTCTTGCATAAAGCGCAACTCCTCCACCTCGCCTGCCTACTCTGTCCTTGTGAAATAGCTTATACCCAGCTATCTCGACCTCCGGGTCAAATACCTTTCCTGACATATCTAACTATGTTTCTGTTAATGCTATTATATCAAAATCCTCTACACTATTTATTCCTCTCAGGAAATCTATCTTGTTTAAAATACTCCTACAGTTTGTATAGTAAACCTTCAAGCAACTCCTCTTCTTTTTGTCCATTTTCCCTTTATCTTTAACTAAACCCCTCCTCTCTTTCTTCTTACGAAACACTTTAGTTCCCTGCCTTCTGAAACTCCTCCTAGTGTCGCAAGTTTCCTTTACCCCGACCCTAGTGTCTAATCCCAGGTTCTCTATCTTTTATATACTTTCTTTTGTATATCTCTATCTTTTATATGCTATACGCTGATTCGTTTCTCTCCGTTCAAATCCGGGATGTTATTGAATAACTGTATAGTGTATACAGTATTTAATCCCACAACGAACTATATCCTAATACGTCTGTCACTGTTTATATACACACGTTACGACGCTGGATATTGTGTTTACAGGATGATACGTATAGGTTGACTTTATATGAATATCTTAATGCTTTGATCTCCATTTACTGTAATACCGTCAAAAAATTCCCGGTGTTCATGCACGTCACTGTGTTGAATACGATCCGCGTTAGTATCCCTTTAGCATTGGATTCCATTTAAATACGGTAATGCGCCGTTATCTGCATATAAACAGGATTGCAGTGGATACCATTTACATACGATAATGCTTTCCTCTCGGTTTACATACAATATGCAGTAGGATAAGGTTAAAAATACAGTGGGCTACAATACCTGGTATGGTGCGGTAATGGACGAAATTCATATGCTTAGTTTTTTTTCACAAAGGACTGGCCAAGGGGGGAAAAAAGGAGGTAACAAAAAGACAGCTTAGTTGCCAGTCCCTATAAAGAAGAAAGTAAGAAAAGAAAGAAAGAGGGTCAGGCCAATTTAGATCGGGAGGTGTCTTGTCACTCCTCTCTTGAAAACGTTTAAGTCGTAGGAAGGAAGGGAAATGGTGCTGAACTGGATACAAATATATATGAGGTACTTTTTTGGAATCCAATAACAGGTGAGGTTTTAGGATCCTGTTTATATTATGTAATGCTTTGGTCTCCACTTATACACAAGACAATGTAAACTATCCTTTGTATAAACGTTAAGGCATTGGATACTATCTATACACGATACCGGTTTAGATAGTCTGTACATGTTTTTTTTCCTAAATTTCTTATATATATAATGTACCTATAAATTCGTAGATTATTCATATACAATATACATCGGTCTACGTTTACATAGTAGACGGTGTTGAATATACCACTTATTACGTCCATGCGTTCGTATAGTCGTTTATATGCAGTACGAAGCCGCGTCACTGTCCTGTAATTCAAGACAGTCTCTGAACCACAGACTTGTTATTGCATGAGGTCTTGAAAAACGTATTGAGTTTGGTGAATTTGTAAGGTGATACGCAAAAATTTAAAGGTTGTGATGACCGGATTCTGCGGCACCCAAAACTCTTTCGTTTCCACAAAACTATGAAAGCTATTATTAACAAAAGTGGAAGAGGTTGTGGACATCAAGTTAAAATGGAGGTCATCGTTGATTGGATTTGAATTAAACAATAAAATTTCTTTTTCATGAAAAGAGATATGCATAGCTAGTAAAAAATACTGAAGATCATAGAGAAACAATATCCTATTCATTTCAAACGCATCATTGACGATCTCTAACGTCTGATCTGGCTCTATATAGGTCTTTTTGATCAACAAGTTTAAATCCTCTCTTCTTACTTTTCTCACTTACTCTTCCTTTTTCGTTTAGGCTTTGATCTTCTTCACATCTCCGTTTAATATCTGTCTGCTCTTTTTTTCCTAATTTCCCTTATATCTATAATGTCCTATAATTCTTAGATTCTTCCTATCAATCTACATCGTCTACGTTTACATACTCGACGTCTTCTAATATCCACCCTTTTACGTCCATCTTCTTCTTCTTCTATAGCTAAACGCTCTCTAAGCCTGTAATTCAAACCCTCCTCTGAACCACATCTTGTCTCATTGCATTAACTTTCTAAATCATTCTATAATTTGTGAATATTGCTCCATCGTAAACTCGCCCCAAACTCACTTTCTGAGACCATTCTTAACGACACCCTAAACTCTTTCGTATTCCACAAACTACTTAAACTACTCTCTTAATACAAAACTCTGAAATCACTTGTAAACTCAGTTTAAATGCACTCTCAATCACTCTCTCTGAATTTGACTTAAACCATAATTTCTTCTCTCTAAACGTTTTCACCTAGTAAACTACTGAATCATAAACTCTCCTTATCACTCTCAAACTCATCCTTGACTCATTTCAAGTCCTCATCTCTCTACTCTGCCTTAATATCCATCATCTCAAAATCCTCTCGATCAAAGCCTTCTAATCACTAACTCTCTCTCTCCCTCTCTCTCCTCTCAAACTCTCCTCTCCTCTCTCTCTCACTCTCTACTCCTCTCTACTCCTCTCTCTCTCCTCCTCTCTCATCTCTCTCTAATCACTCTCTCTACTCCCTCTCTCTAAACCTCTCTCTAAACTCTCTCTCTCTCATCTCTCTACTCTCTCTCAAACTCACTCTCTCTAACTCCTCTCTAACTCCTCTCTAAACTCACTCTCTCTAAACTCTCCCTCTAAACTCACTCCTCTAAACTCACTCTCTCTAAACTCCCTCCCTCTAAACTCCCTCCTCCTTTAAACTCACTCTCTCTAAACTCCCTCCCTCTAAACTCACTCCTCCTAAACTCACTCTCTAAACTCACTCCTCTAAACTCACTCCTCTAAACTCACTCTCTCTAAACTCCCTCTCCTCTAAACTCCCCTCTCTAAACTCACTCTTTTAAACTCCTCCCTCTAAACTCACTCTCTCTAAACTCACTCTCTAAATTCACTCCCTCTAAACTCCCTCCCTCTAAACTCACTCTCTAAACTCACCTCCAAACTCATCCTAAACTCCCTCCCTCTAAACTCATCTCTCTAACTCACCTCTCTAAACTCACTCCTCTAAACTCACCTCTCTAAACTCACTCTCTCTAAACTCACTCCTCTAAACTCTTAACTCCCTCTCTAAAACTCACTCTCTCTAAACTCACTCTCTCTAAACTCACTCTCTCTAAACTCACTCTCTCTAAACTCACTCTCTAAACTCACTCTCTAAACTCACTCTCTCTAAACTCACTCCCTCTAAACTCACTCTCTCTAAACTCACTCTCTAAACTCACTCTCTCTAAACTCCCTCCCTCTAAACTCACTCTCTAAACTCACTCTCTAAACTCCCTCCCTCTAAACTCACTCTCTAAACTCACTCTCTCTAAACTCACTCTCTAAACTCACTCTCTAAACCTCCCTCCCTCTAAACTCACTCTCTAAACTCACTCTCTAAACTCCCTCCCTCTAAACTCACTCTTTCTAAACTCCCTCCCTCTAAACTCTCTCAACGCTCTTTAAACTCTCTAAACTCTCTATGTAAGCCCTCAAGACCTTCTCTCTCTAAACTCTCTGTAAACCCTCTAAACCCTCTCTCTCTAAACTCTCTCACCTGCCCTGAGGATGGTGGGGGTGGCCAGCAGGGTACCCACGGGGGAGGAGGCGCGGCAGGTGTACACGGCGGAGTGGACGCGGGTGTCGTAGCGGTGGGCGGGGAAGGGAGGGAACACCAGGGAGCCATTCTCGCCACCTGCAGCAGCCCGCCCACCTGCATCAGAGAATCAAGGGTTATTATCCCAGGAAAGAAAGGTTGAGAGGTAAGCGGCTTCGTGCAGGCAATCAAATGTGAGCTGTTATCATTGTGCTGGATATATAGATTAGCGTGCCGATTGCTGTCTTCCCCGCCAGTTCTCGGCTATTCTGAGCTGCAGGGAGCCGTGTGAAACATTAAGTAAAGGTGAGACTACCGGTTCGGGTCCCACAAGAGACTGAGATCCTGACGCCGTGATTATTTTATCTTTTTCTCGATTTTTAGTCTCCAAGGTTTGAATTTGAGTTGAGGTAATACATATAAACCACTTAGTAAGAATCTGGGTTACAAGTCCCCTATTGAAATACTGGAAGCCTGGAAGGAGAATTGCACTAGTAAGAACATAGATGGTATAGTAAAAAGGAAGAAAAAGAAGGAGACAAGGAAAAATTGAGTCACCAGCATTGAAATTAAAACGAACACATAAAAGAATATTTACAGGAAAGAAATATATTTAGCTTTGGATGTTCATTTAAAAGGCAAGGCCAGTATAGTGTCCAGGTACTTAACGCTGGAAAATACACTGGTAGACCATTTTGACAATTATGACCTATCATGGTCATGGTGGTGACATGGTGGTGACATGGTGGTGATGATGGGGATGACGTGGCGGTGATAGTGCACGAAGAGCTGAAGGATAATGATGGTAGTGATATATACAGTACGTACTGAGGAAAAAGAAAGTTGTTCTGAACATACATAATACGAAGAGAAAGAATCAAAGAATGTTCCATAGTGAAAACATACTGATGTGCCACTAAATGGAAGCGCAGACTATCCAGTAGAGAAAGCGAGTAAGGTCGAACGAAACAAATAGTATCCTTGAGTAATGTTTGCGCCATCACAAACAAGGTAACTTATGCAAATCAAGACCAATCAAAAGTAAAAAATAAACAACAATAATAATAACTACAGAGCCTGAACCACGCCTAGTATCAGAAATCAGTAATTGATACAATGTTTCCATGTGTGTTTTATAATGAAATAAGAGATGTGCCCTGGATAAAGTGGATTACTATAGTAGATCCGGTCAGGATTTACAGAAAATTAGGGCAGGCATTAAAACACCGGATTATGAACTGATCTGCAATTTTTTTCTTTCAGTTGACTTGCAAAGGATTTTTGGGTAGACATTAACAATTGGAAACAAAAGAGATTCAAGCATAACATGTGGGATGAAGCGAATCAATGTGCTTTATGTTATCAAAGCATACGCCTAAATAAAGGCATTTGAAAAGATTAAACACGTTCAGAAAGAGTTTATAGATGAAATGTTCCCTAATTCTCTCTCTCTCTCTCTCTCTCTCTCTCTCTCTCTCTCTCTCTCTCTCTCTCTCTCTCTCTCTCTCTCTCTCTCTCTCTCTCTCTCTCTCTCTCTCTCTCTCTACTCTCTCTCTCTCTCTCTCTCTCTCTCTCTCTCTCTCTCCTCTCTCTCTCTCTCTCTCTCTCTCTCTCTCTCTCTCTCTCTCTCTCTCTCTCTCTCTCTCTCTCTCTCTCTCTCTCTCTCTCTCTCTCTCTCTCTCTCTCTCTCTCTCTCTCTCTCTCTCTCTCTCTCTCTCTGAGTATGTATTTACTGTTTTACCGTATACATACTCGAATATGTGTGTCGGGGGGGCGGGGGAGAGGGGGACGATGAACCTATCTTAGAAGAAAAACAAAACCGAACCGGTCACAAAAAAAAACGAAAAATGTTGATCTAATACGAATACACAAAAAAAAACTTATTTTGTATATCCCGGAGTATGAAAAATACAGGAAGTTGTTACAGGCGTGTGCATAACTACATATTTAGCACCTTGCTGTGAAAATTGATTAAAAATTAATTGTTTACGCGAAAAGAATTAGAAACATTAGAAACATTAAAAACATTAGAAACAGCAAAACTGTTCGTAAAACAAGTTACAATATAACAATATTACAACGGAAACAATGGAGGGAAAAAGAAATTTGAAAGACCTGGCAACAGCATTACATAATCTTTAAGTTGTATCAGAAAACACAAGGCGCGATGAAAGCTGCTTGTAAGATCCACAAAGTAGAGACAACAAGGTAAAGGATCGTCCCGTAACAACCGACATGAACAGCAGGATGGGCAATGAGGACAGATATAGAGCCATCTCAAGGGAAACGAGAGAGAGAGAGAGAGAGAGAGAGAGAGAGAGAGAGAGAGAGAGAGAGAGAGAGAGAGAGAGAGAGAGAGAGAGAGAGAGAGAGAGAGAGAGAGAGAGAGAGAGAGAGAGAGAGAGAGAGAGAGAGAGAGAGAGAGAGAGAGAGAGAGAGAGAGAGGAGAGAGAGAGAGAGAGAGAGAGAGAGAGAGAGGAGAGAGAGAGAGAGAGAGAGAGAGAGAGAGAGAGAGAGAGAGAGAGAGAGAGAGAGAGAGAGAGAGAGAGAGAGAGAGAGAGAGAGAGATACAGAGAGATACAGACAGACACAGACAGACACAGACAGACAGACAGACAGCACAGACAGACAGCACAGACAGACAGCACAGACAGACAGCACACACAGGCATACAGACAGACAGACAGACACAGACAGACAGGCAGACAGACAGACATACACTGATACAGACAAATAGATAGATAGACGCCAAACAGAGGGTTGGAGATTGTTATATAAGTAGATAGGTACATAGATGAAGATAGATAAATAGATAGATAGATAGATAGACATAGATAGATACAAATATAGAAAAATATATAATTATAAGAACAGGTATAACTGGATCTATAAATACCACCTATGAGATGAAATGAGATTATCTTTTTTATCACGCCAAGCACGTTATGGTCGGTAATAGAAATGAATGGTTACATAACGTATCTAAAGCACAATATTAAGGCTATAACAGCATAATACGGGTAATGGGATTCAATAACTATGTGAATGGTATTAATTTAGTGAAAAATTTAAGATGTACAATCCGTGAATGGAGTTAATTAAGTAAAAATGAAAGATTTACAGTTATGCTATCCTATGCTACCACATGTCATTTACTAGTGTGTGGTAGTGCGTAGAGTCAACCGATACTTCCGTTATAGAGCGACGGGTCTCCTGTGATATGTTCTTACTATGTAATTATATGTAAAACCTTCTCCTCCTCCTCTTTATGTTATATTTTGATATGTATTATGTAATATTTTAATGTATAATACTTTAGAGCTTGAAACTGTGGTGCGAGTCTGTTCCTGAAACATTGGAGCACAAAGGCAAGCCACCAGTAAGGTGGTGGTGGTGGTAAGTGGTGGTGACGAGGGTGTCCACCAGCACGCCATGAACAACACTGTGTCATGTGTGAGCCAGAGAAGCACAACACCCAACACCAGGCTGACAGGCAAGTTGTACTAGGGAGACAGTGAAAAACAACAACAGGAACATCCTCGTCCTGATGGGCTTGGTGCTTGAGGCCGACAAGCTGCTTCAGGTGATGAGGGCGTGGCGAGACGCAGGGCCCACATCACTCTGCTGGGGAAGGTGCGGGAGCACCTGGTCACCGCCTCGTGTCTGGCCTCCCCAAGGGATCCCCTGGCGGAGTGCGGCTTCCCCCTGGGTGACAGCTGGGGGGAGGTGCTGCCCATGGTGGTGGGCAGCAAGGAACGTCTGGCCTCCCTGGAGAGGCAGGTCCAGAAGGCCGAGCAGGAACACAAGACGTGTATGTTCTGGTTCGTGTCCGATCCGATCCGATGGTGTTTGGGGTATAGTGCCTTATCAGCGGCACCCCTGCGTTGGTTTACTGCAACTTTATTCCTTTTGTTGCTTGTGGTGTTACTGCTGGGTGTTAAGTTCTTTTAACCTATTTCCTCTCTTCCTCCAGACAGAAGGTGAACAAGACATCTCTGGTGAATTATATTTCTTGTGGGTTTTCAAAGTTGAATAATATGTTTCCTATTATTTCATTTATATTTTAATTATACGGCTGCTGTAATTTCTGTAATTTATTTATTTCCATATTGTAGCCCGGGCATTGTAGTAAAAAGTGTTCTAGGTCTTCATTCTGTGCCCCACACACTGGGCACTTTGTCTCGCCATCTGTGTGTCTCCTTCTGTCCTGCAGTTCAAGGCTGTTAGTTCTGAGTTTAAAGAGTAATGTTGACTCTGGCCTATTATCATGCATTTTTTCCATTCCTCCCATTTGTTTCTTATATTCTCTATATATAACCAGGCTTGATTTTTTCTCCATTTCTTCCTTCCACTGCTTTGTATCCCATGCCTCTATCTTCTTATTCAATTTCTCTCTTTTCATTCTTCCCAATTCCTCAAGACTACGCACAATTTTCATCATATATGACTTGCAATTTTTCATCCATTTGTCTTTTTGATCCTCTTTTGTCTCCTCCATTACTCTTTTTATCAATTCATTTCTTTCTTCCTTCATCACTCCATTGACCTATCCCAACCTTGCCTTCATGATTCTTGTCTTGACCAGAGATGCTCCTATTTCCCCTCTCATGCCTGCCAGTGTTGCACAGCCTCTTGCTCCCAGAATTGTCCTGTGCACTGTGTTTTCTATTCCTTGTAATTTTTCCATCTCCTCTTTGTTGTAATTTATTACTCCTGCTCCATGTAATATAGATGGTAATGCTACTGACTTCCAATAGGTTTATCCAACCAGTAATCTGTTGCAGCTCTTCAATATTATGCTATACGTCATGTTTGCTAATTTTCTTGCCTTGTTAATGCAGTTTTTCTTATGGTTCTTGAAACAGTTCTTGCTGTTGTTTATTTCTACTCCCAGGTACTTTATTTGGTCCACTACCTGCACGCCTTCTATTTCTGTTATTTCTTCTTTAACGTTAAACAGTATGAAGTTACTTTTCTCCTTATTTAGTTCCAGGCCACATTCTTCACTAATTTGCCTCAGTGCTGTCAGGTTTCTTCTGGCTTCTTCCAACGACTCTGATAGTTGTAGTCCTTTATCAGCAAAAAAAAGGGTATTTAGTTTTATTCTTTCATCTTTGTATCCTAATCCATTTTCTTCCAATTTGTTATGTAGGTTAACATTTTGAAAAACGTGGTTGACCCTGTACAGCCTTGTCTAATGCCACTGCTTGTTGCTATCTCTATTTCTTTATCCTTCCTTATCTTGATTTTTGTTTTATCTTTTTCATATATATTTTTTACACATTCTATTATCCTGCTGTCAATTTTATATTTCATTAATGTAGCAATTAACTTCTCTCTTTTCACTGAGTCATAGGCCTTTCTGAAGTCGATCGCTGCCACAAATAATTGTTTTTTGTGTTTGTATGCGTTGTTGATGCAGTTTTGTAGTAAGTATAGGTTGTCCTCCAGTCTCCTTCCCTTTGTAAATCCTGCTTGCTCTTCTTTGTCCTCTCCATTAAGCTTTATGTGTTCTTTCAGCTTTTCTTTCAAAATTTTCATAAACAGCTTATACATTTGGTTTGTCAGGGATATGGGTCTTAAATCGTTCACTTCTGGTTTACTCTTCTTTGGGATCAATACTGTATTTGATTCTTTCCAACTTTCTGGTACTTTCCCACTATTTAGTATTTTATTAAAACATTTCTTTAAGTTGTCTCTACAAATCTTGCTTTTACTCAATGTTTTTACTAACTCTGGTTTGGTCTTGTCAGGTCCTGCTGCTTTACCATTTTTTATGCTTTTTATATGCTTAACTATATCCTCTTCACATAGTTCCGTTAATTTCATTCTTTTACACTTGCTTTCTACTGTGTACGCCATATCCATGTGTTCTCTCAGTATGTTCTGTACGTCATCTTCCTTTTCCTCCATTAGCCTTTCATACCTTTCCCTTTCTTCTCCATTCCAGATCATTTGTAATCTGTTTTCATTTCGTTTATATATACTCTCCCAGTATCGAATTATTTCCTCTCCCGCCTCCTGTGTTGGTAGTCTTTTGCCTTCTTTGTATACCTCTATAGCTTGTCTTGTTTTATTTCCTTTCCCTTTAATTTGTTTATGTTCTCCCAGAGTTCTCTCCGTGTGTGTGGTGGTAGTGTTTGGGTTTGTGGTCTTGGTGGCGGGGTGCTCCTGGGCAAGTCAAACCCTGGCGCGCCGTCACCGTCTACACGAGAAGGGAGGCAAGGCAGCCGCAGTGCCTTTGCCCGCACCAGGCGTGACGGAGGAGGCTGCCAGGGAGGCCTGGGATTGAGTACAGCGGGACGAACCTCTCCTGCAGGACACAGAAGCCTCGCAGGAGGTCAAACACACTTTGGTGGGGGACGTGCTGGAGGAGGCAGGAGAGCAAATCCTCCCCCAGCAGGAGCCAGACCCCGTGAGGGACCAAAGTCCTTGGGAGTCACATCTTACAGCCGACGCAGGAGAAGATAAGGAGGCCAAACGCCCGGTGCGGCAAAGCCTCCTGGTGCCTCGACGCTTCATGGAGCGGCTGCAGACAGAAGCTGGGAAGCGAGACCTCCACCGCCACCTGGGAGGCCGGTTCTGCGTCCTCATCCTCATGAATGCAGCACGACGAAGGCGTGCTGCATTCACGAGGGCGACTCGTGAGGGCGACTCGTGAGGGCGACTTGAAGCTTGGAGTGCTACGTCGCCCTCAAAAACTTGTTGGCGGAATGGCGAACACGCGAGACGAATTTTCGTACCATAGTGGTGTTGACCGCTGCCACACCTCAAAATTTTTGCACCCGAGTGGAGTTGACAGTCAGATTTTCAATGCTGAAGATAAAAGCTACAGCGATAACCGAGAACTTCAAACTACCCCAGAAAATGCTGTCACCACGCCAGCATCGAGTGGCCACGGCCCGGCAGCAGGCGGTAAGCAGGCAGTAAGCGCCACTTCGCTAAGAAGACTGCTGTCCGCCGACGCCTTGTGAAAACCAGGAAGTGGCGGGTGTTCGGCCAAATCCTCCCTACACACCAGGCACAAGGGTGGCCTTCGTCAGGGCTCGCGCCGCCCTTGATGAAGGAGCGCACGCGTGGAAATATGCCTCCAAGACATAACTGAAGAAATTTTCGAAGGGCAGGGTGTTCGGTAACATCCTTCCGACGCCAGAAGCACGTCGAGTGGCCTTCGTCAGGACTCGCGCCGCTCTTGATGACCAAGCACACGCGCGGAAGTGTGCCTGTAGAAACCAACTGAAGGAAAGAAAACGCAGAGTGTTCGGTCACACTCCCCCAACACCAGAGGCACGTCGAGTGGCCTCCGTCAGGGCTCACGCCGCCCTGGAAGAACGGACACACGCGGGTTGGAAGTGGGCCTGTAGAAAGCAACTAAAAGTTACTAAAGGATAGAAAAATCGGGGTGTTCGGTCACATCCTCCCGATACCGGAGGCACGTCGAGTGGTACAATTTACTTCAATTTCATAGGGAGTAGGCAGTCAGACACCTGCCGCCATGGTGAAATACTCCCGGGGAGGTACTTACGGGAGTTGAGGGGGTGCTGCAGACTTATCATTGAAATCTCCCGTGTCCTCTCTTTCCATATCCCTTAGTGTCTCAGATACACAAGAGAGTAGCTGCAGCCTGCACTCTAAAGACAATTCCTCTTACTACTCACATTACACTACATGCACTTACATCCCTACACTATCTTCACTCAAAATTTTATTATGCCTAGTAATCGCCCTGCCTCGTAGTCCCCAACTGGGAAGGGGGCCAGAAATATCCCCAGGTCGGACAGTCTTCAAAATGTCGACTCGAGGTGTCTTGATACTTCTTCTAGCCTTCTCTCCTTAAACTTCTGCAACATTCGCGGCCTTAGATCTAACTTTCTCTCTGTTGAACATCATCTCTCCTCCTCTAAACCTCATCTTCTTTTCCTCACCGAAACTCAGTTGTCTGTGAGCACTGACAGCAGACCTTTTTCTGTCTCCTCTTACTGTCTCTATTCTCATTTTAAACCCAAAGCTGGCTGTTGCGTATATGTGCGCAATGACATCACTTGCTCTCGTGCCCACGGCCTTGAATCTTCCGAATTTTCTACCATCTGGCTTCAACTTCAATGTCACTCTCTTACTAAATTTATCTGTGGTGTATATCTCTCACCTAACTCCTCTGACTATGTAAAATTCTTCGACTATTTAACATCAAAAGTGGAGCACATCTCATCTCATTTTCCTTTAGCTGAAATTTCCATTCTTGGGGACTTCAATGTTCACCACCAGCTTTGGCTATCATCTTCTTTCACTGACCAACCTGGTGAACAAGCCTACAATGTTTCTATCCTCCAAGACCTAGAGCAGCTGGTGCAGCACCCTACCCGTATTCCTGACCGCCTTGGAGACACGCCCAACATTCTTGATCTTTTCCGAACTACTAACCCTCATGCTTACTCTGTGAAACTATTCTCTCCGTTGGGTTCCTCCGATCACAATCTTATTTCTGTAACCTGTCCTATCGCTCCGGTTCCGTCTCGGGACCCACCTAAGCGGAGGTGCTTCTGGCACTTCAACTCAGCTAAGTAGGAAGACCTAAGGCAGTACTACTCTGATTTTCCATGGAATGATTACTGCTTCCATGTCAAAGACCCATCTCTTTGTGCAGAGCGCATAACCGAGGTCATAGTCTCTGGCATGGAGGCGTACATTCCACACACTTTTCTAATCCTAAAGCCCGTCAACCTTGGTTTTTAACTCTGCTTTTCTCATGCTGTCCGAGATAGAGAGGTGGCTCACAAACGGTACCGTAAGCATCCATCTCCTGAAACTCATGCCTTTTATATTTCTGCCCGTAATCATGCCAAATCTTTACTTCAACTTACCAAAAACTCTTTCATTCATAGAAAATGTCAAAATCTTTCTGAATCAAATTCCTCTCGTGACTTCTGGCATCTAGCTAATAACATCTCTAACAATTTTTCTTCATCTTTCCCTCCTATGCTTCACCCAGATGGCTCCACAGCTGTCTCATCTACTTCTAAAGCTGAACTCTTCGCTCAAACCTTTGCTGAAAATTCCACTCTGGTTGATGAAGGGCTTGTTCCTCCTTCTCCTCCACCCTCTGACTATATTATGCCTGTCATTAAGATCCTTCGGAATGATATTTTATTTGACCTTTCTGGCCTAGATCCTCGGAAGGCTTACGGTCCTGACGGAGTCCCTCCTATTGTTCTCAAAAACTGTGCTTCTGTGCTTGCACCTTGCCTGGTCAAACTTTTCCGTCTTTGTCTATCTACTTCCACCTTTCCTTCTTGCTGGAAGTTTGCTCACATCCAACCTGTTCCTAAGAAGGGTGACCGTTCTAATCCTTCAAACTACCGTCCTATAGCTTTGACTTCCTGCCTTTCTAAGTTTTTGAATCTATACTTAATAAGAAGATTCTTAAGCATCTATCTGCTCACAATCTTCTCTCTGATCGTCAGTACGGTTTCCGTAAAGGGCGATCTACTGGCGATCTTCTAGCTTTCCTAACTGAATCTTGGTCATCCTCCTTTAGGGGTTTCGGTGAAACTTTTCTTTTTGCCCTTGACATATCAAAAGCTTTTGATAGAGTCTGGCACAAATCTTTAATTTCCAAACTACCCTCATTCGGTTTCTATCTTTCTCTCTGTACCTTCATCTTAAGTTTCCTTTCAAACCGTTCTATTGCAGCTACTGTAGACGGACATTGTTCTTCTCCTAAATCTATCAATAGTGGTGTTCCCCAGGGTTCTGTCCTATCACCCACTCTCTTTCTATTATTCATTAATGATCTTCTAAGTCTAACTCAAAGCCCTATCCACTCCTACGCTGATGATTCTACCCTGCATTTTTCAACGTCGTTTATTAGACGTCCAACTCAACGGGAACTAAGTGATTCACGGAGAGATGCCACCGAGCGCCTAACTTCTGATCTTTCTATAATTTCTGATTGGGGAAAAGAAACCTTGTTTTGTTCAATGCCTCAAAAACCCAATTTCTTCACCTATCTACTCGACAAAACCTACCAGATAACTATCCCCTCTTCTTCAATGACACTCAACTGTCTCCTTCTTCTACAATGAACATTCTAGGACTATCCTTTACTAAAAATCTGAACTGGAAATCTCACATCTCATTTCTTGCTAAAACAGCTTCTAAGAAGTTAGGTGTTCTGTGGCGTCTGCGTCCTTTTTTTTCTCCCTCCCAATTGCTTGCTCTCTACAGGGGCCTTATCCGCCCATGTATGGAGTATGTCTCACATGTTTGGGGAGGATCCACTCATACAGCTCTCCTAAACAGGGTTGAGTCAAAAGCTTTTCGTCTCATCAACTCCTCTCCTCTGACTGACTGTCTTCAATCTTTAAATCACCGCCGCAATGTTGCTTCTCTTGCTCTCTTCTACCGTTATTTTCATGCTCACTGCTCTTCTGAACTTGCTAACTGCATGCCTCCCCCCCTCCCGCGGCCTCGCTGCACAAGACTTTCTACTCATTCTCATCCCTATTCTGTCCATCTTCCTAATGCTAGAGCTAATCAGTATCTTTACTCTTTCATCCCTTTCACTGGTAAACTCTGGAACTCTCTTCCTGTTTCTATTTTTCCACTTACCTATGACTTAAATCTTTTCAAAAGAAGAGTAACAAGACACCTCCCGAACTAAATTGGCTCACCCCTCTGTTTTTATTTTATTCTCTTACTATCTTCTTTATAGGGACTGGCAACTAAGCGGGCTTTGTGTTACCCATTTTTGTTGTGCCCTTGGCCAGTTCCTTGTGATGTAAAAAAAATAAAAAAATAAAAAAATAAAAAAAAATAAAAATTTGTTAATGTATATGTAATGAATGCTTAGGGGGTCTAAAACAGAACAAGGATTCCCTGAAGGGGTCGATGAACTGATGAGTTTGGAGACTCCTGGTCTGGAGTAAGAAAAATATATATATAACAAAGGTAATAATGAATCTAAAACATAAAAGAGGACAATAGAGAAAGAAATATATGAGATATACGAGAGAAATATATGAGATATTTCTCCAAATACTTGGAGAAACTAAGCAAAAATAAATCGCATAGTAGAAATTTTACGCTAAACTAACACTAGAGCGAATAAACTATTGGGACGATGCATCTAATATACTATAGGAGTAGCCGTGTGTCTGTCTGTCTTTCTCTGTTTTGGGTAGCCGAAACCGTAAATTCAATTTTAATGAGAGTAGGCTCAAAAAATCGCAAATAAATTGTAGGTGGTAAGCGGCTTGGGCCCATGTCGATTGAATAATTTTTAAGGGGGATTTTGGGCTAAAAACACTTTTAAGAGTATTAGATTACAGGAAAAAACTCTGCGTTAACTTCTTGCTGCATTTCACTAACTCCGTAGACTATGAATTTACCGTTTGTGTGTGTGTGTGTGTGTGTGTGTGTGTGTGTGTGTGTGTGTGTGTGTGTGTGTGTGTGTGTGTGTGTGTGTGTGTGTGTGGTGTGTGGTGTGTGTGTGTGTGTGGTGTGTGTGTGTGTGTGTGTGTGTGTGTGTGTGTGTGTGTGTGTGTGTGTGTGTGTGTGTGATGCGTGCATGCATGCATGTGTATTTGTGTATATGTGCGTGGATGTGGTGTGTGTGTGTGTGTGTGTGTGTGTGTGTGTGTGTGTGTGTGTGTGTGTGTGTGTGTGTGTGTGTGTGTGTGTGTGTGTTTGCTTCCAGGACATGCGTGGGGCTGGGGTGAGGCAGGCGTGGGGCTGGGGTGAGGCAGGCGTGGGGCTGGGGTGAGGCAGGCGTGGGGCTGGGGTGAGGCAGGCGTGGGGCTGGGGTGAGGCAGGCTACGGTGGTGGTAGGTGGTCTACCCCGAGACACTTTGACCAGTGGCCAACGACAGCAACAACACGATTGTAGTTTGCACTCACATTGTTGTCTAATATATACTACTACTACAAACATTAATACATGGGTCCGAAGGGCCCACAAGCACTTGTATTTAGTAAAACAGAAAGAGAGAGGCCCAATCAACATCTGCATACCTGGTCCTAAACAGACCAGTAGAGTATGACTATATAATGCAGGTGTACTATATAGGAGATAATACACAAATAACATATCAACCGACATACAAGATTGGCAGAATGACAACACGGTAAGTAAAGAAAGCTATATAAATTACGCCAAAAAATAAAAGAATGGAAAAGACATAATAAGACACCAATGATAATGACGTAAATGTGACAAGATCAATAGAGGTACACGTAAACATAATCTAATAACCATACAAGACAAAGTAACCGTAGCAAAGGTATTATGTAACCTCCCTTATACTTAACCTATACCTTATTCGTCTCTTTCCAACGTCTAGTATACAAAAATAAATAATCCTGCAATTTTCTGACATGCATCACTATGACAATTTTCTGACACGTCTTCACTTACGCCAAGAATCACGAGTCGCCCCTCCGCTACTTTCGTTTCTTTCTTTCGTTTTAATACTGTTTATACTGTTTTATTACTGTTTAAACTGGTTCACAAATAGGGTGGTAAATGATTGGAATGGACTCAGTCGTCAGGTGGACAGTACGAAGTCAATAGGGAGCTTTAAAAGGAGGCTGGATAAATTCATGGATGGAGGTGAAAGGTGGATGTAGGTAGTGTTAAGTAACAGGAACTGCCTCGTGTAGGTCTCACGGTCTATTTTAGCTTCCATATTTTCTTATGTTTTTATGTTTTTTATAATACTGCACTCCAAGAACTTACCTGGCTCACCGGGCGGCCGTCAGCAAAGGTCCAGGTGATGGTGGGGTCAGGCAC
>JACEEZ010007480.1:32500-57500 GCA_016584305.1 Chionoecetes opilio
GGCGCCGTGACCCCTGTCCAAAAACGATTAATATAAATGCCTTTTATCCATTCATTACAACTTTTCAAAACACACACAACCAAAACCAAAACCCCACAAACAACACAAAACATACACACAAAAACACACACACCCCCACAAAATACCCCATATACAGTCAAAACAACAAACCACACACACACACCAACACACACACCCCACACACAAAAAAAAAAAAAAAAAAAGGGGAAAAAAAAAAAAAGAGGTCACCCCACAACCCCAACCCCACACACAAACACACCCCCAAAACCCACACACAAAACCACCCCACCACTCTGAAAACAAAACCCCAGGGACTCAAAAACCTCATTTTTTCCCCCAAAAAACATGTGTTTCATCCCCTCTGACAGTTTAATGTGGTGTTAACTGTTAAATATATCACCGATGGTATATTGAAGTGCGTATTGCCAAACACATTCAAAAACAGTGTTAGGTCCCGTCACCTAAATTTACCCGGTAATCCCTTTCCCATAAGGGAGCGCGGGGGAAACGGGTTAAAGGTTTTTTGGGGGGTATAATGTGAACGGGGTTGGGAATCTGTGGAGTTTAAAGAGACTGTGGGTGTGTGTGTGTGTGTGTGTGTGTGTGTGTGTGTGTGTGTGTGTGTTGTGGTGTGTGTGTGTGTGTGTGTGTGTGTGTGGTGACGTACAACATTTTGGGTTGAAGGAGTAGGTAGGCTGGAGGAGGAGCATTCGAGTCGGAAAGAGAAGGTGTATTAATGTAGTGAGGGAAGGTGAAGGTGGTCCATAGAGAACCTCCTGACGCAGAAGTGTTTTATAATGCAAATAGTGTAAAGTGTGTCTGTGTGTTGTGTGTGTGTGTGGGGTGTGTGTGTGTGTGTGTGTGTGTGTGTGTGTGTGTGTGTGTGTGTGTGTGTGTGTGTGTGTGTTGTGTGTTGTGTGTGTGTGTGTGGTGTGTGTGTGTGTGTGTGTGTGTGTGTGTGTGTGTGTGTGTGTGGTGTGCGTGCGTGCGTGCGTGCGTGCGTGCGTGCGTGCGTGCGTGCGTGCGTGCGTGCGTGCGTGCGTGCGTGCGTGCGTGCGTGCGTGCGTGCGTGCGTGCGTGCGTGCGTGCGTGCGGGCGGGCGGGCGGGCGTGCGTGCGTGCGTGCGTGTGTGTGTGTGTGTGTGAGAAAGGTGGGCACTGTATGTACTTTGTGGTATAAAAATGAGTTATGGAAATATAGGAGTGAAAAATAGAGTGAAAGGTTGGACAGGTAATGATAGAGTGTAAGGTGACGTGTGGTGTGGATGTGGCGGATGTAATGTGGAGGCGGCGGTAGTGGTAATGATGTCCATGGAGTAGAGGTAAAGGTGGTGCGAGGGTAGGGGTTGGTAGCGTGTGGGTGTCAGTGTGGTGGCAACGCACATAAAGGCCACAGAAATGGTGCCACCCATGGAGTAGGAAAGAGGTACACTATATATGTGGTGTGTGGCTAATGAACCATATGCATAAAAATAAAGCATAATAAAAACATACATAAATTCATATTCATCACATCCACAGTGATCGTTAGCTTGCCCAGCAGATACGAACTGAATAATTGATATAATATTTGTTACAACCAAATAATATATTCATAATCCAGGCCACCCCCGGGAGGTAGTGCGCGTATATGTATATTCACGCCACTGCTAATGACTTCATTTGCATGGAAACTAAGTTAGTAATGGGAGAAGGGGGAGCTGGGAGAGGCAGGTGTATGCCACTCAACCCGGCTACACGTCCATGCGCGCTCTTTAACACTGCCATTATTATACACGCAAACTTAAAACAAAACTTATTTTTACGTTATGCTCACAAATAATATACTGGCCTCTTCTGTTATTGAATAAACGCGAGAAGTTGCAGTATTTCACGAACTCCAACACGGTGAAAACACGCAGCATCACCATAATATAATCATCACTTCGAAGATTACCCGGAGCTGTGTTCGTCTTGCTGAGTCGGCCCAAACAGATGGTTCAAAATGGAGGGATCTGGAATCATTTAAACCTTAATCCCTCAGACGTGATTACTGCAGTCTGTCCCGGATTTCCTGAGTTATGAAACATGGAAAACCTGACTATTTCTCGTTTTTTCTTCCTTTCTTTTTCTCTTTCCTCGTTTTTTTTATTCAATAATCCTTTAAGCCCGAAATGGAGGATGTAGCACGCAGCCCGGGGCGAGTTAGGAGCGCAGAAATCTTGGTAGCACACGCCTGGAACCTCACTTAGACACGGCAACAACACTTACGATTCAGAAACTTGATGTGCGTAATGTGATCTAACTTGCCCGCCCGACGTTTTAGTTCCCTGCTCAGGCTTTGCTCAGGCCTTACTCATGCTCCTGTTCGTTTCCTCTCTTAGTGGTGCTCCTTCCCTCTCCCTCCCACCATCGCCTACCTACACGTACTTGCGACCTCCTCTATGTATACTTAAATCCCCCTAAATCGCTTGTGTTGCAGATGCTGTGTGTCGCGGGATAATGAGACTTTCCATTACCTGAAAATTTCTAAAAGAAGGTAATGAGCACAGTCCCTACACTAAGCGCACCGACCCCGCCCTCTTGTCCTCCCCTATAAGGTTATGTTCCCTATATATATGACCCCCTTCCTTCCTCTATACCGAAACCCCTTCAACCCCTTTTCCTCCTTTCTCTTTAGCAACCCCTTCTAACCCTTCCCCTCCTTTATAGCAACCCCTTCTAACCCTTCCCCTCCTTTATAGCAACCCCTTCTAACCCTTCCCCTCCTTTATAGCAACCCTTCTAACCCTTCCCCTCCTTTATAGCAACCCCTTCTAACCCTTCCCCTCCTTTATACCAACCCCTTCTAACCCTTCCCCTCCTTTATACCAACCCCTTCTAACCTTCCCTCCTTTATAGCAACCCCTTCTAACCCTTCCCCTCCTTTATACGCACCCCTTCTAACCCTTCCCCTCCTTTATACCAACCCCTTCTAACCCTTCCCCTCCTTTATACCAACCCCTTCAAACTTTTCCCCTCCTTTCTCTATAACAACGCTTTTAAACCCCTGTTCTACTGTAGCCTCTTCAACCTCTTTTCATTCTTCCTCTACCTCAACCTCTTCAACCCATATCCTTCCTTCTACTGCACCTCCTTCAACCTCTTTCTTCCTTCTGCTTCACCTCTTTCAACCCATCTTTTTCCTTCTATCGTAGCCCTATCAAACCACTTTCCTTCCTCTTCCTACAGTAGCCCCTTCAACCACTTTCCTCCTTCCCCTATAGTAGTCCTTTCAACCACTTTTCCTTTTCCTACAGCAGCCCTTTCAATACCTTTTCTCCTTCTACAGTAGCCATTTCAGCCACTTTTCTCCTCCTACAGCAGCCCTTTCAACCACTTTCTTCCTCCTTTTTCTACCCGCACCCTCTTCAACCAGTTTCCTCCTCCTCTTACCAGCAACCCCTTCAACCAATCCCCTCCTTCCTCTACCGCAACCCTTTTCAACCCCTGTCGTCCTGCTACCACAACCCCTTCAACCTTTTTCCTCCTCCCTCCTCGATATATTCCCCTCCCCCCTCTCCTTTTTCACCCGGGAGACTCTAATTACCTCTCCTCCTACTCTCTTTTTACACCTTTTCACCCTCCACCTAACACCCTGCAACTCACGTGCCTCCACCTCTTAACAGCAACAACACACACACACACACACAAATATCCGGAACATCCAATCAATGGTTTAAAACGAACCATTCACATAATCCACACATGCTATACAATTATCCTTTCTTTAAGACATTTTCATTCAATTTTCTTATCCTTTCATCCAATTTCGAAATATTCCGTACCTCCACTATTAGCTACCCACACTTTCGTTCGTTAGTTCTTCCTTGCAGTCTATTTTTTTGCGTCTTTTCGTGCTCATCATTACCGAGCCTCCCACTGAACTAAGACTAAAGGAAAAATGCAACACCGGAATCCACACCAATAGCGAAGTATTAAATTGCCGTCCGCTTTAAGACCACGTAAGAAGAAAAGCAGAATAAAGTTTTTTTTTAGGGGATGGGGGGAAAAGGGGATGAGGGGTGCGGGGGGGAAGGGGTCATTCATTAGGCAGGCGGTGACGACGCTAACCCGTGGAAACTTTTACAAAAGCTGCCTACCTTATTCATCCCCCCACCTCCCCCCGACGGGTCCTACAACAATCCTTGCCCACCCACCCACCCACCCACCCCTTTTTCGAGTCCCCACCTCGCCACTCGCTCCCGGCGGTGGCACTCTAGCGATGCTTTTACTGACAACACTTCACAACGCTCGTCAGTTAGTCTCGCATTATGTTCGTCTCGCGTCTGAGCTGAGTTTTAAAACTTGACAAGACTCCGATGTGCTGGGCCACGAGGGAGGAAATAAAAAAAGTGTCGTTCTTTTAAAGCCAATCGATACGATACTGTATAGCATATTGCTAAGGGGGGATACTCCTCTCTCTCTCTATCCTCTCTCTCTCTCTCTCCTCTCTCTCTCTCCTCTCTCTCTCTCTCTCTCCTCTCTCTCTCTCTCTCTCTCTCTCTCTCTCTCTCTCTTCTCTCTCGTCTCTCTCTCCTCTCTCTCTCCTCTCTCTCTCTTCTCTCTCTCTCTCTCTCTCTCTCTCTCTCTCTCTCTCTCTCTCTCTCTCTCTCTCCCCCCCCCCCCAAGCCTTTCGTTTCGTATGATGACTTTAACTAAACTTTTATAGCCAAGGTTTGTGAGAAGGAATGTCAAAGGCGGTATAGCGACGCGTTTCTACAGGGCGATAGCGGGTTCGGGTGGCTGAAGGAAGGTGCTGAGGTTGTGTTGTGGAGAGATGTGCTGTAAAATCAGAAAAAATAGTTTACATGCAAGTGGAAAAAGAAAGAGTATTGGAAGAGAGAGATTGACGTGAAGGGAGAGAGTGAAAAAGAGAGAGAGAGAGAGAGAGAGAGAGAGAGAGAGAGAGAGAGAGAGAGAGAGAGAGAGAGAGAGAGAGAGAGAGAGAGAGAGAGAGAGAGAGAGAGAGAGAGAGAGAGAAAGAGGTGATGAAAGTAGAGAAATGTGACTTGGAAAGGAAATAGACCCGAGCAGCGAGGCATGGAACTGGAATGGTGTGGTGACATATGGCTATGGTATGTGCAGGCAGGACTCTGAGGTAATAGAAGAGACTGCTATGGGGTGTACACGAAGTAGTGGTATGTGGACGAAAAGGAGTGTAGTGTCTAGGGTAGGGAAGAACATTTTCAGGATGCTGAGACTATAAAACTCTCTAGTCCTGGATTCACCCTCAGCAGGAGACACTTGGGCATATATAACGTAATGACAGTATACCGTCTGTCTGTGTGTCCAATATCGCACGTACAATCGAGTCGCCCGTAACCTCCAGACATTCGTGCAAGGCCGATAGTATAGCAACATTTTAGGGACTGCCTGCAACACTTCCAATATACATCCCGCTAAATGTGTTCCAGGATAAATGTGTACCTACCTTTGCCTATACCGTGCACTGTGGCTAACTGGCTCCCTGAGTGTCGCTGTGGTTTGTGTGGCTTTAGTTTATGTATTGGCTTGTATAGTTGTTTGTGACTGTGTGTGGGTGGAGGGGGGGCTACATGACTATAGCCCATGTCCGCCCTTGGCTATGCACGGTGCTGAGGGCCACGTATCCCCAACAGACTCCCGGATGAGGATCGTTTGGTAACTTTAGTTTTGGTTCATCTTGAAAACGCGTGCGATCGATTCCAACATATTTCAATCAAGGAAACTGTCCAGCACGTCGCAACTCGTCACCCGCCAGAGGGAAGGTTCCGCTAGACAGCCAGGGCGGACAGGCTACAGGGGTCCCTGGGTGGGGGCAGAGGGGGAAAGGCTCGCCTCTAGGGAGGCACCACTTACCTGACCATTTCGCCGACTGATAGACTAACAAAATTTTAATGATGGGCAAGAACCCAGTACTTCCCGTAATGTTTCAATATTCCTCACCAGTTCCAGGCTTCGAACTTTGGATATGTCGGTTTGATCGTTCAGTGAACTGGACGGCAGAATATCCAGTGGGTGAGAATCATATCCAAAAGGTTTCAGGCTGAATATATATATATATATATATATATAATATATTATATATATATATATATTTTAATATATATAATATATATATATATAATATATAATGGGTTATATATATATATATATATATATATATATATATATATTATATATTACTATATATATAGGTGTGTGATATATATATAATATATATATATCTATATATATATTATATAATATATTTAAAATATATACACATATACATATATATATATATATGCATATTATATATATATATATATATTCATATATACTATACATATACATGTATATTAAAAATATATATATATATATATATATTACAATAATATACTATACATTATATCTATATACATATATATAATATATATATATATCATATATAATATATATATATATATATATAGTATATAATAATATCATTAATATACATACACAATACATACACATACATATACAGTGAATATATATATATATATATATATATATATATATATATTATATATATACATATATAAAGAGAGAGAGAAGGGGGAGAGAGAGAGAGAGAGAGAGAGAGAGAGAGAGAGAGAGAGAGAGAGAGAGAGAGAGAGAGAGAGAGAGAGAGAGAGAGGAGATGTAGTTTGGTCAACAGATGGATAGATAAATAGATAGATACATAGATACAGATAGACTTAATGATTAACAAGTAAAGATCATAACTAAGATAGACATATGGCAGGCAACAGATAGATTGATGGAAATATTTGATTATTAGCAAAGTGCCGCGCGGCCCAAAGTGGCGGCCCCGCAGCCCCCCCCCCCTACTCCACCATCAGCGTGTTAGTGCAATGGGTGCAATGAGCGGCGGCGCCTGCTGCTGGATGTGCAGGGCGCCACATGTGTTAGTAGATATGTACACAGTGAGAGCGAGAGAAAGAAAAAAACGTTTCGGATATCTGAGACGAGAAAAATCTGCCAGTTATTGTCAGGGGTGCGGCGATAAAAAATATATGACCAACGTTCGGCAACAGCGTTCGCCTGCTGCCAGCCCGGCAGTATTTTCTGTTTTCCGTCAGGGTATCAATTTTTCCTTGTATTTTTTCCTTTTTTCCTCTCCCATTTGTTTGTCTCTCTGGGCGTTCGTGGATGGTTGTGATTTTTGTGTGCCTGACTTTCCCCCGGGCCTCTTTGGCCGCCGCCCAGGGGCGTCGCCCGCGGGGCAACACAGACCGCATGCACGTGCCCTTCACCTGCTGTGTACTGGAAATTCGTGATAGTGGTGTGTGTGTGTGTGTGTGCGCGTGTGTGTGTGTGTGTGTGTGTGTGTGTGTGTGTGTGTGTTTAATACAGCTATAAAAATCTCATAGTTTATGTATAATTTGTCACTGTTCCCTGCATCATGTCACCTGCCAACACACGTCAGCGCCGCACATCGGGCCACAACACCCACCACCGCCACACACCAGCCGCAGCGATGCTTAATATGATACACCCAACATGAAATTTACGCAGGAATCTTGAAATAATTTTCACCTGGGATGTGAGTGAAGACATCCAAGGCAGCCCGTGAGCCCAGTAATACGCTGTTACCAGTAAAACACTAAACACACATGTAAATAATATGATGCACTGTCACAAAAAAATTCTCAGAACGAAGCTAATGTGGAGGTAAACATAAAACGCAACTCCGAGCACAAAGTTGTAAAGTATACAACATCTGCCTCTTCACCCAGATTTAAGCACCATCCAGTCTGGCTCATACTTCCACGCCATTAAATTCCACATCTGCCAACTTTCCCGTTCTCCACTCGACTTGCAAATGGCGTTTTGGCAACATCCGCTTTCTGGAGCATCTATGGAATTCTTTGCACGAGCCAACTGATGTAAGAACCACTTGTTAAAAACGTAATGGGCCGTAAAGTCACTCTTCACTCCGGCCGCTACACACAAAGGTTAGAGTGATGAGCAGCTACAGAACACTACAAAGGGTACAGTGCAACTGCAGAACACCACACAGGGTATACAATGAGCAACTACAGAACACCACACAGGGTACAGTGAGCAACTACAGAACACCACACAGGGTACAGAGAGCAACTACAGAACACCACACAGGGTACAGTGAGCAACTACAGAACACCACACAGGGTACAGTGAGCAACTACAGAACACCACACAGGGTACAGAGAGCAACTACAGAACACCACACAGGGTACAGTGAGCAACTACAGAACACCACACAGGGTACAGAGAGCAACTACAGAACACCACACAGGGTACAGAGAGCACTACAGAACACCACACAGGGTACATAGAGCAACTACAGAACACCACACAGGGTACAGGAGCAGCTACAGAACACCACACAGGGTACAAGTGAGCAGCTACAGAACACCACACAGGGTACAGTGAGCAGCTACAGAACACCACACAGGGTACAGATGAAGCAGCTACAGAACACCACACATGGTACAGGAGCAGCTACGACCACAGGGTACAGAGAGCAGCTACAGAACACCACACAGGGTACAGGAGCAGCTACAGAACACCACACAGGGTACAGAGAGCACTACAGAACACCACACAGGGTACAGAGAGCAGCTACAGAACACCACACAGGGTACAGGACACTACAGAACACCACACAGGGTACAAGAGCAGCTACAGAACACCACACAGGGTACAGAGCAGCTACAGAACACCACACAGGGTACAGAGAGCAGCTACAGAACACCACACAGGGTACAGATGAGCAGCTACAGAACACCACACAGGGTACATGAGCAGCTACAGAATACCACACAGGGTACAGAGAGCACTACAGAACACCACAACAGGGTACACTGAGCAGCTACAGAACACACACAGGGTACAGGAGCAGCTACAGAACACCACACAGGGTACAGTGAGCAGCTACAGAACACCACACAGGGTACAGAGAGCAGCTACAGAACACCACACAGGGTACAGAGAGCAGCTACAGAACACCACACAGGGTACAGAGAGCAGCTACAGAACACCACACAGGGTACACTGAGCAGCTACAGAACACTACAAAGGGTATACAGTGAGCAACTACAGAACACCACACAGGGTACAGTGAGCAACTGCAGAACACCACACAGGGTACAATGAGCAACTACAGAACACCACACAGGGTACAGAGAGCAGCTACAGAACACCACACAGGGTACAGAGAGCAGCTACAGAACACCACACAGGGTACAGAGAGCAGCTACAGAACACCACACAGGGTACAGAGAGCAGCTACAGAACACCACACAGGGTACACTGAGCAGCTACAGAACACTACAAAGGGTATACAGAGAGCAGCTACAGAACACCACACAGGGTACAGAGAGCAGCTACAGAACACCACACAGGGTACAGGAGCAGCTACAGAACACCACACAGGGTAAATACAAATGACAAAACTACTCAGAACACCACACAGGGCACAGTGAGCAGCTACAGAACACCACACAGGGTACAGAGAGCAGCTACAGAACACCACACAGGGTTACATGAGCACTACAGAACACCACACAGGGTACATGAGCAACTACAGAACACTCACACAGGGTACAGTGAGCAACTACAGAACACCACACAGGGTACAGTGAGCACTACAGAACACCACACAGGGTACAGTGAGCAGCTACAAACACCACACGGGTACATGAGCAGCTACAGAACACCACACAGGGTATACATGAGCAACTACAGAACACACACAGAGTAACAGTGACACTACAGAACCCACAGGTACAGTACAGAACACCACACAGGGTACAGAGAGCAGCTACAGAACACCACACAGGGTACAGAGAGCAGCTACAGAACACCACACAGGGTACAGATGAGCAGCTACAGAACACCACCAGGGTACAGTGAGCAGCTACAGAACACCACACAGGGTACAGTGAGCAGCTACAGAACACCACACAGGGTACAGTAAGCAGCTACAGAACACACAGGGTACAGTGAGCAACTACAGAACACCACACAGGGTACAGTGAGCAGCTACAGAACACCACACAGGGTATACAATGAGCAGCTACAGAACACCACACAGGGTACAGTGAGCAGCTACAGAACACCACACAGAGTACAGTGAGCAGCTACAGAACACCACACAGGGTACAGTGAGCAGCTACAGAACACCACACAGGGTACAGTGAGCAGCTACAGAACACCACACAGGATACAGTGAGCAGCTACAGAACACCACACAGGGTAAGCAGTGACAGACAACTACAGAACACACACACAGGGTACAGTGAGCAGCTACAGAACACCACACAGGATACAGTGAGCAGCTACAGAACACCACACAGGGTACAGTGATCAGCTACAGAACACACAGGGTACAGTGAGCAGCTACAGAACACACAGGGTACAGTTGTGTAGCTACGGACCATCACACAGGGCAAAGTTGCGGCGGCGCTTTCATTAAGGGGACAAGGTTTAATGGCGTCTGCTACATTACATGGCGCAAATGATAACAGAATCCAGCACGCCAATGTGTGTGTTGACAACTCTGGCCTTTCCTTGTCATCCCATAAGCACGACCCATTAAGCTGACACTAACCCCACGTCTGGTCACCTTGTCAGCCTAACTATCACCATGTAGTAATGACCACTTAAACCATACCATCTGCTTCAAACATGAGGACTTTTTAAATGTTCAAGCCACATCGCCGAGCCAGGACAGTAAAGGGAGGAAAAAAAGTTGGTTTAATATGGCATATACGAGGGAAAAAAAGGCTGGAAAATACTCACAAAAAATATCAGTTTGCGACCAACTCGTTAAGTCGGCAACAGCAACACACTAGACCACAAAACACGGCTATAAAGAGGGCTTACATAACAACAAACCATATACAGTTAAAAAAAAAAAACATTAGGTAGGAAAAGTATCAAAGCAAAACCATTCCCGAACCCAAAAATTTCTGCAGTTGTGCCTAACGAAGTCGGAATAACTCGGGGGGAAGGAGAAAAAAAAAAAAAAAAAATGAAAAAAAAAATAGGTACAGTATACTGGGTCGTTTGTAAACACGGGCGGGGTCCTGTGTCCGTGGCTCTCGGGGGAGGAGGAATGACCGTCAACTCTTCACCGGTGGGACGTGGGACTCAGTGGGGGAGAGAGTCGATGCAACCCAAAAAGGTCCCGACGAATGGCCGACACACCCTCTCAGATAAGTCGGTTCCTCGGAGTCTCTGAAGCTCAAAATGGTTTCCTGCTGCATATATTTTCACTTTCTCTCCTTTTTTTCCATGTATACATTCGACGCCATACGTTTTCCCAGCACTCTTCTTGTATTTCTTGAGTTTACTCCTCTTGCTGTTACTTCTTTTTTTTTATATCTCTCTCGGGTTCCTATGCCAAAATATTCTTCTATGTGTATTTGTTTGTTTGTTTGTTTGTTTGTTTGTTTGATTGTTTGCTTACTTGCTTGCTTGTAGTGTGTGTGTGTGTGTGTGTGTGTGTGTGTGTGTGTGTGTGTGTGTGTGTGTGTGTGTGTGTGTGTGTGTGTGTGTGTGTGTGTGTGTGTGTGTGTGTGTGTGTGTGTGTGTGTGTGTGTGTGTGTGTGTGTGTGTGTGTGTGTGTGTGTGTGTGTGTGTGTGTGTGTGTGTGTGTGTGTGTGTGCGCGCGCGCGCACGCGCTCCTTTTCAATTTGTCTCACTTTATTCTTTATTTGCACCGATCTCTCTCTCTCTCTCTCTCTCTCTCTCTCCTCCTCTCTCTCCTCTCTCTCTTCTCCTCTCTCTCTCTCTCTCTCTCTCTCTCTCTCTCTCTCTCTCTCTCTCTTCTCTCTCTCTCTCTCTCTCTCCCCCCATGTCCATTTCTTTATGGTTTCTGATTCTTCTTCCTTCTCCATACATTTCCCTCTCGCAAAAGCATTTTTCCTTCGTCACTCCTTGCTCTTCCCTTATATTTACCTATTGCATCTCTCTCTCTCTCTCTCTTCTCCCTCTCTCTCTCTCTCTCTCTCTCTCCTCTCTCTCTTTCTCCTTCTCTCCTCTCTCTCTCTCCTCTCTCATTCTCTCTCTCTTCTCTCCCTCTTCTTCTTCCCTTTTTTCTTTAGCACCCCTTTCCTGCCCCCCCCCCCCTTGTTGTTCACTTCCTGAAGCCTGTCGTCTCCTCTCCAACCCTTTTCATATCTTGTCTTTCTCGTGTATTCTTTCACCCTTACGCCCTCCCTTCCCTTCTGCCACTCCTTTTCATTTTCCATTTTTTCTCCTCCACCTCCCTGCTCTTATTCCATCCTCGCCCTCATCTTCTTGTGTTTCCTCGGCGTCCTCTTCCATCTCGCTATCTGGAGGGGCAGGATATTGACCAATAAGACGCGCGATGACAAGTTTTACGCACTTCATCAGATCTTTTACTGCCCCTTTTCTGATGGCAGCGGCGGCGGCGTGGGGGCGAAAACACGACGGTGCTGCGTCAAGACCTCGCCAGCACGTCTCACGCTACACCGACGGCCGCTCATGTCTTGCAAGTGATGGTTTGAGATAGCTAACCATCTTCCCCATCACCACCATCACCACAGCCAACCTACGACCACGACCACTGTCACTTCCATCACTACTTTTACTTTTTCCCTTCCTCTTCCTCTTCTCCTCCTCCTCTGTTACTACTACTTTTTCCTCTTCCTCTTCCTCTTCCTCTTCCTCCTCCTCCTCCTCCTCTACCTTCATCGATGCCTTATTCTTCTTCCTCCTCCTCCTCCTCCTCACTCCTCCTCCTCACTTCTTTTCCGGCCAGCTTCGGCTGGAAGGAAGGGTGGGTGGGGAGGAGCCTTCTACTTCCTATCCTTTCTCTCTTATTATCTAGTTAGTGTAGTGTAGTTAAAGCAAACAGCCTTGTAAGGACCTATCGGTCTGTTGCTGTTTGTGTTTCCTTTGTATTCCTTTGTATTCCTCCTCCTCCTCCTTTCCTTCTCCTTCTCCTCCTCCTCTTCCTCCTCCTTCTCCTTCTCCTCCTATCAGCACACGAGAATTATTATTCGTAGAGTGTTAGTCTATATTTCGGTGAGGAAAGTGAGGTTGACAGAGGCCGGTCTTGTTGTTGTTGTTGGTGTGTTGTTGACAGTGGTAAGAGTTGGGAAGACGGGAAGAAGGAAGAAGGAAGAAGAAAAGGAATAGGGAGAAGGAAGGAAGGTGAAGGAAGAAGGAGAGGAGAGTGGGGATGGTGGTGGTGATAGTGGTGATGTCTATTTATATTTTGTTATTTAGATTCGTGCTTCTAGGGATTCTCAAGGAGTATTACATATCAATTTTCTGACCTTAAAGTAATCGTCCAGACCATTTCATCATTCCTGATTTGATGTAGTTAGAGTATAGCCATTATCAAGTGTATCAACAATATGTTGTCACTTTTTGCATCCAGTCAGCCGCTTTTTAATAATCCGCAATCAAAATCTGTAAATTCCCCGAGCTTCGAAAACGCTACTGGCAACTGGCAGACGATGCGCCACGGCTCGGTGACGTAACAGGAGGAAGGCCTCCTCTCCCCGTGCTGATCAGAAGCACGTAAACACAAGATATATATATATAGTAGTACATGAAGATTTTTGGGTGTTTCTGATAGATTTTTTTTGCGATATGCCACATGCATGCATCCATTTATGGGTGCAGCAAGACAGCTGTGCCTTTCGAGAAAAGTTTGCACATGTTTCCGACTGATACGACAACGTTAAATGTGTTGAAAAGATTAGTGCGGCGGACTAGGGCAGATTGGAACGGGAAGTTGAAATTGGCAAGGATTTGTAGTGATACACTCACCACACAAACACACACACACACACACAGACACAGACACACACACACACACACACACACACACACACACACACACTCATCTCACACACACACACACACACACACACACACACACTCACTCACTCACTCACCGGATGCTGCTGTGTTGCTGTGTGTCACCACCATCACTATCACCAATTGTTGTGTGTAAGGGGGTTGTTGTGTGTAAGGGGTTGTTGTGTGTAAGGCACTGTAAGGGGTTGTTGTGTGTAAGGGGTTGTTGTGTGTAAGGGGGTTGTTGTGAGTAAGGGGTTGTGTGTGTAAGGGGTTGTTGTGTGTAAGGGGTTGTTGTGTGTAAGGGGTTGTTGTGTGTAAGGGGTTGTTGTGTATAAGGGGTTGTTGTGTGTAAGGGGTTGTTGTGTGGGTCACCACCCTATGCGGCCGCCGTCCCCATGCGGCCGCCCGTATGATCCATATATAGAGAGGGCAGTCGCGCGGAGCAAACTATTGTTATACGTATATGTTTATTGTACGTTATGTTTAACATATATAACTATATGTTAAACATAGGATATGTCATAAGTTACTAACCTAACCTTACTATAACCCCTAAAAACTACTAACCTAACCTAACCTAACCTAACCTAACCTAACCTAACCATAACCCCCTAAAAGTTACTAACCTAACCTCACTATAAGTTACTAACCTAACCTCACTTTAACCCTTAAAAGTTACTAACCTAACCTCATATAAGTTACTAACCTAACCTCACTATAACCCCTAAAAGTTACTAACCTAACCTCACTATAACCCCTAAAAGTTACTAACCTAACCTCACTATAACCCCTAAAAGTTACTAACCTAACCTCACTATAACCCCTAAAAGTACTAACTAACCTCACTAAACCCCTAAATTACAACCATAACCCCTATAACCTAAAAGTTACTAACCTAACCTACCATAACCCTAAAAGTACTACAACTCACTAAACCTAAAAGTTACTTATATTGCCGTAGGCGGCCGCATGGGGCCCGCGGCCGCATTGGGGTACACCGTTGTGTGTAAGGGTTGTTGGTGAAGGGTTGTGTGTGTAAGGGGTTGTTGTGTGTAAGGGTTGTTGTGTGTAAAGGGTTGTTGTGTGTAAGGGGTTGTTGTGTGTAAGGGGTTGTTTGTGTGTAAAGGGGTTGTTGTGTGTAAGGGGTTGTTGTGTGTAAGGGGTTGGTGTGTGTAAGGGGTTGTGTGTGTAAGGGGTTGTTGTGTGTAAGGGGTTGTTGTGTGTAAGGGGTTGTTGTGTGTAAGGGGTTGTTGTGTGTAAGGGGGTTTTGTGTGTAAGGGGTTGTGTGTGTAAGGGTTGTTGTGTGTAAGGAGGTTGTTGTGTGTAAGGGGTTGTTGTGTGTAAGGGGTGTTGTGTGTAAGGGGTTGTTGTGTGTAAGGGGTTGTTGTGTGTAAGGGGTTGGTGTGTAAGGGGTTGTTGTGTGTAAGGGGTTGTTGTGTGCAAGGGGTTGTTGTGTGTAAGGGGTTGTTGTGTGTAAGGGGGTTGTTGTATGTAAGGGGTTGTTGTGTGTAAGGAGGTTGTTGTGTGTAAGGGGGTTGTTGTGTGTAAGGGGGTTGTTGTGTGTAAGGGGTTGTTGTGTGTAAGGAGGTTGTTGTGTGTAAGGGGTTGTTGTTGCCACTAACATCTGTTCGTCCGCCTCGTATTCTGGTTCAAACATATAGGGTTGGGCTCCGATTACAATCTGAGGTTCGTTTTCCTCATAATATACGCGAGCAGCGTCATTTATTTTGGTCTCAGATTGAGGATCGTACTCTAGATCTGTCACAGCGACAGATTCACTGTCTGACACCGAAGTACAATCGCTCATCATAACATTAGCCGACAGGTGTCAGACAGATGTTTACATTGGAGCGTTCCTCCTCTGACGTCATCAATAACATACGCAGCCCTGTTGGAGGGAAGAATTTTGTTTTCGCGCGCTTTTTACAAAAGTCGTGTTTTTACGGAAATAAGGCCTGGAAATCAATTATTTTTGGTGGATTAGGTGTTTTGAATGTACATTTAACATAATTAGGCAAATAAAATGGGTCTGGACGATTACTTTAAGTTTCGTCTCTCTCTCTCTCTCTCTCTCTCTCTCTCTCTCTCTCTCTCTCTCTCTCTCTCTCTCTCTCTCTCTCTCTCTCTCTCTCTCTCTCTCTCTCTCTCTCTCTCTGCTTCCTCCTACACCGCAGTGGATTGAAACGGAGCTGGGGCCTGATTGACTGCTGCCTCCCAAGAAAGCGCCAGGCAAGGCTGCCGCACCACCCTTGAACTTCCACACTGAGCCTACACCAACACTACATTAAACCTCATAACACACACAGATAGCCCCGAGTTAACGGTTACCACTACTACTCTCGACCTGTGACGGGCTGTGGTTCAGTTAGGGTCCTGACAGTTAGTGACCACCATCGGGATTTAAAGTACCAGGGGTCACTGCTGCAGGAGGCATTGAAGTGTACGGCGTCCTACATGGAAAGTACACAATCCGCAGTGGATTGAACGGAGCTGGGGCCTGATTGACTGCTGCCTCCCAAGAAAGCGCCAGGCAAGGCTGCCGCACCACCCTTGAACCTCCACACTGTGTTCACACCATTAAAAAACACACATAACATGACCTATCTATCAAGCACTAAACCTACCCCCACAAACTAGTAGTAGGTAGCCATAGATTACAGCTTTCAACTTTCCTCACAAATTCCATGCAGTTTTTCTATATTGCATGGTATCACTTCTTTTCCGGCCAGCTTCGGCTGGAGGGATGGGTGGGTGGAGAGGAGCCTTCTACTTCCTATCCTTTCTCTCTTATTATCTAGTTAGAGTAGTGTAGTTAAAGCAAACAGCCTTGTAAGGACCTATCGGTCTGTTGCTGTTTGTGTTTCCTTTGTATTCCTTTGTATACACGTCCCGTTCTTCAATCCCTCCCTTTCTCCCTCTTTATCTATTTCACTTCGCCAATCCCTCCCTTTCTCCTTCCCTCCCTATTTCCCTCATAACTACCTATCACCACCTCTTTCCTGCCTTCCCTCCAGCCACACACACACACCCTTCACCATCGCACCTCACCACGCAACTCTACCTACCAAATCGACCCCTTCTACATATTTTTTCCTTTTCCTTCCCCCCTTCCTCTTCCTCTTCCTCTCCCATCCTTTAACACATGCACCTCCCTTTCAATAAGCCCCCGCCCGCCTCGCCCCCCACCTTTCCTCTCTTCTCACTCCCTACACGGTCTCCCTCCCGCCCTCCCTCCCTCGCCCGTCTAATTAGGCATTCAGCGTCAGACAGGTCCTGGGTGCGCTCGGGCTCCTGTCATCACCAGCCCGACGGACGACCCTGGGGATCTGGGGGGGAGGTGGGGGGGGTCAGAGCATGTGAGAGAGAGAGAGAGAGAGAGAGAGAGAGAGAGAGAGAGAGAGAGGAGAGAGAGAGAGAGAGAGAGAGAGAGAGAGAGAGAGAGAGAGAGAGAGAGAGAGAGAGAGAGAGAGAGAGAGAGAGAGAGAGAGAGAGGTGAAGTGGAAGTAAGTGGAGAGAGAGAAAAGTAAATGCGAGACAAACAAGGCAGAGGAGGAGGTAAACAAACAAGACGAAACTCTGCGAACAGGAGTAAAAAGAAATACAAAAAAAAGACTATAAAAGATTGAAGGAAAAAACAGACTTGAAGGGTGAAGGTGGAAATTCACGAGAATCTCACAGAAAGAAAGGGAAGAACTTGGTAATGAATTGGTAAAAAGATAAAAAGTTTCGAAATTGTACACACAAAATTATGATGATTCGAAATACAAACTGAAGAAATGTAGCCCTCCCCGTAACCCCTTCCCCCGCCGTAAAAATAAAAAGTTAAAAACTCAGATTTCTTTTTTCTGAAGTACATAAATATTTTCACACGGATCTATTTTACATTACTGGCATCTGGTTTCCATTCAAGTCTGTGCTCTCTTTCTCTCTTTTTCTTTCTCTCTCTCTCTCTCTCTCTCTCTCTCTCTCTCTCTCTCTCTCTCTCTCTCTCTCTCTCTCTCTCTCTCTCTCTCTCTCTCTCTCTCTCTCTCTCTCTCTCTCTCTCTCTCTCTCTCTCTCTCTCTCTCTCTCTCGCAGTCCTAGCTTTCGTAAACCTTTCTTTCACGCTTTCTGTATCATATTTTCTTTTCCATTTTTCAGAACATACATACATTCATTCATTGAGAAACACTCTCAGCTCTGTTCTACTCTCTCTCTCTCTCTCTCTCTCTCTCTCTCTCTCTCTCTCTCTCTCTCTCTCTCTCTCTCTCTCTCTCTCTCTCTCTCTCTCTCTCTCTCTCTCTCTCTCTCTCTCTCTCTCTCTCTCTCTCTCTCTCTCTCTCATCATTCCCAGGTAGGCTTTACCCTCTCCTCGGAACCTATGGCGGGAAATCCCTGAGCAGATCTAGGACCACTTTTACTCGAGGGAAATTGAATCGCAAATAAAAACCATCGGCTGCTTTTATATTTCCGTAAATGCAGTAAATGGTGTAGTTTCCATAAGGGTACACGGCATTCCGACATATCCCAGGCCATGAGAAATAAAGGAAGAGGGGGAAGTAGAGAGAGTGAAAGGAGTAAAAACAGACAAACACAGACAGACAGACAGACGAAAAATAGGGTAGGTAAAGGAAAAGGATGAAATGGAGAGTGAGAAGGGGTAGAAACAGACAAACACAGACAGACACACACACGAAAAATAGGACGAGAGAGGAGTGAGAAAGAAGTGTTCAGTTGGAAAGAGTGCAAAGTCAGCTAAGAGTCAGCAAACAGGCATGAGAGAGGCCCAAAAAGCGGACTAAAACAACAATAGATATTACGGAAATGCAAAACTTACGATACAGAAATCTGAATGTGCAATAATAAAAAGAGGTAATGAATAGAAAAATATGAAAACGTTGTAAACAAAATTGAATTGAAAACATTTCGGTGGAAAAAGCATTTGGGTAGGAAATGTTACAAATGAGAGCAAGGTAAAAATAAAAACTGAGTAAGAGTATTACCTCATATGAGACGTGAGAGCTTTTAAAAACGCATGTCTGTATATTCGCTGCATGTGTCGGGAGCAGCGAATAAAAAGGTGTGAGGGCAGAGGGATGGGTTACACGCCGCTGGCATTTTTTCTTTATTCCTACGAAACAAGGGGTGAGAGAGAGAGAGAGAGAGAGAGAGAGAGAGAGAGAGAGAGAGAGAGAGAGAGAGAGAGAGAGAGAGAGAGAGAGAGAGAGAGAGAGAGAGAGAGAGAGAGAGAGAGAGAGAGAGAGAGAGAGAGAGAGAGAGAGAGAGAGAGAGAGAGAGAGAGAGAGAGAGAGAGAGAGAGAGAGAGAGAGAGAGAGAGAAAAAAAAAAGAGAGAGAGAAAAAAAAAGAGAGAGCGAGAGATTTATCTATTGTTATTAATCATATTTCATTGATTTCTTTTGGCATTCGTTATATTCTACCCCAAATGAATCTGCAAAAAAACCAAGTTGTATACAAATTAACGAGAGAGAGAGAGAGAGAGAGAGAGAGAGAGAGAGAGAGAGAGAGAGAGAGAGAGAGAGAGAGAGAGAGAGAGAGAGAGAGAGAGAGAGAGAGAGAGAGAGAGAGAGAGAGAGAGAGAGAGAGAGCTTTACTTTTCATTATTAATCAATATTCATTTATTTATTTTATTTATTTTTATTCTACTCCAAATGAATCTGCGTAAAAAATAGCCAAGTGCAATTGCAAAGTTGTATACAAAATGACGAGAAAGAGAGAGAGAGAGAGAGAGAGAGAGAGAGAGAGAAGAGAGAGAGAGAGAGAGAGAGAGAGAGAGAGAGAGAGCATGCGTTACACAGGACGACAAGCACACGGAATCTATTGTCTATGCTGACTGGCGTGTTTCTCCACCGACAAACTGAAGAGAAACGAAACGATCGTCAGTCTCTTTCATCACCAACTTATCAAATACCAGACTTTCGAATGTGGATTATAAATTTATATCTATATCTTTTTTCAATCAAGATTTGCATACAAGTCTAATTCTTTCCAAACCTATTTTCGATCCAGCTTTTAGTTATCCCCATCAGTAAAAATCCACATTAATGCAAAATAGAAAAACCAGATCCATCAGTGCTTTGGATTTTAGCTTCTTCATGTACTGGAGTTAATCTTTTAAGAGTTTCGTTCTAATGCTACATATTCACGGCATGACTATTCTATTCATTATTTGGGTTGAATATAAACTAGTCTATACGTGCATGGTAATATCGTATACAATTCCTTTCCGTCGACGGGGTAAAGATGAAATATAAACTATATACGCCGTTGCCTGTACCTTCGTAAATCTTTAAAAAACTTCCACGGGCGATCGATGAGCTTTCCATGGAGTCAATGTTTTTGCAACGAGGCGAAGCTTAACTCTCCTCGCATGTTTTTAAAGAGAAAATAATATGTTGTAGAGAGTGAGGGAAGGATTCAATTCAACGCTCCTTGTGCCGGGGTGAACGGTCTCCAATTTCGCCACATCTTTTGCATCTCGTTAACTACTTGTTTTAAAAAGATCTTATATTGCGTCCTTTCACGAACATTTTCAGGTATTAAAAGGTTGATGTACATTCAGGTTCCTTGATGCCTACTTCAACTATTAAATGGGAGGGGAGAGGGGGAGAGAGAGAGAGAGAGAGAGAGAGAGAGAGAGAGAGAGGAGAGAGAAAGAGAGAGTGAGTGTGAGTGTGAGTGTGTGTGTGTGTGTGTGTGTGTGTGTGTGTGTGTGTGTGTGTGTGTGTGTGTGTGTGTGTGTGTGTGTGTGTGTGTGTAGGCGGGCGGGCATGTATGTGTGCGTGTATGGTGTGTGTTTGTGTGTGGGTTATTGCCCCATGGTCTTGTCCACGCGAGCTGGCTCGCGATCGCCAGTTTTACCTTCTCAGTGCGAGCTTGGAGCTCATTATTACCGATCTTTGGGCAATGCTGGAACCTCACACATCACACCCCCCCATCCCCTTGCTCAAGGGGGACAGTACCGTCCGAATTTCACAGTGGAAAAATCCCCGGGAATGAGCGGAGTCGGGGATCGAACGCCGGACCACAGAATGATGCCGGACGCCCTAACCAACTGAGCCACACGAACACACACACACGGTGTGTGTATTCATCTAGTTGTATTCATCTAATTGTATTTTACAGGGCCAGAGCAACGCTCGTATGGCCCCGTCTCCATATCAACATTTTTATCATTCATCCTTAGTGGTTAGTGTAGGCCGAAGCCACCACCCTGGGAGGGGGGTCACAAACCCCCGGCTAACACCCGGTACCCATTCACTGCTGGGTGGACAGGGGCTGGGGTTTTAAGGAAACAGCCCATATGTTTCCGCTCCGCCCGGGGATCGAACCCGGGACTTCTCGGCTGTGAACCGAGCGTGCTAACCACTACACTACGGAGTACCCCAAGTGGAGTACGGAGTGTGTGTGTGTGTGTGTGTGTGTGTGTGTGTGTGTGTGTGTGTGTTGTGTGTGTGTGTGGTTGTGGTGTGTGTGTGTGTGTGTGTGTGTGTGTGTGTGTGTGTGTGTGTGTGTGTGTGGTGTGGTGTGTGTGTGTGTGTGTGTGTGTGTTGTGTGTGGTATGTGTATGGTGTGGTTGTGTTGTGTGTGTGTGTGTTGGTGTGTGTGTGTGGTGTGTGTGTGTGTGTGTGTGTGTGTGTGTGTGTGTGTGTGTGTGTGTGGTGTGTGTGTGTGTGTGTGTGTGTGTGTGTGTGTGTGTGTGTGTGGTTTTGTGTGTGTGTGTGTGTGTGTGTGTGTGGTGTGTGTGTGTGTGTGTGTTGTGTATGGTATGTGTGTGTAAGTATAATATCTATGGGAAATCTATCCAGGAAAAGAGGGAGGCCGAGAGGAAAATTTTAAGGTCGGGAAGAGAAGAAATGGTTGGGAGGTCCAGCATACATAGCCGCTTGGGAGGCCCGCTCCACTGCCGACTTCCTCTAGACTTCGTGCCTTGTAAGAGCCTCGGCTTCTCCTTCTGCCTCCCCCCTTCCCCTCCCGCCCTAGCAGCTGTTGGGGCAGGTATACAGCGGCCCACAACAACGCCTGAGGTGGACTTCCATTTCGATTTACCCAAAATAATGTGCTATTCCCTATCGGACAAATACCATAACTATACCACAGGGAACACCTTGCGCGATACGATAAAGAGAGAATAGAAAGAGAGAAGTAAAAATAAAGTGTGAGCATAAGGGTTCATGTGTATAAAGTGGTATATGAAAAGTAAATATATTTCTGTTCCCACTTGCCATTAAAATAACTTTCCGGCACAAACTTTTTATATTTTTTTCTTCCCCTAGAATAACATAAAATAGTATTCGTCGGCTCTGCTACTTCCTGTGGGGGCCTTTTAATGCATTCTGAATTTCACAACTAAAAAAATACGAATATAAATGTGTAGTTTATTAGATACCAACTATCATTTTAAAGGTTAGCATGGTGAGAGTCTGCTTGTGTTATGCTGAATGTATCGCTGCTTTTAATTATAATGATGATTGAGGAGAGAGAGAGAGAGAGAGAGAGAGAGAGAGAGAGAGAGAGAGAGAGAGAGAGAGAGAGAGAGAGAGAGAGAGAGAGAGAGAGAGAGAGAGAGAGAAGAGAGAGAGAGAGAGAGAGAGAGAGAGAGAGAGAAGAGAGAGAGAGAGAGAATAGAGAGAGAGACAGAGATAGAGAGACAGACAGAGATAGAGACAGACAGAGATAGAGACAGACTGACAGAGATATAGAGAGACAGACAGAGATAGAGAGACAGACAGAGAGAGAGATCAAATACCAACACCACACCACACACCACCACCACACCACACCACACCACCTCCACACACTCACACACACACTATCACCATCACACCACCACACCACCACCACACCACACCACCCCACCACCACACACACCACCACCACACCACCACACCACCACCCCACTCACATCACCACATCACTACCATCACTCACCACACCACCACCACTCACCATCACCACCACACCACACTCACCATCACCACCACCACACCACCTCCACCATACCACCACCACACCATCACCACCACCACCACCACCACCACCTCACACACCCACCACCACCACCACCACTCACCATCACCACCACCACCACCACTCACCATCACCACCACCACCACCACTCACCACCACCACCACCACCACCACCACCACCACCACCACCACCACCACCACCATCACCACCACCACCACCACCACCACCATCACCACCATCACCACCATCACCACCACCACCATCACCACCTAACACCCAGTAAGGTACACGCACCGAGCAACCTCATTTACCCGTTAAAAGTGCTCATTAGCAAGCTCTCTATCATCATTATCATCACCATCGCTCCAGTTAAGTGAGAATGATCCTCGCCACCTCGCCTAAAAAAAGGTCACATAAATCACACGTACAGATAGTTGACCTGTGAAATGACCCATATTATAGGCTGACCCCGAGCAGACTCTCCCACAGTAGCTTCATGTGTCATTTCTCTCAATAAATGGTGCGGGGGGATTATCATAAAAAAACAGACATCCACAAGCCATTTATCCACATCATGAGGCTACTTTCTACCCCTCCAAAATCCCTCGACCCCTCAAACACCCACATTTCACAACCCCTTTTTATGGCAGCTGTCGCTCCTGCATATTCCCAACGCTACGTGAGTATGTGGTTTCCGAGTGAAGACGCTTGGCTGTAGCTCCTAAACTAACCATAGGATTTTCTCAAAATTACCCTCATTTTGATTCCCACACAGTTACTTTAAGATCACAGGTATCCTATCCTACAGGTATCCTATCCTAATTATAACCGTAACCTACCGTAACCTAACCTGACGTGTTCAAGAGTAAACGCGACATACTGTTCCAGAAAACGGGAATATACGTCCCTCCTCAACCCTCCACCAACATCCTTCCAATCCTATATATTGGTAGCTTTCCTTCCTTTACTTCCTTCCCTCCTTTACTTCCTTCCTTCCTTCCTTCCTTATTTTACATCCTTCCTTGCTTCCTTCCTTCCTTACACACAACCTTCCTCCAATCCCCTGTGCTGGTATAGTATAGCGGTTCCTTCACCTCACGTCTCCACTCCAGCCTTGCTTCCCCAAAATCCCTCCTTACACCGGCTGTCCATCTCAACCGCGGCCTTTCCCTTCCTCCAAGTCTTTTCAACTTCTATCTGTCCGCTGCCTTTGACAGTTCTCTCCTCCATCCTCTCCACAGAAAAGAAGGAATGAGAGAGAGAGAGAAGAGCGAAAGCAATAGAAAAAGAATAAAGATAGATAGATAGATGGATAGATAGTTCGATAAATAAATAGATAAACAAATAGATAAATAGATAGATAGATACGTAGACAACAGACTGATAGATAGATTGATAAATAGATAGATAGGTAGACAGACAGACTGATTGAAATAGATAGATGGAAAGACAGATGGATAGATAGATAGGTAGACAGACAGACTGATAGATAGATGAATAGATAGATAGGAAGACAGAAAGATAGATAGATAAATAGGTAGACAGACAGACTGACTGAGATAGATAGATAGAGAGGGAGACAGACAGACTGACTGAGATAGATAGATAGGTATACAGACAGACGGACAGATAGATAGATAGATAGGTAGACAGACAGGCTGACTGAGATAGATAGATAGAGAGGGAGACAGACAGACTGACTGAGATATAGATATGTAGACAGACAGACACAGATAGATAGATAGATGGGTACACAGACAGACAGATAGATACACAGATAGATACACAGATAGATAGATAGATGGGTACACAGACAGACAGATAGATACACAGATAGATACACAGATAGATAGATAGATGGGTACACAGACAGACAGATAGATACACAGGAACATACACGATAGCATAGATAGATGGTACCAGACAGAACGAGTAGATACAAGATGATACACAGATAGAGATAGTGGTACCAGACAACAGATAATTACAGATGTACACGATAGATAGATAGATGGGTACACAGACAGACAGATAGATACACAGATAGATACAAAGATAGATAGATAGATGGGTACACAGACAGACAGATAGATACACAGAGACCCCTTTCACGTGCCTGAAATCCACTGCGAGGAATGAGTGATGTGTGAAGAAGCGTGT
>JACEEZ010007480.1:62500-67500 GCA_016584305.1 Chionoecetes opilio
ACTTGACTTTATCAACTTTGCTTTGGTGTGTGTGTGTGTGTGTGTGTGTGTGTGTGGTGTGTGTGTGTGTGTGTGTGTGGAGAGGGTGGGTGTGTGAGGAGAGGTGGAGAGAGAGAGAGAGGAGAGAGAGAGAGAGAGAGAGAGAGAGAGAGAGAGGAGAGAGAGAGAGAGAGAGAGAGAGAGAGAGACAGACAAACAGAACGAGCATGCATATTATAAAAATATTACTTTATCCTCAAATTAAATCGTAATTAATTCGTTAAACACACACACACACACACACACGGACACGGACACGGACACGGACACGGACACGGACACGGACACACACAGACACACACACACACAACACACACACACACACACACACACACACATCTGCTATTGTTACTCGCTCACATACTCTATCAGTGACCGTGATTATCGTGAGAGGAACAAAGACAGGCTGTGCGCTGTTCAAATTATCATGCATTTTCGTTATTTAACCCAATCATGAAACCCAATAATTGATTTCATACTGTACTATTTCCAAAACCAGAGCTTTATAACGTGCATGCATTGGCCTTTCCCGCACATAGGTATGATTGTGATTCGTAACATGAAGTTTCCTTTATGAACGTAGCGTCAGAGCTCAGATTGTAATTAAATGGCAGCATCCTTAGATGAATAGCAGACCAAATCAATCCAAAATAGATTACTCCCTAGGATTTTGAGGGAGCCTCCAAGGTGCGGTACAAGGCCTCAGGACCATATAAAGTACAGGATGTTCAACGTTCAGAGCTATACCTATATATCGTGGTTCAAGGGCAAGGTAAATATATACATAAGAAAAGATAAAAAATAGGTAAATCAAACACGGTATTACGTAACACCAGAATGCTACCTAAGCCGCGTTTTTCATTCGGAGAGATTTTAAACCACTTAACTTTACCTTATCAACACAACATGGAGATTACTATAAATGATCCCTGGCACGGAACAACACAAATTTTCTGTTTGCATTAAAGACGACGTGGTGAATGAAATAACTGAAAATCTCGTCACTACGACCATATCTTTTTACTAAACTAAACAAAATCAAGAATAACCAGTAAAAAATTGGATTCGTATAAAATGGAGACATGTATAAACATGAGAAATGTCCCTGTAGAAGTCCTTCTTGTACTCGAAACTAAAACACTCTCTTTTTCACGTGGAATATTGAAAGAAGTGCGTGCTGCATAAAACCAATTTTGGGATGCCTTTTGGAATGACAAATAACGACGCATGAACCAACGAAGGAAGGAATGGATCAACATAAGGTGACGAACAACAACTTCCAGAACACCAGTTTGCTGTTTTTTAATAATCAGCCATTCTTATGAAACATGACGAAACCTGTCCACAGTAGAAACATTCGAAAAACATAACATGAAGACATATGTACAATTGAGTATACCGCAATGTAATTGCCTGACAACCAAAACTGACACGCTGGGACGGTACACCATAAATTGGTACCAAAATTTATCATCTTTCCTATCCCGTAACGAGAAGTTCAATTTCAAAAGTTCAGATTGGTAGAGTAATCGTTTTACCAATTAAAACTATCGTACGGACTACCACTGATTAAGCCATTCGTTCACCGTTCTTTTGAAAGGGCCTGGCCAGGTGGCAGCAGCAGCAGCAGCAGGTATAGATGCAGGGCGCTGCACTGGGCCGTGTGAGGCGCGTCACATGTGTCACGCGTGAGGCATCAACGTCCACGCCACAACAGGAAAACATCCCTTGCATTCTTAATATTTCGTTTCCTTTGGGGCAATTTCGACATCGAGTACCAGAAACTTTTTATTACATCACGAGGGGGTTGGGTGACTATGTTTATAGAAATGAAGTATCCACACCAGCACAAACAACTATCTCGCAGAGAGAGAGAGAGAGAGAGAGAGAGAGAGAGAGAGAGAGAGAGAGAGAGAGAGAGAGAGAGAGAGAGAGAGAGAGAGAGAGAGAGAGAGATAATAATATATATATATATATATATTATATATATATATATATATATATATATATATATATATATATATATAAAATATATATATATATATATATATATATATATATATAATATATATAATAGTAATAATAACTATAATAATTTGTAATTTCATTAACGTACCACATATAACTGTATAACATTTGCTACAAAGGACAGATTTTCTCTACTTTAAACTTATAGACCTCGATTGCAATCTGTAAAATTCCTGTATCTCTCGCATAAGTTCACAATTATTCAACTTTGCCACAATGGAAGCTTTCTGATGGGTCTCGGTGTCTGCCTCTCTGCCTTACTCTTGCACAGGGAACCTAACCAACACCACCACCACAACCACCTTCAACCACCAACACCACCACCACGACCACCACAACCACCTTCCACCACCACCACCACAACCTACTGCGTCCCCCATCGCTCCATTCCCTCCCGTCCGCTTGAATGAACTTTAAAGAACTTTTTTCGAGCACTGATTTGGTTCAGACAAGCAATTAAAGAAATAAACATAACTTTTATCAGAATACGTTCAAAGGAAAGTTTATATTCCCTATTCCGATCACATCCTCAGTGGCCCTAGTACTCGCTCCCTTCTCTCTCTCTCTCTCTCTTTTCTTCCTTCCCTCCCACTTCCTTTCCATTCGAAGCCTCGAGTTAATGAAAGTGGAAATGGAGTCTTGAGGGACGGAAGGGAGCACACACGACCATCGGAGAAACGGCAAGAAAGGCGATGAAAACACGAGATAAAGAGAGATGAGGGAATATATTTAGCAATGAGAAACCCTCAAGTGTGAGTTATGTGAATCCAAGATGCTGTGAGTAAATATGCAGATTAAATATGAGTACTAGCTAGATTATTTTCCAGGGTATTTTGGGTCTATCCTTTTAGCTTGGCTCGTGATGGCGGGGGAAATAGGAAACAGGATCCCTCGTGCCTCCTAAAGAGTAAAACTAGATGCCCCAACGGAAATATGTGGTGAACCTCATTATATGTGTGTATGTGGGGGAGAGAGAGAGAGAGAGAGAGAGAGGAGAGAGAGAGAGAGGAGAGAGAGAGAGAGAGAGAGAGAGAGAGAGAGAGAGAGAGAGAAAGAGGAGAGAGAAAGAGAAGAGGAGAGAGAAGAGGTAGCTGAACAGAGGACGAGGAGATTATGGAAGGAGAGAGGAAGAGAGAGAGAGAGATAGAGAGAGAGAGAGAGAGAAGAGAGAGAGAGAGAGAGAGAGAGAGAGAGAGAGGAGAGAGAGAGAGATAATCGGGGACACAAAGTACATGGCAGGAGAGAGGGAAAAAGAGGGTGAAGGCAAATTTGTTGAGAACTACACTCTCTCTCTCTCTCTCTCTCTCTCTCTCTCTCTCTCTCTCTCTCTCTCTCTCTCTCTCTCTCTCTCTCTTTCGTAGGAGAAAAAATAGGAAGCAGGTAGCATAGATCTATATTGTTAACCCCGATTCATTACTTCTAGCACCACAACCACCACTACCACTACCTTGTTACCAATACTGCAAATACCGTCACCATCACCAATGCAGTCCCGGTTACCAATACCCTAAGATACCATCACTACAACGTCACCAGTGCTCATATACTCAAGACCAAGAGATATAGGCCAAGAGAAAAGACCTATCTATATCTTTTGGTCTTGCATCTACTGGTCATATCATCATATCACCATCCAGAACCACTACCTCATATATCACCATCACCACACCGTCACTATACTACACCAGAAGCGCGTCTCATATCGCCACCCACTTCTCTAACCAATACCACTAATATCATTTCTTATATCCTCTTCGTCCTCTCACCACCGTTGCCACCACCACCACCGGCCACATTAATATCACCCCTCGTCGCCAATCTCTCTCTCTCTCTCTCTCTCTCTCTCTCTCTCTCTCTCTCTCTCTCTCTCTCTCTCTCTCTCTCTCTCTCTCTTCTCTCTCTCTCTCTCTCTCTCTCCTCTCTCTCTCTCTCTCTCTCTCTCTCTCTCTCTCTCTCTCTCTCTCTCTCTCTCTCCAATAAGCCACAGCACACACACAGTACAGCGCACCACCTAATCCCCCCCTTCCTCCCTCCCACCAGTGCTCACAAACAACAAGAATAGCGTCCAATCATACTTCGCTGCACCCTACCTCGATAGACCCAATAAGGAAGCTCTTCACGCCGCTATACCGAGAAGCAATCACAGGATATTAATTTCTCTTTTCATAAGTCCACAAACACACACACACATATATATTTACTTGTATACATACACCCACACACACACAGACACATGCACACACACACAGTCACACACACACACACACACACCAATACTGTAATTATTCCACCATTGTTTTCTTTCCTTCTTTCTTTCTTTCCCTACCTCATTCTAACTACCTTCCCTCCTCCCCCGTACCTCCCCCCCTTACCTACCTAACAACACCTGGCCTTGACTACCCTCCTAACCAGCTCATTTTTTTCTTTCTTTTTTCTTTCTTCATTCTTTCCTTCCTTTCTTTCTTGTTCATTCATGACCTCTTCATGGTTATTGTGTTTTTTCCTCCTTCTCTTATTATCTTTTTCATCTCGTTCTTCAGAGTTTCTTTTCTTTTCTTATAATCTTATTTCCTTGTTGGTTTGTGGGCCCTTTTTTTGTCCTTCTTGCCAGGTAAAACATTTCATCCCACCTGCCCACCACCACTTCAATCACTGCCGAACCCATTTCTCTCCACCTGTTCACTACACGATCCCCTTTTACTACAGCGCCCTTGGAGTATTGCAGGTGGACCAAAGGGGAAGCAAGAGGCTGGAGGCAGGCAGGCAGGCAGGAAGGTAGGAGCACCAAGGCACACGCTCATCCGAACAGTATAAGCGTTGTGTGGAGGTCATTTCAAGCCTTCGGAGTTGCGCTTTCCCTAGAGGCTCACGCACATTGGCCCAGAGAAGAGGGACGGTCACTACAACCACCACCATCACCACACCATCATCAC
>JACEEZ010007480.1:70000-75000 GCA_016584305.1 Chionoecetes opilio
GCTTGTAATTCAGTTTGCTTATCTGTTTTACCATTTATGTATTTCCTTCTACTAGTTATGAAAATGTAGAGCATTACACACACACACAACACACACACACACACACACACACACACGTTATAGACTATAATATTCACGTCCTCTTTCAATAGACCACAATGAGCCCTTCATCATGAGTATTGTGTGTTATGCCCATCACAAATATTACGTATTCTCAGTAGATAAATAGTCTTCCCGTTAATGGGATATATGCAATCCTCTAGGTTATGTGTCAATACTCATAAATGTTGTCTGTTTTCCTGTGTACATAAATACAACGATTTGTCCTGCCTGCTCTGTTCAGGATATAGTGTTTAAAGAGTGTCTGAAAGCCCTTGTTGTGGACAGACTTTTGTAGGTCTAGATCAAAACTAGATTGACTCACAATTTTGAAACAAATGTCCCGTATTGTCTCGCATCCCTCAGTAATGATCAATGAACCTCCTCACAAAATTCAGTTGTTTAATCAGTAGTTCTCCCAAATTAATTTCTACGTAAGAGATTGAAATGTCAAAAAAAGGGATCAGGAACAACGCATTCCAACTCTATATCCTTCACAGCACGAAGGACTTTGATCGATAGTGAGATAAACGACAAGAAAACCAATTCGGGAAAAATGTTCAGGGTCGCGTGACAACCCAATCCCGTTACATGTCTCGGAAACTAATATTCCTGACGAAGACTTTTCTTTATCTAAAAACTAGCTATTCGCACACATGGGGATGGGATTCTGAAAACTATAAGAAGGTGAAGCTGCATTATAAAAAAGCAGTATATATAACAACAATGACAATGAAAGTAACAACAACAATAATGATAGTAGTAATAATAAAGAACAAAAAAAAAAGCAACTCTAGTAATAATAACAACATCTAACAACCATTATCATTTCATAATTATAAACCTCGTATTTTAATATGTAACTTAGAATCCAAAGAATATTAAATATCAAATGAAGAACATTGTGTAGTTATTTGTTTCAAGGTTTCTGGAAATAGATGAGTTCCTATGATAAGGTTGTGGGGTTCCTCTTTTTAATCGCCTCTCTCGACATGCAAGGAAGAAAGACATGCATTCAAAAACTCTCTTGTATAGCATTAATAATGATATCATGCATTATATGATATTGATAATGATTACTATGTTATCGTTATCGTTATCATTATTATTATCATTATCATTATTACTATTATTATCATCACTATCATTATATCAGTAGTAGTAGCAGAAGTAGTAGTGGTGGAGATGGTAGTGGGTGTGGTAATAGAAGTAGCGTCAATTATAGTACTAGCAATTGCAGTAGTGATAATTGTGTGTGTGTGTGTGTGTGTGTGTGTGCACGTGTGTGTGTGTGTGTGTGTTGTGTGTGTAATCACCACGGTCTTGTCCACGCGAGCTGGACTCGCGATCACAAGTTTTACCCTCCCGGAGAGAGCTTGGAGCTCGTATGACCGATCTATGGGTAATGCTGGAACCTCACCATCACACAAACCCCCTTTCCCTTGCTCAAGGGGGATAATAACCGCCCGAATTTTTCAATGAAAAATCTCCGGGAACGAGAGGGGCCGGGGATTGAACGCTCGAACCACAGAATGGCGCGTGGCGTAAAATTTACCACAAAGCCACTCAGGTGGTGGTGGTGTGTGTGTGTGTGTGTGTACGTGTAACTGTGTGTGTGTGTGTGTGTGCGCTTTAGTGTGTGTGCGTGAGCGGTCCACGATCATATGTTCCATTCACAATAGGCAGCTATAGAATTACAGGATAAATAATAATGAAATATAGACTCGCTCGCCTGGAAGCCGCCCACCACACGTACACGTTAGCATGTTGGCCACGGTATTCCATCTTCTCTTCTTCCTTCCTACCAAAGCGATTTTCTTCTCCATTGCTACGATCATAATCAGTATCGTTTTAAAGACAGTTTCTATGAGACTAATTAAAATGGCACCTTGTGATGGGGAAAATATTATGCTTAATTAACTATCAAGAAACTTGTTAACGATAGGAAATTAATCCTTTGATCATAAAAAAAGCTTTCGTCTTAGAATATAATTTAAGGTCCGATCCTAAAGTTATGTGTGTTTCTTTTAAGATATCCTGCATAATCACACACACACACACACACACACACACACACACGTAAAAAACACACACACAAAACACACACACACATACACACACACACACACACACGAAACACAAACACACACACGCCACAAATAAACAAAAAAAATAACGCACAAAATACAAGTAAATAAAATACAAAAAACACACATCACATACAGATACACAACAACACACACACAACACACACAACACACACACACACACACACACACACACACTGCAATAGGAAAGACTATAGCGCAATGGACAGGTCGAGGGGCTGGACAAAGAGAGCAGACTGATGCGAGATGGAAGAACTACGACCAAGTGGAGGAACACACGGCGGGGGTCGAACTGTGTCAAGAGGACACGGGGAAGGCAGCCATGGAGGAGGGAAGAGGAACTGAACGGCTGCCAAAAGAAATACACGATAGAGGCCGAGAGAGCAGTGATGGCCGGAATGAAAACCAATAAACGTAAGCATGTCCAGCTTTTTGTTTTTTGCCATTGGCCAGTCCTTTGTGATGTTAAAAAAAAAAAAAAAAAAAAAATGACGGATGACAGCTTTAGGTTTATACTAGTGTGTGTGTACTGTGTATATATAATTGCAAAATAGAAAATTCATATACAATAGAAGAAAACAAAGCTAAAGCCTTAGTTGTCAGAAAAATAATTATAAATGACGGACAGTGAAAAGAAAATAAATGGCATAGTCCCACGCCTGGCTGGGCTCAGCTGCACAGAATCCAAATTGAACCAAATGAAAATAAACTTTCCACTTAACAGACATTTTCCTGCGCAGGTTATTTCCGAGGACCGGATACATGAATACACAATTGCGCTGTCTAACGAACTCCAGTGCAGTTGAGCGTAAAAATGGCAGTAAATTCTCCAAGGCGGTGGCGGTGCCGGCACACCGACGGGAGGAATAAACTGGAATATTTCCGCGCCAGAGAAAATAACGCGAGGTGTGCGGAGTCGCGGGGGCTTAATGGTTTGAACTGGCTGAATTTAATGTTATGGGAGTTTATAATGATGCGCGTAATGTGATGGGGGTTGGCGGAGGTGAGGACAATGGCGGGGTGATTCAGGTTAATGAAGGGGAGGAATGATCGCCCCATCCGTAAGGCGTCGGCTGCGTTCTTACTGTTGTAGGCCATGCATGGGTGTGAGCGAGACACACGCACGCACGCACGCACGCACGCACGCACGCACGCACGCACGCACACACAATACACAAGCACGCAAATGCACGCACACACACACACACAATACACACACACACACACACACATACATTATGAGCTTGAGCTCATTAGTTATTTCCGTGGGAATATCAGCAGACTATATCAAGTCCAGCGCGTGACCAGGAGCATGGTGAATAACACACACACACACACACACACACACACACACACACACACAACACGCACGCACGCACACACACACAAACATATATATACACACACACACACACACACACACGATATGGTCAAGTTGATAGCGTGCTGGCCTGTCATTCTGTGGTAGGCGGTTCGAATCCTCACTGCTCCCGGGGATTTTTCAGTGACAAATTCGGGCGGTTACTGTTCCCCTTTAGAAAGGATATGGGAGTGTGCGGTGTGTGAGGTCCCAGCATTACCTAAAGATTGGTAATAATGAGCTCCAAGCTCGCACCGGGAGGGTGAAACTGGCGATCGCGAGTCCGACTCGCGTGGACAAGACCATGGATGAATAACACACACACACACACACACACACACACATAATGAGCTCATTAGTTATTTCCGTGAGTATCAGCAGACGATCTCACGTCCAGCGCGTGACCAGGATCAGAGTGAATAACACACACACACACACACACACACACACACACACACATTTAAAATGCTGTATTCTTTTTTAATTCCCTTTGCGTGTGTAATCAAGGCTTCATCGCTGATTTTTTCGTCCGATCAGTTGATTGAATGTTATTTTTAATAATCCGCCTATTAAATAATGTTAAAATATTCCCATCCCACTTTTTTTTTCCTTTGCGCGTCGGTACGTGTCGTGTGTGCCGTTCTTCCGCGGAGTTCAACAGGTACGGACTTGCCGGCGTGGGGCAGAAAGCACAAACTGTCTTGCGTGTACTGTACGAACAGCCTTATCAATGCACGCAAGATATTAGCGCCTTGAGGTAAAGTGTTCATCTTCGCCTATTAATAGTGTGTAGCCTATCTCAATTCACAGGTTCACAAAGTAATTAAAATCTGAACCACAAACGAAACACTTGAAGCAACAACCGGAACTGTCTTATATGTGCGAACAGCCATAAACATGCACGTAAGGTGTTGGCCCATGAGGTATATATATGTGTTACAGCTTCCCCTATTCACAACGTGCAACTCAACAACAATCAACACGTTCACGAAGTTATAAAAATCTAAACGAAACATAAAACTACGAACATTGAAACAACAACCGAAACCTTACCTTCACCAGTGTCCGCCGCCGCCACCACCGCCTTCCTCCCCACCACCGCCACCACAACCAGGAACAGCAAGGAAGTGACGCTACCCATCTCACGAGGTCTATTCTTCATCGTGTTGACGTTCCCTGTCCATACAGACGAGTGGGGAGAGGGAGGACCTTCACCCCACCACTCTCAAAACCTTCATATCCTGCGACAGTTCTAGTGTTTTTCTTTCCCTTATCTGTCTCTGGTTTTCAATTGGAATTTCTCGCACTGCCACTCAGGAAGTTGAGTCCCCAGTGGTTCACTCGATGTTTATTGTCATCTTGATGAATGTAGAACACTCTGAAGTTCCAATGAATTTCGATGTTGCACTCTCAAACAATAAAAGTTTTTAGCA
>JACEEZ010007480.1:80000-82500 GCA_016584305.1 Chionoecetes opilio
GCTCACCCTTGCGAGCGAGCTTCATGTTAAAGCGAAGGCCGAGCTTCAAGTTAGATACTTGACAGTTCTTCCTTTTCCTCTCTTGACTCACGCCCCCTGAGGTAATTACCCACGCGCGTCCCCCAGGTTAAGAACCCCTGCATTAGAGTGTCGTGACGAGACATGTCAGAACTAACAGCGGCCGTGGCGCCAAGCTTTGTATGTATCACAGGATTCAATTCGCTTCGAGAGAATTGCCTTTATGGATTACTTTAAACATGACAAAGTATCTCCATGGGTTGTCTCCATCATCAGATGGAGGTCCATCCTCCATTTGGGGAGGCGGTGGCAAAGAGGTTAGCGCCTGAAAGTGGCGTGCTCAGTGTGCTGAGTTTGCTCCACGAAGGATGCGAAAGAAAAAAAAAATTGCCATCGTAGTGGCCGAAGATCACCCACATGCTGCCCATTAACTCTACCTTCGACGGCGAGGGCATCGAAGGACACAGGAAGACAGCATGAGCCAAAAATCACAAGCTCCACTATAAAATTCCTGCCTGCGCCACTATATACGTGCGAGGGTTTACCATCACAACCCTCAAGTGAATCACCAAGGTCTACCTTCCGAGCACTGGAGGTCATACTGCCTACAGGCGCAAGAAACATATTTGTAAAAAATATGAATATTGGGCAAAAAAATATCAGCTAAACCCATTTTAAGAGTAAGATGTATTTACATTTTTCCCATATTTTTCGCAATGTTTCAAAGAGATCTTCTGTGTGTGTGCGTGTGTGTGTGTGTGTGTGTGTGTATGTGTGTGTGTGTGTATGTGTGTGTGTGTGTGTGTGTGTGTGTGTGTGTGTGTGTGTGTGTGTATGTGTGTGTGTGTGTGTGTGTGTGTGTGTGTGTGTGTGTGTGTGTGTGTGTGTGTGTGTGTGTGTGTGTGTGTGTGTGTGTGTGTGTTTGTGTGTGTGTGTGTGTGTGTAGTGTGTTGTGTGTGTGTGGTGTGTATGTGTGTGTGTGTGTATGTGTGTGTGTAGTGTGTGTGAGTGTGTATGTGTGTGTGTGTGTGTGTGTGTGTGTGTGTGTGTGTGTGTGTGTGTGTGTGTGTGTGTGTGTGTGTGTGTGTGTGTGTGTATGTGTGTGTGGTTGTGTGTTTGTGTGTGTGTGTATGTGTTGTGTGTTGTGTGTGTGTTTGTGTGTGTGTGTGTGTGTGTGTGTATTGTGGTGTGTGTGTGGTGTGTGTTGTGTTGTGTGTGTGTGTGTGTGTGTGTGTGTGTGTATGTGTGTGTGTGTGTGTGTGTTATGCGTGTGTTGTGTGTGTGTTTGGTGGTGTGTGTGTGTGTGTGTGTGTTTGCGGTGTGTGTGGTGTGTGAGTGTGTGTTGTGCTTTGGTAGTGGTGGTGTGTGTGTGTGTGTGTGTGGTGTGTATGTGTGTGTGTATGTGTGTGCGTGTGAGTGTGTGTGTTGAGTTATGCGAGTAACCACAAGAATAAGTAAAGAAAATCATTAAAAAGCCTTGCACAAGCCAAGATATAAAGTGCAGAAAAGTTCATGATTCTATAAGGTGCCGTAGGAGTACGTGGTACAGAATATACATTCACAAGGGTAATTGATGCACTTATAGCAGGCCACACAAATACAGTAAGTGGGCAGAAGCTACGTACATAGAGCACAATACATTACCACAATAGAATAAGCCGCATAAGCAACAAATCCAGAAAATGTGGACAAAAACAAGCTATGAACAGAAGATATTACCAAAAATATTAAAAGGATTAGAATGATCCGTAATTCCAACAGAGGCAGAATAGGTGGGTGAAAACAAGCATCATATAAGCAGAAGATACAATCACAATATTAAGTATGTGGACATGAATAAGTATAGTAAAACAAGTTAAAAGTGGTGCCGAAGAAACACTCACAAATGTAAGTAAAGCAAAACAACCACAAGAGTATATGGAGAAATAAAAATCATATAGTAATAAGTTATGTAAAATTGATTGTAGGGTTTATATATAACAAGTTGTAGTGTTTATAGATATAAGTATTTATAATATGTAGAAAGCAAACAAAGGCAAGTGGTCACCACGACATGAGGTGACCTATAGTGAACAAGGTGGCGACCTGAACTGTGAATGTGTCAGGCCGCGTCTCTAGGCGGGTGTTCGATCACGCCTCACTCCTTCTTCACGTACAGAATCTGCTCCTTCTCCCTCTCCGTCAGGGAGGCCAGCACGTACTCCACCTCCTCCTCCACCGTGCTCAGGGAGGGCCTATCCTCGGGCTGCTCCTGCAGGCAAGACCACACCAGGGGCGTCAGCATCTCTTTCAGCACCGGGTGTTTGGTGTGCCGGCTCATCTGCATCAGCAGCATTCCCACGCTGTACACGTCGCTGGAGGCCTGCAGCGGCCGCCCTTCCTTGAGCTCTGGCGACCTGAAGTAGAACTCCATGCCGCGAGGAATGTCAAACAGGTCAAAGTAGAAGGTGTCCCCGATCCTGGTGGCGAGCCCGAAGTCAAT
>JACEEZ010007480.1:90000-94838 GCA_016584305.1 Chionoecetes opilio
TTTTGAATAACAAAGTGGAAAAATATTTTTTGGTTTTAACATTTGCTTAAATTTGGTATTTTGAAACGAATTGCGAAAAAAGGGGACACCAAAAAAACTTGGGACTAAATACTAAAAAAAAAATGAAAAATGTGTTGTTTCCCAAGTTGAAAATAACTTACCCTTTTTATGAAAACCAAAAAATTTTTTGGTCGATTTTCCCACGGTTAACAATTTCCCTACCATCCCTACAGGGCCCAAAGTCATCCCATTTAAAGACCTTTTGGGGGGAATAACTTTAAGAGAGTTTTATTGATAGGGGTTCTTAACTTTTTGGGTTTTTTAACCATTTGGTTTACTTTAAAGGTAATTCATGATTTAGTTTGTGTGAAGGGTTTTTAAAAAGACTTTTGTCTGTGATTAAAAGCTTGGGTCATCTGGGGAAAAAAAGGTAAAAGTAAGCACTATTACTTGCTTTAGTTATTTTTCTTTTATATATATCAAAAACCCAAGATGGGGCCAAAAAATCGAACCCTTTGGGGGAAACACCTTGCTTGTTTGAACTTGAACCCAGGAATACTCCCCTTTTTCAGAAAAAAAACAGATTGTTTGGCGATCAAAATAAGTAGCCACAAAATAGGTTAAAAGGGCGGGCCCCCCCTTCCCCCAATATTCATTAGTTTAGCGTAGTAGTGAGGGGCTAATGATTTAAAAATGCCTTGATAATCAAAGGAAAACATTTGCAAAATTTAAAATTTTTTATCTAGATTAGTATTCCCCAAAAGTGGGGGACAAAATGTGGGAAGAGCAGTTTTCGGGTGGACCTTTTTTTCCCCAAAAAAACCCATTTTGCCAGTCAGATAATAAATTATATTTTCTAAAAAAGGGACAGACCCGGGAAAGAAAATTGCTTTTTAAAAGATTTACTAATTGATGGTAAAAAATGGAGTTTTAATTTTCCTGTAATTATTTATTTATTTTTACCCCCCGGGATTTGTGAATGGGAAATTTTGGTTTTAGCTATTTTAAACCCTTATCGGGGAAAAATTTACCAGGGGACAAAAAAAATAAATTTATTAGGTGGGGGCCAAGAGAAAACGGGGCCACGGGGGGTTGGAGGTGGTCAGTACTGTATGTGTCGATCCCCTATACTTCTCATAGCCCCTGCAAAAACCCAAAGTTTTTTTAAAATTATCTTGAATTCGGGAGGGTTGATTTTTTTGGGGGGGTAAGGTTGGGTTTTTCCCTAGTTCCCTATAATCGCCCACCAAAATGGAAAATATGAATAATTTTATTAACAAATTAAAAGAGCTTTTTGATTATATTGAAAGTCAGGCCTATAGTGCCATATAGTGCCGTTTGGTGACTGGAACATTAGCTTATTGAAACAAAATAATTCACATGTTATTGAATTTACAACATTGATGTATACCTTTTCTCTCTTGCCTGCAACCACCAAACCCACCCAGAGATAGCAACGGCACAGTTTCCTGACAGATCACATTTGGTCTAATCAGGCTGAGTAAATTCTACAAATTTCATAGTACATACTGACATCTCTGACCATTTTCCAGTCATTTCCCGATTTCTTAAACACAGCGGCCCGGCACAAACCCCGGAAGACTGTAAACAGGGGTATTTGGCCCCGAGAATATCAGTAACTTTGTTGATGGTATGTCACAGGTCACTTGGGATAATGTATTAGCTTCTAGTTGCCCTAACAATGCATATGTTTATGTTTTTTGAAAGTTTAATTGATTATTTCAACATAATTTTCCTTTTAAGTGTCGTTAGAACCACACAAGATCAGAGAGAAGCCCATATTAACACCAGGTTTGTTTAGATGCATTAAAGAAAAGCTTTCGACTTGCACGACTTGCTGATAAATGGCCATTGACATTTAAGGATAAGTACAAACTGTATAGAAATATGTTAACCTCCCTATTACGTACTGCTAAAGACGAATATTACAAAAGCCAACTTCAAGGGAACCAGGGTAATGCTAAAACCACCTGGAAAACAGTCAATCAGCTACTGGGACGGAAAAATCAGTCAAATAACATGCTTATTAACCTAGATCTTATTTCTTCCCCTGATACTGCTAATGCATTTAATAATCATTTTCTTAATATTGCCAACGAATATTCTCACAGTGTCGATATAAGTTATAGGGATTATCTTCATAACTCTTCAAATTTTTCTATGTACCTATTCCCCTGTAATCAGTCTGAAATCAAAGCCTACATCAATTCTTTAAAATCAAATGCAACTGGCCATGATGATATTCCTGCAGCCGTACTAAAACAAACTTCTGAATATATAACACTTCCTCTTGCACACATAATCAATTTATGTTTTAGTCATGGTATTTTCCCTGATAAGTTGAAAATAGCTAAAGCAATTCCTATTCACAAGTCTGGTGGTAAAGATGAAATACATAATTACGGATTAATCTCCATTCTACCTTCAATTAGTAAAATTTTGAAAAAGCAATTGCTTACCAAGAGGTAAGTGTGTGTGTGTGTGTGTGTGTGTGTGTGTGTGTGTGTGTGTGTGTGTGTGTGTGTGTGTGTGTGTGTGTGTGTGTGTGTGTGTGTGTGTGTGTGTGTGTGTGTGTGTGTGTGTGTGTGTGTGTGTGTGTGTGTGTGTGTGTGTGTGTGTGTGTGTGTGTGTGTTGTGTGTGTGTGTGTGTGTGTGTGTGTTGTGTGTGTGTTGTGTGTGTGTGTGTGGTGTGTGTGTGTGTGTGTGTGTGTGTGTGTGTGTGTGTGTGTGTGTGTGTGTGTGTGTGTGTGTGTGTGTGTGTGTGTGCTTTGAATTTTATTATCTTGTCTGTAATTTCGATCACGTCAATATGTAGTAGACCTGCTTGTTAAATTATGGATGTTTCTTAGTTTATGAAAGTATTCTTTGTTGGACTGCAGTTTTATTACTCAATTATTTGTGAGAAAGTTTCGTTTTTAGACATGATGTGTTTTGTCTATTTATCAATGATATTATATGTAATTTTCAATGCTGTGGTCAATGAATATCTATCTATCTATCTGTGGGTGTGCGTGTGTGTGTGTGTGTGAGAGGCAGGACTCAAGGATGGAAGGGAACAATACTCAGACCCCTCCCAACCCTTCCCCAACCCACACTCTCCCCTCCCCTCCCATCCTCTCCCCTTCCCCAACCCACACTCTCCCCCTCTCCTCCCATCCATCTCCCTCTCCCCATCCCCAACACTCTCCTCCTCCCCTCCCCTCCCCTCCTCTCCCCTTCCCCACCCACATCTCCCTCCCCTCCCATCTCCCTCTCCCTCCCTCCCCACTCCCTCCTAATCCTTCAAATTCTAAGAAAGTTTCACGGCTTATCTCTAAAATTCATCGACCTGGAGTGAAATAAAGTATCGGAGAGTGAATATTCGGCACTGGATCTTCTCAAATATTTGCTCAACCACACACGCCAATGATATGGTTTTATTACTCAAGACTCTTCAGGGAATTTGAGGCTGAGACGAAAAAATAACCCTTTTCAATATTTCTTTTCTTTCTTCACTTTTTTTGTCGAATTATGAGTCTGATTATATATATAATTATTTAAGGTTAGGAACAAAGATTTTTTCATCATTGCATTTTTTGGATACTGGCACCTCCACATAGACCCTGAATAATATAACATGGCAGTACATGCGCTCTCTCCCCTTCTGCTCTCTCTCTCTCTCTCTCTCTCTCCTCTCTCTCTCTCTCTCTCTCCCCTCCCTCCTCCTCTCTCTCTCTCTCTCTCTCTCTCTCTCTCTCCTCTCTCTCTCTCTCTCTCTCTCTCTCTCTCCTCTCTCTCTCTCTCTCTCTCTCTCTCTCTCCTCTCTCTCTCTCTCTCTCTCTCCTCTCTTCTCTCCTCTCTCTCTCTCTCTCTCTCTCTCTCTCTCTCTCTCACACACACACACACACACACACGCACACCACACAAAGACACACACACATACACACACACACACACACTCACACACACACACACACCCCACACACACACACCACACGCACACACACATACACACCGCCCCTTTTCCTAGTGACTCAAGAAAATAGTGGAACTTCAGCCATTAGATATGTCAGATAATTTACCTCAACAAAAAGACCCATACAGTATATGTGAGTAATCCTACCTATAACACTATGACAATATGAGCCTTAAGACCAATAATACCAAGATAATAAGGGTGACTTTAACCCCTTCACGCCCAGATCTTTCCTTTGCTATAAAAGTTGTATGTTGTCGAGCCATAAAATAACGAATAGTAACTGAATATACCAAATTAGTTAGTCGACAAGGACACTAAACAGGTCATATCTATAAAATATTGCTTATATTCACTAAAAATCGTCTAATGGTGGTTATATTACAATAAAAAATACGTTATGGGCCTCAAGGGGTTAAAGAGCTACTACAACCAACAAGCGTCCGACTTCTATCACCCATTGCAATTCAAGTAGCAGTGTTACGTTATATGTTATGTTATATATTTATGTTATGTTATGAGCGAAAGGCAGGACACAACTCAACGCTCCTTTCTTCCCTTCGTCTCAACAAACAATAATCATCTGTTCGAATAAATATTATCGTAAAGGAGAATACATAAGGATCATTCACCTATTACACTGGGGAACAATTTGAAGAAAAAAAAATTGTTGAGTTAGATTTTTGAGCTTATTTAGACTAAAATTGGCATGCTGATTCCAAATCTGTAGTCAGTTTTTTTCTAGCACGTCAAGTTTTTTCTCCAGCTTACCTCAGATAGCAAATTCCACTTGTAGCTGTAGTAAACTGCAGCTGATTACGATTTGACTCATCGAGAGCTATGTGGCAATGTTTGTGCAGTT
>JACEEZ010007481.1:5000-57951 GCA_016584305.1 Chionoecetes opilio
AGCTAAAGTGACTACTGTGCTCTAATTGTATATTTTATTTAAGATTAGATTAAATTTTTTGTTTAATTTAACCTAACCAGTTTACCTAGCCTACCCTAACTTAACCTAGCCAAGACTAATTTAATCATGTTTAATTTTTTCATCACATAAATTTTCATAACCCATTGGTCACTTTAAGCTTTTACCCCTCAACTGCACTTCTTCACTCCAAAGTCAGTGCCAGGGGAAAGTTAGAAATGGTGAGTTGTGGCGCCCGGCGCACCAGCCCATAAAATTTTAACCTAGAATAATTTCAAGCCTCACTAAGTTTTCAGCAGGATATTAAATACTGTTTTTTCATTCAACAACCAGAACACTTCAAATCATTTAAGTATTAACCAAAGACTACTGTATACTGGACTTGCTACTCATTTTTGGGGCCCTTTCCAGTGGAGGCTAGTTCTGCGATTCCTGACATTTTTTGAACATCACTCCCATTTTTCCCTTTCCCATGGTTTATCAGTATAAAAGATTACCGTTATCTTTTTTAAATGTTTGTTCTATAATATTATCAAATAATAAACTATAAAATTCACTAACGAGATGATATTATGAGCGAGTAAAAAAATATGGATGACCCTTTAAAATTCACTTGAACTCTTCGCCATTTAATATTTTGCGAACAAACATTTTCATAACATATCAAAAGAAGCGGAATTGTATTAGCTTTTCATTGAAATATTTTGTTGTCGGACAAATAATTAGAACTATACATAATTAGCGTTAACTAACTAAATACCTTATCAAGCGGGAAAATTACCCGATTGATGATGTTATTTATTTAGTTAACGCTAATTTATGCATGGTTTTAATTCATTTATCAGAAAACAAAATTTATCAATGGAAAGCTAATAGACTTCCGCTTCTATTGATATGTTTCACGTAAATAGTTTTCACGCAAAATATTAAATAACGAAGAGTTTAAGTGAATATTAAGTTCATGCATATTTCTTCAGAGTCTCATAATGGCATTTCTTTAGTGTATTTTACAGTGTTTTATTTGATAATATTATAGAACAATCATTTACGAAGAAAACAGTGTATAATTTATACTGATAAACCATAGTCACTTTTTTACACTTTTTTACTTGCCGATCCAATTGATGATCCAATTTGTTTAGTTAACGCTAATTTATGTATAGTTCTATTTCATTTATCAGTAAACGAAATATGTCAATGCAAAGCTAATGAAAATCCGCTTCTTTTAATATGTTTCATCTAAAATGTTTACCCGCAAAACATTATATGGCGAAGAGTTTAAGTAAATATTAAGTTCATGCATATTTCTTCACTCTCGCATAATGTAATTTCTTTAGTGTATTTTACTGTTTTTTATTTGATAATTTTATAGACCAAACATTTGCGAAGATAACGGTTAATTATTTATACTGATAAACCACAGGAAGGGAAATGGGGGTGATGTTCGAAAATGTCAGGAATCGCAAAACTGACCTCCACTGGTCATGGGCGGGTTGGCGCGGGGCACGAGTAGCAAGTCCAGTATAGAGTAGTCTTTGTATTAACCCTAGGCGAAAATGCTGGCATTAACTAAATATAATTCCATATGTGTACACACACACACACACACACACTCACACACACACACACACACACTCACACACACACACACACACACACACACACACACACACACACACACACACACACACACACACACACACACACACACACACACACAACACACACACACACCACACACACACACACACCGCACGCAACACACACACCACACAACCACACTCACACACCACACACATCGCCACGATGGTCCAGTGGATAGCGCATTGGCCTACAATTCCGTGGTTAGCCGGTTCAAATGTTCAAATGCTCACTGCTCCGGGGGATTTTTAACTGACAAATTCGTGCGGTTATTGTCACCCTTGAGCAAGGGGATGGGGGCGTGTGGTGTTTGAGGTCCCAGCATTACCCAAAGATCGATAACAATGAGCTCTAAGCTCGCACCGGGAGGGTGAAATTGGCAGTTACGAGCCAGCTCGCGTGGACAAGACCATGGGTGAATAACACACACAATCTAAATTCATCATTTCAATCCTTCAGAGAAAATGTTCCCAGTACAGTTAAATTTTGTTGGTCAGTCCATTCCTAACACCTTAATATCGGCGTGTGACCTTCTTTAACCTGCTAGTTAACAAAACACAGCTCAGGTAACATCGGAAGACACACCTGTCCTGATTTATCCTGTAATGACGCCGATAAGTGAGGTCTTTAAGTCTTCCTCCTCCTCCTCTTCCTCTTCCTCTCTGCATATCTCCCCCTTCTCTTCTTGCCGCTTCCCCATCATTTCTCTCTCTCTCTCTCTCTCTCTCTCTCTCTCTCTCTCTCCTCTCGTCTCTCTCTCTCTCTCTCTTCCTCTCTCTCTCTCTCTCTCTCTCTCTCTCTCTCTCTCTCTCTCTCTCTCTCCTCTCTCGTCTCTCTCTCTCATCTCTCCTCCTCTCTCTCTCTCTCTCCTCTCCTCTCTCTCTCTCTCTCTCTCTCTCTCTCTCTTATATATATATATATATATATATACTACTATATATATTAATTATTTTTACTATACCACTTTTTTTTCTTCATTACCATTATTAGCGTTTTTTTTATTTTATTTATTATTATTATTATTATTATTTTTACAGGTATTGTTATCTCTTTTCTTACTTAAAATAATTAGTATGTCAATGTATAGTTATCAATATCCACTTTAGTCCACGAGAGACACGAGATTATTATAGCATGAGGTCCATAAAGAGCTTCGGCTTAATGGACCGTGGCTTATAACGACTGTATATTGATTATGAACAATATTGTATTACACTAAGCCAAATAACTATCAAGTACCAAATCTCTCTCTCTCGCCTTCTTCCTCTTCCTTTCTCTCTCTCGCTTATCTCTCTCTCTCTCTCTCTCTCTCTCTCCTCTCTCTCTCTCTCTCTCTCTGCAGGCGCCTTACTCTCGCGCAGGAGTCACCCTCAGGGAGGCTCGCGTGCCACGTCTCCAGGTGGGGGGTCAAAGCGGAGCCTGAGTCAACCTCACCCCAGGATTTGAGGGGTCCTGATGGCGGGTTTTCGCCCCCAAAACTTAACTTCCCCTCGAGTACCGGGGGCCCTCCCTCGAACGTGATATAACCAGGGCCGGGGTTTTCTCGGCAAAAAACTTGACTTGCCCCGTTTTTCCCCCGGCCGTATGCCCAAAAAGATGACGGTTGGTGGCATCATCACGTCGCGTCCCCCTCTCTGTGTGGGAGGGGGACACGGTGCAGTCGTCAGCATGGCGACGCCCGGGGAAAAGGTTTTGGAGGAGGTCATTGAAGAAAAAGGGGTTCCCGGTGGGCCCAGGACCGATCCCTGGGGGAACGGAAGCCTCCCCCGGGTAGGGGCTGCCCGTGCTCCCATTCCCCCCCACCCCACCCCGGGCGTGCAGGTAGTCGAGAACACGCCAGCAGGTTCCCGTGATCAGCTGTTAAAGTTTTGCCAGGGGGCCCTTTGCCACACACATCAAGGCCCCTGATGTCCAGGGCAATCACCAGCGATGGGCGGCCCGAGCCCCAGGGAGTCCTGCCATATTTGGAGAGCAGGAACCAGGTCCGAGGCGGAGCGTCCCTTCCAAAACCCCGTACGTCTGGGGAATCATGGTGCCCTCTAGGGGGGGGTCAGTTGCTCTGCTAACCTTTTTCAAAGATTTTGGGCTGACAACGACGGAGCAGTTTGGGCATAGTTGGCGGGATCGTCCTCTCCTTTTTCTTGTGTACGGGGTGACACGAGCCCCTTCCACAGCATGGCCGGCCCCCCTTTTGGAGGCACTGCTGAAAATGTGCGTGAGGGGCCTTATCACTCATCTGCCATGCTTGAGCGGAAGGGATCACCCTCAGGCCCAGGCGCCTTTTTGTTTGACGGTACCAGAGGCGGGCCACGAGCCCTTTCCGTGACCACCGGCTGTCCAGGCCCAGTGCCCAATCGGGTGAGGCAGGTGGCTCCCCTCTAGGTCCGTGTCATTTTCCCTTTCTGAAGTGCGTCGCCAGGAGGTCTGCCTTCTCCGGGTTTTTTTACCACCCAGTCTCCGGTGGTGTGATGAGGGCGGGTTCTCTCCTGGGTGACGGTGCCTTGTCTGTCCTTCCCCAAAGGCCACCTTGCTCGGGGTAATTTGTTGGGGTTAGTTTCCTCCTAGTATTTTCCTACCTGTTCCGGGCCCATAAGCTGTCCGGGTCAGGGCCTTTTACGGTAGCGGCGGGTGCGGGCCCTTTTTTCCCTCTGTTGGGGCGGCGCTTTAAGCGCACCCAGGCCTTTATTTATCCTCCGCGGCGGCGCCACCTGAAACCGAACCCGGCTGGTCTCGCGACCACCTCGTACACTCTTGTGGAACATGTTGGTCCCCGGGGAAAGGGAGAATGGCGGTGAAGGTAGCCACATTTTTTATCCACGTCACCGCAGAGCGCGGGGGGCCCAGTCAGGTCAACGGGAGCGCTTGTGGCCATCGTCACTCTATCCCACAGCCAAATGACCCGCTGGCATTTTCCTCGCTGGCGGGGCTAGGCCAATGTGGGAACACTGCATGATATCAAGTTGCCAACTTGTTCTGCTGGCTTCACTGTACTGAGTCTGCAGAAGATCATGACACTGGGTCCAAGAGCCCCTCGTCTTGGGGGGGAAAGGGAGGGGGATTGGTACCCATGGACCATGTCAACTCGGGGAACCCCCTTTTCCCCACCAAGTGCTGATTCGGGGTCGCCCCGAAAACGCTGTTCTGGCAGTCCCGGTGCCAGATGGTGTCCAGGGGGTCAGTGAAAAGGCAAGGGTCCTGCCCATGCCATTGGGGGCGTAAAGGCGCATAAAAAAAAGCACTTTTGTCTGTGAGAAAGGGGGGAAGACTTTGCTTCTATCTCCTCGGGGAGGGCAGCAGAAACTGAATTCCCTCACGGTGCACACAGCTACACCGCCCCCTTTCCTGCCTCGTCACGCCGCATCCATGAAAATACCCCGGGGATTCTGTCACATAGTCCACCCCTCATCAGTCGGGAAACCCCTCGACGGCCACCACACGTCAGTTTTGTTCCGAGGACGGTTGTGTTAGCTCGCCGACTTTCGCCCCTGAAGCCCCGAACTTGGCAGACGGATTTGAGGCCAGCGTGTGCCTTTCCCTTGCCCTTAGTGATTAGGGGGGAGGGGGCAGCAGCGTATGGCAATGGGTAAGCACCTTGGTGATGTGTGAGGGGTGGAGGGGGCTGGGGGGAGAGGTTTGGGGTGAGGAGAGGGTTCGTTCAGTGGCAGGGCCCTGAAAAATCGTTCCCCTTGCCTTTCTTCACTGTGGGTAAAACATTGTCTGCAGTATGTCCTAACGCGACATACTCGCACTTTGGTCCTTTTTTCCTCAGCCACCTTTACGGCAAGGTCGCGAGAAACCCCCTTTTTGTGCAGTATTCCAACGTGGGGGTGCAGTGATGTCTGGTGTGCCCCTCGCTAAAGGGCACTTCCACAATGCGAAGGTTTTGTCCGCCAGGGGAGTGGGGGTGGTGGGTCTATTTTGTGCGGCGCGTCTATGTTGCCGCCCATTTTGTAAGGGGGCCCCCTCCTTTGATAGAGGGCTATGACCGCGGTTTTGTGGGCCGGGCGGCTCCCCTGATCGGGAGGTCGGAAGGGGCGGCTCTTCGGGGCTGCGTCTCCCGTGGGGGTTTTTGGGGGGGGGTCGGGTCGGGGAAGGTGGGCTGGATTTGATCCCGGGGGCCGGGGGGGTGGGGTGTGTTGTCGAGCCGGCACTTCCGCTGGCTGGATCCTGTGAGTAAATAAAGGAGGGGGTTTTTCCCCGCTCTCACCACGCCTTCATTCGGGATCCGCCAGGGCTGCGCCCCAGCCAGAGTCAATTTTGCGGGGGGGGGTATATCCCTGATGACAACAGGGGTGTCACGTGAAATGGGGTGGGGGCGGGCCGTCGACTTTCGTCGGGCGCCTGCTAAGAAGACGCAAGATCACGACCCCCTTTTTTCTGCTTCCTAAAGTCTTTTTTTTCTGCCTTGAGAGAAGCGTTTTCACCCAAAAAATCCTTCCAAGGAATCTCCTTTTTTCCACAGTGGAAGGGAGACCAGCTCTGCTATAAAGCCGGGTCCTGGGGGAAATTTGGGTGGTGGGGGTTAAAGTGGGGGGCAGGGCCTGGGAGGGGGCTGAGGGGTCGCGACTGGCTCGCGGTTGTGGGGCGCAAGACGCCTCGGGGGTCCAAGCGGGGCACCGGGGGGAAAACGAAATTTTTCCTCCGTGAAAAAATCGCCACACACCGTTGGAACTCCGCTGACTGCACATGCGTGTGTTTGTCGCGAGGGGGAGTACGAGCACACACAGCAATAACAAACCGGTACCCGTTTTTCCCCTGCCCACAGAATTTTTCTGTAGAGGGGGCTCGACTTTGAGGGGTTTTTGTCTTATCACCATGAGGGTCTCGTATCTTGGCGACGAGAGAGAGAGCGAGAAAAAATATACTTTTACACCACGGCGTGTTTTTTAGGTGGGTCAGAGGACGGTTGGGGGTCAGGGTGTAATTTTTCAGCTTTCAAGGTTAAAGGGTCATCGGGCGGTTAGGGTTGTGGGGTATGGGGGCGGTGGGATTGCCGCAGTGTTTTGTTATTTTAAAGGCGGGGAGGAGGGGGGAGGAATCAATCAATAAATCATTGGGGGCAAAACCCCGGGGGGGCGCGTCGCCTCCCCCACCCTACCCACTCCCGGGGTCCCAGGGGCGCGATTTCCCCTCGGCCCCTTTTCCCCCTCCCAACGCTCTCGACAAGAAACATCAACTTCCCCACCACGACCTTTTGGCGCCCCTTTGGGGCCTCCTCCCGCCGATTGTCTCTTACAGAAAACAACCCGAGGGGAAGGTTGGTTTTTTAAAGGGTGCGTGCCACATGCCCATATAGCCAAGTTGGCGCTGAGGACTTGCATAATCCTCGATTCAGTCTACGGTGCAATCCCTGTTTTTGACACGTAATCATCCCAGCATACCCCTGATCTGCAAAACCCCCTTATTACCAAAAGGGCATTGTTTCGTCTCTTCAAGTCCATTTAGTGTCCATGTCTCACAACCTAGAAAAACGGGGTCCAAGCGACTTGAAATCCGGATTTTTGTCCTCCTGCACGGGTCCCGACAACGCCAAATACCCCCCGGGCGAGTCCATAACCGGGGCTTGCCAATCCGTCGTAAACTTCTTGGGGCGTACCCGCCTCATTTGGACTGCGCAAACCGGGTTTAAAACTTTCCAAGATCTCAATGTCCTGCCACACGCATGAAAGACTGTACTCTTCATCTAGAAAGGGTCCTCCAATACCTGGCCTTTTTTTTGGGCCAGGTGACCTAAAGCCCCAAAAGGCTTTGCCTCCCTGCAGGGGCCTCGAGAGCCATCACCAGGCCTCCAGCGACTCGAAAGATTACTGCATCATCGAAAAAACAAGATCTGATCTTGGGTGTTGCCGAGGATGTCCACATCACTTTGCTACAACCTTGCCAATACCCAGTCCTAAAAGCGTTAAAAAATGATGGGGCAAGGACCACCCTTGCCTCACCCCGTATTACGGGAAAAAACTGGATCACCTCCCCACACTTCACAGCCCTCATCCCAAAATACAGACCAGTTATAAACCATAGTCCTTCGGAATCCCCCGAATCGCAAAAGTCCCAGGGATCACGATGCACTGAGTCAAACCCCTTCTTGAATAAACATGGGCTGCAAGCTCCCCTGTCAAAACTCACGTGGGCGTTCCACCGGACACAAGCGCTAGGATAGGGTTCCGTTGTTGACTTACCAGGCGTGAACCCAGACTGCTGAGGTCTCTGTGCTTCCCAATGACTGCGAATTCGTGTCACAATAGGGGGGAAAGCACCTTGCCGGGTACGCTGAGCAGTGTAATACCGGGGTATTGTTGCAGTCCTGAGGGTCCCCCTTTCCCTTTCCCCAATAGGGCCCCGCCCAGCCCCCTTTTCCGTCAGGGGAATGTTACCTGATTGCCACCGGCATCAGGACAGCATGCAACCCGGGGATCATGGCCTCCCCCCCCGTTTTGGGGCTCCGCACTGATTTACAAACCCCCCCCCCCCAAAAGCTGCCTTTCCCCCCAAAACCCTTTCCACCCTCCCTTCCCCGGGGGGCCTTTTTTCCCCGAAACTTTCGGCCCCCCAAAAAGGGAGGGGGGGGCCCCGGTTTTTCCGGGCCCCCCAAATGGGGAAAAAAGGAAAAATTGGGGGGGCATAAAAAAAAGGGGGGTGGGTCCCCTTTGGTTAAAGGGTGCTAATGGGGTTTGACAACTGCCTTTTTTTTTAAGGAATATCCCATAAAACCCTACTTCGGTTTTGTTTTTAAGTTTTTTATCCCCGGGTAAGTTTAAACCAAGAGGGGGAAACCCTTGAAAAAGCATTTTCAGAAAATAAATTGTCAGGAGTAGAAGGGAAGGGTTTCCTCCTCTTTTTTAAATTTCTTTTCTTTCCTTTTTCCCCTTCTTTTTTTTTTTTTTCCCCTTTTCCTCTCCAGTTCCTCTTTTTTCCTTTTCCTTCCCCTTTCCCTTCTCTCTCTCCTCTTCTCTTCTCTCTCTCTCTCTCCCCTCTGTCTCTCCCCTCTCTCCTCTTCTTCTCTCTCTCTCTCTCTCCTCTCTCTCTCTCTCTCTCATCTCTTCTCTCTCTTCTCTCTCTTTTTCTCTCTCTCCTCTCTCTCTCTCTCTCTCTCTCTCTTTCATTCTTCCCGCCAAAAGTAAATCTTTAAAAAGATTATTGCAAATAGTTAATAATTATTAACAGAAACTAATTTTTAAACAGATGTCGATGGGTTTTCCCTAAATATTCATCGAACCGGTAACCACCTTTGCAAAACAATAAATGAAATTTAATAGAAAAATTAAAAATAACACTTTTTTTTTTATTTATCAAAAGCTTTGATACTTTTACACTCCATTTTTTTAAAAAACAAAGTTTTTACGATTTCGGGGACCGTCTTCAGTGTTTAAAGTTAATCGGGGTAGGCCCCATATACAGTCTTATGTAGTGCACGGTATAAATTCTTAATTGTGGGGTGTCCAAGGGTCTGTCCCCAGGACCATTATTATTTTAAATTTTTCTCAATGACATAACTCAAATTTCCAAAAATTTTTTTTTTTTTTCTTTTGTTTATGAACTACCCTTTTTCTAAAAGGGAAAGGGGTTTAAATGATCTAAAAATACAATAAACCCTGAATTGGGACATGCTGCTGATTGGTTAAAATGTAAAAACTACTTAAACATCAAAAAAGACTCACTGTATCTGTCACATTCCACATACTACACACACAAGCAAAAATATAAAAATAGTATCTCATTATCAAAAAAAGTAAAAGAGCTAAAATCCTTTGGGAAATTTTTTATTTATAGCGCAGATGAAACACACGATAATTAATAAATAAAAATTTTAAAAATAATAGGTTGATATATGATACGAAAACCCTTTTAATAAATTTAATTTTAAGACATATTTATTTTCATTACAATCCATATTTATTGTACTGTTCAGCTATCTGGGGGGGGGCAAATAAAACTAATATTGATGAACTATTTGTAAAACGAAGAAAATTTGTTCCATAAGTCTTTGTATTTTTTTCCACACGTCCAATCTTTCGTGAGTTTTTAAATTCTAAAATTACATGATATTATCGACTATCAGACTTATAACTTTTTTTTAAGGGGTTTCATATAAAAAATTTACAGTGGTTTTCAAGTCACACTCAAAACATCAAAACCCGACGAACAAATAATCTCAAATTCCATTGTGCAGAACCCCTGCTCAACAAAGTGTTCTCCACGGGGAACTGTTGGACCCAAAAATTTCCCGATATGTAAGAATAAAAATTAAAACCTTTTAAACTCATATAAAAAAATTGAAAGTACTATTAAAATGAATTTTTTATTATTGTAAATTTATATTTATATAATTAAAGTATAATTTTCCTGCTCTCGTTATCAGTATTATTATGTATGAATCTGTTATGGTAATGAATGCTTGTTTGTGTTATTCTTTAATATACTTGTTAAATTTATTTAAATTTTAATTTTATGAAAAATTTTGTATATTTCATAGGAATATTAATTTATTCAATTTTTTTTTTCAAAAAGTAAATTGCATTGGCCGTCTAACCGCTACATCGCTGAAATCTTATATAGCATAAAGTCCATAAAAGAGTTCGACTCAAAAACAAAGACTTTGACATTTTTTTACATGTATAATAAATTTGTAACATTAAGGCCAATAAAAAATAAAACAATCAATCAATCAATCATCCTCTCTCATAGCAGCACGTGACTGATTAAAAAGCTTTGGTGCGTTATTAATTACTCTCCAAAAAGGGGGAAGGAGGGGGGGAGGAAAGGGGGGGGGAGGAGGGGGAGGAGGGGGGAGAGGAGGGGAAAGGGGGGGAGGATTACTATTTCATAGGAAAAAAACACCAGGGGCCTATTTGGGCCCCGACGGGGTATCTCTGAAATGCATACTACAACTATACTACTGTAAAAAAAACAGTTGGAAAAGGGTACCCTGTCCTAAAGAAATGGAAAACAGGAAGTTTCGTATGAAAATATAGGATTGAAATATACTATACAAATCCAACCCCAACTAAACGTCCCAGGACTAAAAAAAATTCGCAGGGGGTACAAAACCCTTTACTTTACGTGGTTTCCCAAATCTGTTTTTAAATGTAGTTATTTTGCTGGCTTCGACTACATTTGCTGGGAAAATTTTCCCCTTCAAAAACTCTACATTGAAAAAATTTTTACGGAATCTGTCTGCAACGTTGACCGTTTTTGTTTTTAAACTTATTTCTTGTTGATTGAGGGGAAAGCCGAATAGGTTCTCTTGATTAAAAGACGTCAAAACCTTTTTGGATCTTAAAGTTTTCTATCAAGTCCCCCGGATTCTACGATCCTTTAAGGAAAACATTTAATTTTTCCCCAGTCCCTCTTTATAAGATATTTTTTGCAACTAGAATTTTTTGGTTCTCTTCTTTGCACTGATTCCAATTTTGGGGTTATCTTTTTAAACATGGGGACCAGAATTTAACGGCTATTCTAAGTGCGGCCCAACCAAGGGGCGTGTATAATTGAGTCTTACTTTCAGAGTTTTATGTTCAAATTTTTTTTAATGAGGCCCACTCAGATTCGCCTTTTTTCTGGCGCTAGGGGAATGTGGACTGGTTTTTAAGATCGTTATGATGATGACACCTAAATCGTTTTTCCTGCTGTACTTCAGTTAGCGATTTTTTTGCGTTTGATCTTTTTTTTGAGGTTATCGTTGCCTATATGCATTCTTACTTTATCGGGGTTGAAATTTTTGTAGCCATTTTCCTCCAATCTGTAGTTTGTCGAGATCACGTTGAGAGTTCGCAGTTATCTCTAGTATTCTTTACCGCCCAATTTGGTGTCATCGCAAATTTCGATATTTTAGATACAAGTCCGCAGTCCCGATCATTGATATATACAAAAAAGAGTAGGGCCCAAAACCCACCCCGAGGCCCCCCACTAGTACATCTAAAACCCAAACAATGCCCGCCATTTTTACTACCCTTTTTTTTCGTTTGAAAGCCACGCCAAACCTGAACATAAATTGCTCTCCTAAACAGTGCCCTTGCTTTGCAAAAAAACGCTTATGGGGGAATGTTCGAAGGCTTTCCCGAAAATCAAGGGATATTACATCCGAGGGATTTTTGCGTCCCATTTGAATAAAAAGACATTAAAAAATCGAGTATGTTTTTAAGCAGGGTCTTTTTTTCAATCCATGCTGGAGTTTAGTATTGAGTTATTTTTTCGGGAAAAAACCTATTTTTTCCCGCAATACTTTCTGAAATAGTTTAACAATCCAGACGTTAGACTAAATTGGGCGATATTACTGCAGGCTTTGACTCCTTTCCCTTTTTATCGGTGTAACATTAGCTAATTCCACATCTAGGAAAAATTTTTGTCCTTAGCGATTTATTGAGAATAATCTTTAATGGGAGCGAAAGTGACTATGACATTCGGAAGTGTCGCGGCGGAGTTTCGTCCATCCCCACATTTTTCTGGTTTAAATTTCTTTCCTAATTTTCTTTTATTTCGTCACTGTTATCTCTCCTATTTTCCAAACTACATATCGAGTCCCGCTCATGCTTACTGGTTCTGGGGAATGGAGCTTCGTCTTCTTTTAAAAAACCCGTAAGCGGGCTTTCCCATTTTGGGCCTCAGTAAGACGACGCGATATGCCCAATTGGGGGGGCCGCCAAATTTCAATGGTTGGCAGATTTTTTTGGCCGGGGAAAACTAGCAACTCTACGTTACCTGGAATACCCAGGGGTACATATGGCCATGACCCAGGGAACATGGAAGTTTAAGGGGCTGACAGGCTCTCCTGTCGCGGGCAAAAGATTAGAGACACCCCTTGCGGGCCTGTTTTTTGTGAACGATTGTACCATGGGTTCCATAAACCTTTTAAAGCTCCTCTCTTCAAATACAATCTAAAAAAACGCAAGACTTTACCGAAAGAAATATTTTTACGGTTGCACAAATATTGGCGAATCTTGGGTACCCAAATTAAGCTTGTTTTAGAGACTAAAATTTTTGGAAAAATCCCCGCTACACGAAATTTTTCACACAGGTATCCGCAGTTTTTCGGGGTTTAAAAAAACCCGAAGTAAAAAGTAAACCCTCTCTTTTTTATCATTTACGGGGAGGGGGGAGGTTTACTAGGTTCATGGGGTACAACACCGGGTATTGTCATAGGAGGTTTTGAAAATATATAAAAATAATCGAGAAACAAATTGGAAAGATAAGTCCAAAGAATGGAACCATGGAAGTTTTTAGTGCAGAATTAAAGGTTGAAAAAACTATAACCCCCTAAATTAAGATACGGGGTAGATGTTGAATCAATTTTACTTAAGGGGAAAGGGGTTGTTTTTGAATGTTTTTTTTTTTTTCTTCCACAACTTTTTTAACCCGTTCCCCATCAACGGGAAAATTAACTTGAAATAATTTTTAGGGCGGTTTAACGTTTTCCGTTTTGTTTTAAAAAATTTTTCTTGTTGTCACGATTAAATGAATATTTTTTAATGACATCAACCTTTTTGGTTTAAAATTTTTCGTCCCCCGGTTCTCATCCTTTAGGAAAAAAATATTTTAAGTTTCCGCAGTCTCTCTTAAAATAATTTCCGGATTTTTTTGGTTTCTTTCTTTGCACTGATTCCAATTTGGCTTTTTCTTTTACGAAACGGGCGACCAAATTGAACGGCATATTCAAGTGCGGCCTAACCAAAGGGCGGTATATTGTGTCTTACTTTCGGAGTTTTATGTCAAAGTTTCGTTTAATAAGCCCCAACATCATATTTGCCTTTTAAAATGCAGCTAGGGAATGCGAACTGGTTTTCAATCATTACTGAAAAGATGACACCTAGATCCTTTTCCTGCTGTCTTCGTTAAAAGATTTATTTTGCATTTTATAGTTATATTTGAGGTTATCGTTTCCTATATGATTACTTTACATTTACGGAATTGAATTTTAATACCTTTACACCCATCTTAGTTTGTCGAGATCACTTTGTAGAGTTCGCAGTTTTCTCTAGTAATGCTTTAAACCGCCTAATTTGGTGTCACTGCAAATTTTTTATATTTTAGATACAAGTCCGCGTCCAGATCGTTGATAAATCAGAAAAAATAGGGCCCAAGACCGGCCCTGGGCACCCCCCTAGTGCATCTAAAACAATCCTCACCATTTATTACTACCCGTTGCTTACGTTTGAAACCAATCGCCAAACCAAAAATAATTCCCCTATCCTGTGCCCTTAGCTTTGGCAACATCGCTTATGTGGAACTGTTGAAAGGGTTTCTGAAAATCAAGGTATATTACTCGAGGGAATTTTAGCGTCCCCCTTTTTTAATAATACATTAAAAAAATCGAGTAGGGTTTTTTAAGCAGATCTCTTATTTTGAAATCCTGCTGGGGGTTTAGTATAATTTTTTTTTATCGGAAAACACTATTTTTCCCCAATATTTTCTCAATAGTTTACAATCACGGACGTTGACTATTGGGCTAAATTTCTTCGAGGTCTTTCCCCCCTTTCTTGAATACGGTGTAACAAAAAATTAGCTAATTTCCACATCAGGAAATTTTTTTCACATGGATTTATTGAAATAAACTTTAATGGGGGGAAAGTTGACTGTGCATTCGCGAAGTAGCGCGGGGGAGATTTTGTCCCCCCCCACGGATTTTTCTGGGGCAAGTTTCAGCAAATACTTTTATATTTCGTCTACTGTTTTTTTCCTATTACCATTATCCCTTTCGGTCCTGCTACATGTTTACTGGTTCTGGTAAAGGAGTTTCGTCTTCTTTAATAAAAAACCGCATTTAAAGTTTCATTTTACGAACGCCCTCTCTTTTACCCTTACCAAGAATTTTTTTATTATCTTTCAGTGGTCCAAAACTTTTTTTTTGACGTTTTTTTTTTTACTTCGAACGTATTGAAAAACCTTTTCGGGGGTTTTATTTTTGGTTCCTTTTGCAATTTTTTTTTTTCATATCGCGCTTTTTAGACTTTAAATTTGTCCTTTGCACGACGTTTGACGTCTTTATTTTCTAGAATCGCAGTCTGCATTTGATCGTTTGTAAAATTTTTACGCTCGGCGCTTTCGCCAAAATTTGTTGATCTCATTATTTTCCAAATGGGTCTGTTTTTGTTTTCAAAAAAGTTTTCTACCATGGGAACATGTTTTTCCACCCCCGATTGGGGTTTATTAGTGAAAAACATTACACTTTTTTTGGGGTTTTACCATTTAGTAGGTCAATCCTTCAAATTCGCTTTGTCCCTCTGATCTTTGTGAAAAACTGCTTTATTATAATTTGGGACTAATACCGATTTTCTGTGATGTCTACATTTCAAATTTTTGCCGCATCTGTTGGCCTGTACACTTTTTGCCAAATGTTCACCTATATCGCAGTAATCAATCAGATCAAGTCGGTATGAAAACTAAATCTGGATACTTTACCCTTGTAGGCTCACGGACCACCCGTTTAAATATACTTCGTTCACCATATCAACAATCGCGGAGGGAGGAGGAGAAGGGGAAAGGAGGAGGAGGGGGGGGAGAAGGGGGGGGAGGGGGGAAGAGGAAAGATGATAAAAAAGAGGGGCTGTAAGTAGAAGTTAAGATGAAATAGTTTCTGTTAAGAATTAAAAAGACGATAGGAGAAGAGAGAAGAGAGAGGGAGAGAGAGAGAAAGAGAGAGAAAGGGGAGAGAGAGAAAAGAGAGAGAGAGAGAGAGAGAGAGAGAAAAAGAGAGAGAGAAAAGGGAAAAGAGAGGGGAGAGAGAGGAGAGAGAGAGAAGGAGAGGAGAAGGAGAGAGAGGAAAAGAGAGGAAAAAAAGGAGAGGAGAGAGAGAGAGGGGAGAAGGAGAGAGAGAGAGAGAGACAGAGAGAAGGAGAGAGAGTTATTATCTATGAAAATATTGCTCGACAGGGCAAATCTAGGATGTGTTTTATGAAATAGTCCCCCTTTTTTTTTTTTTTTTTTTTTTTTTTTTCTCTCTCTCTCACTCTCTCGTCTTTTCTCTCTTCTTCTCTTCTCTATCTCTATCATCCTCTCTCTCTTATCTCTCTCTCTGGGGTGGGTGAAGCATTTTTTCCATATAATACATTTTTGATATCACGTAACTACCTTTTTTAAACCGAATGGAAATCATTCCACTTTTTTTATTTATAATCATGCTATATTAATGAAAATTGGAAATTCATAATAGTAATATTATAAATTAAATGATTTTAAATTAAATTGCATAAAAATTTTAGGGGAAAACATTATCAAAAAATATTTCATTTTTCCTCATTAAATTCACACAATAAATTATGTACATTTAATAAAAGAAAAGAGGATATTTGATTTTTGAACTAACGAAAAACAAACAAAAATTAACAATTAAAGTATGTGTTTAGGGTCTTTTTAGACTAAAACCCTGAGTTAATGCACAGATAAAATGACCGAAAAAAAACCCTCCCATTTCCCCATTAGAAGCACCTTACGTGTTATGTTACCCATTCAAACTCCATTAGTGCTAAAACCCCAATATATGTTTCCAATCCCATGATATAAGTGACAATTCTTGCATGCCACCGCCATCCGCTCTGACTCCCTTTTAAAGACAAGTTTTTTTTAATACGAGTATCCATCCTATCCTCCCTTCCGTTCTTGCCTTCCCCCTTTCTTTCCTCCTTCCTCCTCCTCTTTCTCGTAAATAGTGGAGCTTTTAACACGTAAACAATCAAAGGTGTCAAGAAAGGCGTCCCAAGGAAGGTATACTGTGTGTGGTGTGTGTGTGTGTGTGTGTGTGTGGGTGTGTGTGTGTGTGTTGTGTGTGTGTATTTATGTTGTTTTGTGTACGTCTCTACCCCCTCCTCTTTTCCTCCGCTCTCTCTCTCTCTCTCCTCTCTCTCTCTCTCTCTCGTCTCCTCCCCATCTCTCCGGTCTCTCCTCTCTCTCTCCTCTCTCATCTCTTCCCCTCCCTCCTCTCCTCTCTCGCTCTCCTTCTCTCTCTCTCTCCCTCTCTCTCTCCCCTCTCCGTCTCTCTCCTCCTCCTCTCTCTCTCTCTCTCTCTCTTTTCCCCTCTCGCTCGCTCTTGGCCCCTCGCTCTCTCCTGTCCCCATTAGATATTTTATATAAATTCTTTACCCCTCACCCCTCCCCTCACATCCTTCAATCCTGGTCCTTCCACGCACTCAATCACTCCATCGTCGCCTTTGTCACCCCCTCCCACGGTTTTTTTTCTCCCCCTCCCGCAGCTCTACGCCCTCCGTCGCTGTGCTGTGACCCAACTCCCTAAGGGAAGATGGCCAATAATTTTCGTCCCCCGAGGCCCTCATCACCGTACTGTGAGGACTAATATTGACTTCACGAACGCCTACCGCTCCAAGTCTTGTCCCTCCATGCACCGCGAGAGGGTTCTATGCGGTAAGGTTACCTGCTGTGATGCTCCTATACCTTGATTACTTCTTACCTGCAGGCTGACCATTACCTGTAAGATTAACTGGGTTGCTGGATGGATGTATGAATGACTGACTGGTTTTACTGGATGTATGTATGGATGGGGTTTAAATGGTTGGCTGAATGTAGTATGGATGGCTGACCCGGCTCGCTAGATGGCTGACTGACTGACTGCATGTATGTATGGATTACTGACCTGGCTGACTGGATGTATGTATGGATGACTGACTGGCTGACAAGATGTATGTGTGGATGACTGAATGGCTGACTGGATGTATGTTTGGATGGTTGAAATGGTTGACTGGATGTGTGCATGGATGGTTGACTGGCTGACTGGGAAGTATGTATGGATGGTTGCCTTGTTTTACTGGAAGTATGTATGATGGCTGACTGGTTGACTGGATGTATGTATAAAATGAGTGACTGGCTGACTGGATGTAAGTATGGATGACTAACTGGCTGACTGGATGTATGTTTGGATACTGACTTGGTGACTGGATGTGTATATGGATGGTTGACTGCTGACTGGATGTATGTATGGATTTTGATGGTTTTTTTTTGATATTTTTTGTTATGATAATTTTTTGTATTTTTGAAGCTACGAAAAGCAAACAAAATTAACATATGTAAAGTATTATTAAAAGGTCCACTTTTTTTTACACCAAAAAACCCGAGTTAATGCCACAGATTTATCCCCCAAAAAAACTTTAAAATTAGCCATTAGAAACACCTTACGTGTTATATTGCCATTTCAAACTCCATTAGTTTTTCCACCTGGGTGGAGGCGGTGGCCGAGTGATTAGCGTCTTGGAGTGATGAGCTCGATGTCCCGATTTTCGAATTCTATGGGGGGGGCAACTCTTTCGGCCATCTTTAAGGGGCCGTCGGAAAAGAGCCTGGTAGGTGAGCACAAGGTCCTGAGTTCAAGTCTACCAAAGGAACAACTGTAAATCCCATCGTCGAGTGGTTGAAAAACCCGCAGGGCTGCATTCCTGTTCTTTCGACTGCGACTTCAAGTGCGGCAAAGGGACACCCAGTTGGCAGCATGAGCCTACTGACGGTTGACCCACCTCATAAGACAGACCTTCGCTTCACCTATAGATCACAGGTGCCCACTATAAAAATCCAGCCCTGCGCCACCACGGGTGGCAGGTTCAACCATCACGACCCATCATAATGTGCAGGGCCAACCTCCTGAGCCATCAAGTTAATTATTAAAATTTAAAACTAAATTAAATCAATTATTAAAAAATATAACAATAGCCTTCAGGGGCTATAGGCCTGAAGGCTTCAGGTATTTCAGGGATTGTTATATGCAAATGTTGAAGCAAGCTTCGCTCGCTTGGACAATAACCCCGGGTTTATACTTGCTTTTTTCTTCCTCCTCTCTGTACCCCCCCCAGCTGAAATGGCATATTTAACCCTCTCACGCAACACCCTACCACGTTAAAATACGTTAACCCCAAATAACACCTGTAACGGCTTTAGAAACACGAGTTATGTGGTTATATGAAGCCTAACACAAGCGGCCTGCCTCCTCGGCGACTCAGACACTGTTTTTTTAAGGCTACGAAAACATTTTTATTTCCACTGCAACTAATGCACTATTTTTGCCACTGCACTAATGTCGCCAGGCACAATATATTCCGGGAAATTTTTACATAAATGCTAAAACTCGCTTCGCTCGCTTGGGGCAATGAGTTAAGGCGAAATATAAATTCTGTGGGCCAAATTTCTTTTTATGCGCCTGTATCTTTCTGGGCCCCTAAAGTCAACAAGAAGAAAGAACAAAATAATTCCTGGAAACATTTTCAAGCCTATATGACACCGGGTTTCGCTGAAATAGGTTCCAAGCGAAGCCCCAAGCGAGCTTGGACAATATACCCTTCAGGAATTTGTTGCTTTCCGCATAGGTTTGCGGACCCTCCGATCGAACTGCTCTAGTGGAAAGGGAAACCTCCTGCACCGCTCCGATCAAATTGCTCTAGTGGAAAGGCCCCCCTTCTCTGCCACCTCCGATCGATTCAGCTCCTCAAGAGGCCTTTTGTCATTCCAGTCAGGAATTTGCCCGGCCATTCGAAATTAAAGATTTTTTTTTTGGCCGATCAGGACGTACAACATTTTTCAAGGTCCTGGCAGAAGACGACAAGGACATTCATGATACCAGAACCCACAGGCGATTCCATTGTTAAAGCCAGCTCGGGAAATTTTTTGCGGAAGAGCTGGTCGAAGAGGAAATAGTTTTGTATGTCGGGTGGTCCACCTTTTGATGACATCACGGCAGCCTGCAATAAGACTATTGACGGGCATTACTGAAAACACACTTCTTGTCATATACGCTGGCACAAAATGACGTTGTAAAAGACCAGTCTGAGAAACAGCTGGAGTAAGTACAGGCGGATGATCCGGTTTTGACGGTAAAAGAAGAAACCGCCGTGACGATTGGTCCCCCTTGCTCCTCTCCCTTCTTCCCCCATCCTCCCATGTATTGTCCCCCCTTCGCTCTGTTTTCTCTCTCCTGGCTCACTGTCCCTTCCCCCTTGTCGCTTTAAACTCTCAAAGTCTTTATTTATCTATTTACACCCTCCCCTCACATCCTTCAATCCTGGTCCTATCTCACTTAATCACTCCATCGTCGTCTTTTGTCAGTCTCTCCTACGGGTTTTTATTCTCCCCCTCCTGCAGCTCAACGCCCTCCTTCAGCATGCCAGGGTGACTCACAATTCCCTAAGGGGATGATGGCCAAAAAATTTTTTCCCTCCACCCAAGGCCCTGCACTCACCGAACTGGGAGGACTAATATTGACTTCATTAACGCCCACCGCTCCCAAGTCCCTTTTCCCTCCATGCACCCCGAGAAGGTTCTAATGCAGGCGAGGTTACCTAGTGTGAGCTCTTATACCTTGATTAACTTTTTTACCCGTGGGCTTCTGACCGGTTAATCTGTCAGTAGGAATAGGTGAGCTGGTGCGCGCGCTGGTTGGCTGACTTGCTGACGGTGGTGAGGTATGGCCTCGACGCTTCCTTGGACGTTAACTGTGTGGATGTTTGTTTATGGTAGATTGCTTGACTGGGCTGACTTGGATGTATATCTGGATGGCTGACTGGTTGACTGGAGGTATATATGGATTGTACTGACGACTGTTTTTACCATGGATGGTATGGTAGGGATAGCTGTGACAGACTGAGTGGAAGGTGATATGTAGGGGATGACTGACTGATTGACTGAATGCAATTATTTATGGTCTGGCTTGACTGGATGATGTACGGACTGTCTCTAACTGGTTCGACTGGATGTATGGGGATGGATAAATACTGGCGACTGGATTGTTGTCGTCGCCGTGGCGCATCTTTATAGCGTTTAAATACGCTTGCGACGTTAACCTCAAGGGCTCCAACAATTCCTGGCTATTACGCTGCACCACCCACACTACGTGGGACTAGCGCAAATATATATATATTACGAATTAAGGAAATAGTAAGTACTATTGGTCTGAATAACATCGCGTCTATTCAGATTCTTATAGATTTGCACTTTACGGATTCACCAGCAATTACTTCCCACTCCTTCTTAACCTTGTCTTAACATAATTCTTAATCTAACCTAAATGTCCTTTAACACCATACAATACATACTTAATGTTTAATAACACGACACGATCGCGAACCAGCATCAGCTCGTGCTCAAAATCGTGTCACCCCTATAACTTCCTTCCCCTAATTCATTGAGTAAATGATTTTTTGGTCACTACTGGGAATTCTCTTGTACTTGCCGCCGTCACACTGGTTCTCTGTGTAACTTTTCCCGTCACACTGATCCTCTGATTTAAAGTATCAATAACCACACACTCCAGCTATGCAAACAAGGCGGCGCGTTTAACTATTATCCTGATATGTTCAACAGGTCGTTTCACACAGCTGTGTCCGCCACTCTAATGCGCAGCTTACCCCCGCCGCTTCCCAGCCCCAGCTTTTCCCACTGCCTTGTGCACCGTTGAAAACCCTATTGATTAGACACATTCCATGCTCTCATTTTATACACCTGGATAATTAATTAACATCTCCTCTACATCCCCACCAACACATCTTTCCCCACACGCTCACCTATTAAGTGTTGAAATAGCCCACCTCCCCGCACGTCTTACCAAAACTGACCATCGTGTGACCAGACAAGACAGACTAATATGGCCACTAGCCGCCCCTCCTTGTCTGTAAGCCTGGGGCGCATGGCATACGTGACTGGTGCACCAGCTAACCGTCCGCACAAAATATGTCAAAATAATATTTATATATAGTGATTCAGACCGAGGAGTGAAGGAGAAAACGACGCATTTTTCATTGACTTGACATTTATATATTACTTTACCGCCCTTACTCCACAGCAACGGAAACTCTTCGTCAATTATGAGTTCAAAAGTTTTAAAACCCATTATTTCTCGCGTTTAACAGGGGCGTCTTCTCCCCCCAACAAAAAATGTCTTGGTCCTCAGTCCGTCACTGCGTGCGCCATCCTACGCTGAAAGTACATCTATCTAATGAGAATATAAAAACAAACTAATATCATATACACAACCACCAAATCAATGAATTCCTCTGTCTGTTTAAATTCCCATAGGTCCTTCTAACCACCCAACCGACAAGTATATGCTTAACTGGACGTAGACAATGTCTCCTGCCCAATGACACCTGTAACAAAAACACATAATTGAATATAATATGTTTCATAACTTTGCACCTCTCCCTCACCAAGAGCAGATGTGAAATACCAGGTGGCTGGGGGGAATCCATGTGAGGACTACAAGTGTATGGACCCTCAGACTTGACCCGTAAACATGCGAACCGGTCGCCACTTGCTCTGCTGATTGGGTCTAGGCCGAAAGCATATAGGAGTCGGCGCGACGGACGCATTCCCCTAGGGCTGTATAGGTTCTATTCTTCTACCCCACCCTAACCTATGCGGCATAGAGCGCGACAGGGTGAGAAATCACGTGACCGGAGTTACGTGACCATACCGCTCTGTTACGGTGGCATAAGGACTCACCGGCCGTATTGAGGCATACATACTCCTTTTCTGTCAATCACGCCAACGAGCAGAGCTCGAGAGCCAAGCACATCCCTCAGGGTCGCTAAGGGACATCCTTTCTGCGTGGGTGTTGTAGTGTTTAGTGGCAATCTATTGTACGGCACTCATAAAGCTGCTGTAATTTTCTAAACCTCTACGAGTGCTTTCTAGGGGACCTTCACTCACAAATAAACGCTCTTTCCCTAGGGTGACCCTTGTTACCATGTCATTAACATTCTTTACTATCTCCTCACTGTCTCCTCTCTTCTAGGTGGTGGGTTGTTCAAGGTCCGGTCCTCATCACTATGACTGATTTGTCTGTTCTTGCTTGGTTTCCAACAGCCCAGCCCATATTGTCCTACAGATTGCTGTGAATTTGGTTTCGTGGAACCGCTCATCCTGTTACAGCGTTATGCCGTCCAAATATATTGTGCTAACACATATGCATCCCTCCCTCTCTCAAGACTTCCACTCATTTTCTCACGGTCCCAACCCACTTAACCGAAATTTTCTGTTGGTGCCCGTTTCATAACGTTCTCTTTTTCACCCTACGCCAATTCAGCTTTTTCCCTACCATTCTCATTTTTCCTTTTCACATTAGCTTTTCTCCCGCCATTTTCTACCTCTCTCCAATTTGTTCTCACTGATGATTTCGTGTGCCACTGTTGGTTTTTCCTCCTCTCAGTCAATGTGTGGTAACTTCACACTAATTCAACCTTGCGCAAGCGTATCGGGAAAAGAAAGCACATCAGAAGGGTTGGGTAGTACCATTTGTCTCATCACTGCACTATTTCAACACCTCTTTTGTGGTTTCTAATAGATAACTGGGGCCTTCCTATTGGTGTGCATAAGAACCCTCTGCATAGGTTTGAAAACATAATTAGCTTTCCTGTTCGGTGCATCCTTTCAGAATACTATTACCTTGTGATGATTAGGGAGCGTGGTGTATCCTAACTGTGTGATGTCAACAATTGAATACTACAACAACTCTTTAAAATTGTCTTAGTGACGTTAACTCCATTAACATTAATCTATACATAATTTATGTGGTGCTCCACATACACTAAGATATTCCCTAAAATTCTTACATCCTTCCTCGTCATCTCTAGTTTCTTTAATTTGATAAAACACACATGTAAAACCTATCTATAATGTGATTACTAATCTATCAGTATAATCATAGCGTGGCTATCCGTTTCTCCTCCCGTTCCCATGTCGGTTTGTATATTGGCTTATTCCTCTCTAGAGTTGTACTTACTTGTGATGGTAGTTTCTTGCCATTTGTTCTGTTGGAGTCGCACGACTGCCCTTATGCTGTTGACATGTTAAACAGTTCCTCACATATTCTCGGTCACATCCGTTTTCCAAGGCGCTGGGCCAATAAAATACCTTCTTCTTACTTATTGATTTCTTGCCTAAATGAGACCTTGATTCCTTATTATGAATTAATTCCGAAGGGCCGCTTGTCTCTCCAGTTCAACTAGGCAAGTACTACTAACTAGCTGTATACTGTTATCTAACTGCTGTTTAGTTAAATAGATAAACCTCCTTCTTCACAACTGATCTAAAGTCACTTCTCGGGGTCATTTTACGACTCTTGTGGTATTTCTGCCTCCATTCCTAGATATGTCCACTCATTTTCGCTCCATCTGAGTCCTCTCGTTGCATTTCCGTTATTTCTTCTTTACGTTTTTCCTAACCATCTACTCTTCTACTTGACCACGAAGGATTGCTTACTGGTCTACTAAGCTGGTCTGCTACAGTGTTCTTTTTCTTTCCCTCTTTAATATTCTAGTTGACTACCTATAGTCTCTCATTTCTAGATCCACCGTGGTTTCATCCTAGGTGACTGGGTTCGTTGTTTAAAGACTGACACTAAATGTTTGGTGGTCTGTTCTGATGATCACCTTGGTTCCCCACGGGAAATGATGAAACTTCTGCAAGCTAAAACTCTCCCTAGGGCTGCGCCTCTCTGTTGCTGAGTATCGGCGTTTCAACTGGTTTCAATTTTTGGAAAAATAAGGAGAGTTCACCTGGTGGCTTTGCCCTGTTCACATTTATCTGCATCCGGTACTTGCTCCTGTGATTTAGTCTTTGTCTGCTACATCGTGTGCACATCTCAACATAAAAGGTTTATTGATATTGGCCTTAGTTTAAGATGGGAGCACTAGTCAGTTTATCTTTTAGTATCTGAATGCTTTCTGGCTTTCCTCTGACCTTCGAATGGGTTTCTTTCCTATTCAAATTAGTGACTCGCACCACCGCTATCCTTAGCGATCCCCCGCCCCGCCCACGTATGTACTTCCTATAAAAACCTGACCATTCCAGAAATCTTCTGGTTATCCCTTGACATTAGTGGGGGGTTTCATTTTCTCTAGCGGGGCTTCTATATTTTCGGGTTGGGGCTGTACCTTCCTCGTCACTACGTGTCCCCAGCAAAACTAACATTTCTTTGCCCCTATTTTACCTTTGGTTAGATTTAATTATACTCCAAATTTTGTCAAGATGTCCAAATAACTATCGCTTCCTTTCCACATAAGACCTCGTAGACTGTATATTGCGGTCCATCAGGATCATGTCCATCCAGAGTACTATTAGCCATATCTCTTTCAGTAAAATGGGGTTCAGAATCTGGCTAATTTGTGAGAGAAAATTGCCGGCACTGCAATTCAATCCAAAGTGGACGTCTCTCTTTGAAATGCTATTAGCAGATATTCCTTCACTGAAAGTTGTTAGAATCGTTACTGACACACTTCTCGATCCAACTCTAGTACGTGCTGATATATGCATCTTGCATATATAGAGGTGAGGTTAGTATTCAATGACCCGCTACCGGACTCTACTTAACTCCTTCGCTTCCAATTTATGGTAGGGGCGTGTAGTAGTCATATGTGCTAACTGTTGAATCACTTTTCGCCTAATCTCGCAGATACAGTCCAATTTGTTTTACCCCTGTTCTCGGCTTGCTTTAACGTGCACTAATAGGACTGTGTCAACACAACGGCAGGTCTGTGGTGAATTTGTCTATATGTCCTTCTCTTTCCTATTTGCTCTCATACATTTTTAGCTATTAGGTGTTCCCTTAGCTTTCTCCAGATCCTATATGTGTACTCCTCTACAAATGCTGATCGGTTTGTGGATCTGTGTGCACCTGAATTTAGCCTGTAGTTTCAGTATTTTTCATGTGTGCCTAGTTCCCTAGTCAGCTAAGATAAATAAGGTTATTGGTTTTGTTTTCAAGTAAGGCGCGAAACAGATTGGTGTCTCTCCTGTCCCTTCGAGTGCTTCCAGTCTCGCCTTTTTTAGAATCGATCCTGTCATTCGTTCCTGTGAGTACCACTAACGTGGCTAAACATCACTATCGGGTAACATAGCGTTACTCATCCTAGTGGTATACAACGTGGTCCTGCCGTAACTTGCTGGTCTTGAATTTCTCTGATTTTTTAACTACTCTATACTTTGCTAAAACTGTACCAGAACGTACTTCAGCTGTCCATTACTGTTATTAATTATTTGGTAGAAAGATAGTTCTTCTCTTTAGTACCCTGAACACATAGTGGCTATATTTTGCAACTTGTCCTTTTTCTAAGTGCCCACCAAGAGAATGTTCTCTATCCTCGTCTCACTGGTAACTCTAACCATTATAGTTATTTCTGGTCTTATGGTCACGCGTTGGCTGTGTTTCTATATGAAGCTTGATTTATGCACTGGTTCTATCTTGCACTCCTCCCGCGTAACCGCTCTTTGGTGCCGTAATCGGTGTTCAACATAACATTGTCAAGGGGTAAAGTTTAGTTTAGCGCCACAATGATTTTATTTTGTTTATTTTGTGCTTTGTAATTTATACGTCCTGTTCTTCTAGTTCCCTATTCATCCCTATTCAGGGGCTTGTGGCTGGATAAATACTGTTCTGGAACTACTAACATTGACCACTTCTAGTGTTGTCATCTGTTCCTAGGGATATTTTTTTTGCTCTACTCTTGACTCTAAGATTCTCAACTCCGTTGCCAGTTAATGCCGGTCAAACTAGGATGTTACTGTGGGTATTTTTATTTTTTAAGTTCTAAGATCTATAAGGCTGCGTCTTCTTTTATAAGTTAATATTCGCTCCTGTGTCTACTACACAAACTTCAGCGTGTGATCGTGAGTCATTAATGTAATGGCTATATGTGTCACGATTGGGATCGATGTTTGTAACTAGTCACGGGACGATCTTCCTCCCCGGACACTTTACGAGACTACCTTCTCCTACAAATCCTACCTCTCCAGCAATCGAAACAATCGTTGCTACCTACCGTGGGCTTGCCTTCACAGTCTGTGTGCGGCTGAGTGGTTTGTTCATTCTACAATTGGAGCAAACGTCTGGAATCCTTCTCCAATCTAAACTGGGTGGCTTCTGGTCGTTACCTACTTCAATTCTTGTAATTTCCTCCCCCTTCCTTCCATCTGTGCTTCGCAGTTCTCTACTCTGACGACATGGCTGACAGTTTCCCTGTTATTGGGAGGAATACTCCTGGGGAGCGGGTGTTATCTCTTACCGCTTTGCCGGGTCTGGGTTTACCGCACAAGATATTATATTTTTGGTGTTCTCTTCCTATGGCGATGGCCCTCTCAATCTCCATTCTCTATGAATTTTTTCTCATGGGAATTGTTCATCGATGTAAACTCTAATTTTTTCTCCTTACTGATCGAGCTGTGTCCCTGTTGGCTTGTAAATCCTCTCAACAGTTTTGTTTTTATGATCTTATCCCTACGGGGAACTTCTCCTGGATGTTTTGACTTTGCTGTCCAGTATGGAGTATATGCATTTGAGTTTTAGTTGAAAAACTCTTGGGGATCCTGCAGCCAATCATATTTTGACCTCCGAAATGCTATTAAGGATTCTGTCGACTAATTGGTCTGTTAGTTCTTCGCATAGCCAATAAGTTAGGGTGTCCCATGATCTAAAATTTGAACTGACGTGAGGGCATTATGCTACGTATAAATGCTAACTGTGGTTCCACTCTTGTCATAATGATCCTTTTTCGCTCCTCCAAATCCTCTGAACAACTTTCTACTTGGGAAAGGAAACCTGTCAACCTTCCCATTCGGCTTCGATTCCCTGTAATCACTGAGGTTTCAGCATTCGTATATCTCGAGGCTTTATCAATGACATCACTGGTCTCCTGATTCCTTCTCCTCTCTCCATTATTTTTCAACAATAACTCAAAGTATCTTGTCTTTCTGTTCCACTTCTTGTTCTAACTGACTCATCCACCTGAATGCGCGTATTGTTTCTGGACCTGGTTTGTCTCTCTTGTGTGTTACTACTTCCCTCCCTTCCTAAGCTCCCTACCCGTTGCTGCCTCCTTGAGGAAATCCTCCAAAATCCTCTATGAAAAAATCTATCAAATCCTCCTCTTCAAAAAAAAAAACTTCCTTCCGTAATAAAGACAAATCTATCTCGCCCTTATTTCCAACTAGTGTTTTGCTAGACACTAGGTCTAGTGCTGGCTTTTCCACGGGGTGGCTATTACGGCCCAAGACAACCCTCCAAAGCTGCTTCTTGCCGGGGCGTCCTCCAAGCCTCACACTAGGATGACGTTCCACTCTTTATTATATTTCTTACGGTGGGGTAACCCGGTCCCTCCCTAAAGCTTGCACTGCAGCCCATGGCCTGATAGTTGTGCATGATTACATTTACGATCTTCTCATATATAAAGCCCCTGCTCGTCCTATTTAAAATGCACTCCATCAGGCGCTAAAGCCTTGTGCATATGGTTTGGGCGCTTAAAGTGCTTATTTCCTATACTGATTAGCTTCCTGCTCAACTTGTTTTGTTTATTGCCTTAGCTACTTTTGTCGTAGTTTTCTTCTTGCTCAACTCTCCTAGCGTAATGGTCGGGTTTATAATCCTGTGTTTTTATCATACAAATCCTTATCTCAACATCGCACGTTTCCTCCTGCAATGTTTCTACTTCCTTTCCCTAGGTATTTTTCCACTATTCTCCACCTTATAACCGTCTTCCTTCCTTGATATATTACTCTGCCTACCATAGATGAACTAACTCAAATTCTTTCTGCAATACTCCGTTAAATCCTATCCATCTGGAAAAAAAGTTATTAATCTTTGCCATCCTGGCGCTCTATAAAATGTCTACTGTTACGTTTAGGATCACTACCTCCGGTCTGAGGGATCTGACTATGACCAACTAACGCTACCTGTTACATGAATTGTGAGTCACTGGGTACGGCACTTTGAAAAATAAAAAGGAATTAGTTAGTGTGTGTGTACGAGGAATCTTTAAATGAATCACAAACAGCTGCCACCAAACTGTGGTTAGTGCCGCCCCTTTATAGCTTTATAGCTTTGACGTTTAACTCGAATGGCTCCACAATCCTGGCTATTACACTGGCCACCACCCACAATAAGTTGTGAAAAAAAAAAAAAAAAATTAAGAAAATATGTATGTACTAATGGGTCTGAAATAACAAGGCGTTATCAGCAAGTCTTATATATTTTTACACTTTTACTGATTCACGCATTATTACTTCCCAACTCCTTCTTACCTAATGTCTTTAACATACTGTCTTAACCAATTTCGTTAACTATAAATACTACTTAATGCTAATAACAACGACACACGCGACTCTCAAGCTCGTGCTCAAACGTAACCCTATACTCCTTCACTAATTCATTGAGTAAATGATTTTTTTGTCACCTGATTCTCTGTGTAACTTGCCGTTCACCACTGGTTCTCTGATGTAACTTTCCCGTCCACAGACTGATTGCTCTGAGTAAATATCATACCCACACACTCCAGCTTATGAAACTAAGCCTTTAGAGCTTTTCCTGAGTGTTCAACAGGGTCGTTCACAGCTGTTCCCCCACTGCTCATCGCAGCTCACCCCCCATCCCGCCGGCTTCCCAGCGCCAGCCTTCCCCACTGCTACCGTTGAAACTCTTGAATAATCACATTACATTAGCTTTCATCCTATTCATCATAGAGTAATTATTAATCTCCTTCTACACTCCCCATACCAACCACATTTTTTCCCTGCATCGTACCTTATAATGTGGTTGAAAGGCACACCTGCCTCGCGCCAGCAACGTCTTAACACAACTGACAACTTGGACCGAAAGACAACGTACATCATGGCCACTCGCCCTCCTTTTCGTCCTGCCCGCTACCGTCACAGCTACCGTCGGCACCACAAATATAGTCAAAATTATTTATATATATAGTGAATGTCTAGAACGATGAGTCGGAAGGAAAACTAACGTCAATTTTTCAATTACCTCGCATTCCATATATTACTTTACCCCCTTTCACTCCAACTTAAACTCTTCGTTCAATCATGTGCTCTCCAAATTATTTTTACAGCCATTTTTCCTGGTTACACTATTGTACTGGATGACTGTAATTGTTGATTAGATGTTTACTTTGTATGACTGTCTGGCTGATGGTATGCATGTACTGGATGGTCGCACTGGCATGACTGTATATATTCATGGATGGGCTGTCCTGGTTGACTTTGATTCAATTATGGATGGCTGGCTGACTTGCTTGACTGGATGGATGGATGGCTGACTGGTTGACTGGATGTACGTGTGTATTGTTTTTCTGACTGACTGGATGTATGTATGGATGGTTGACTGGTTGACTGGATGTATGAATGAATGGTTGTATGTTTGACTGGATGTATGTATGTATGACTAACTGACTGACTAGATGTATGTATGGATGGCTGACTGGCTGACTGTATTTATATATGGATGACTGACTGGCTGACTGTATTCATGTACGGATAGTCGACTGGTTGACTATATATATGGGTGGATGGATGACTGGTTGAACGGTTGATTGGATTTATGGATGGATGGCTGACTGGTTGACTGGATGTATGTATGGATGGTTGACTGGCTAACTGGATGTATGCATGGATGGCTGACTGACTAGCTGGGTGTAAGATTGGATGTGTTTGACTGGCTGACTGGATGTATGTATGGATGGCTGACTGGTTGACTGGATGTAGCCTATGTATGGATGGCTGACTATCTGACTGGATGTATGTTGGATGATTGACTGGCTCACTGGATGTATGTAAGGATGACTGACTGGCTGTCTGGATGCATGTTTGGATAGTTGATTGGTTGAATGTATGAATGGATGGTTGACCAGCTGACTGGATGTTTGTATGAATGGGTGACTGGTTGACTTGAAGTATGTGTTGATGGTTAACTGGCTGGCTGGATGTATGCGTGAGGATTCAAAATATGCGGGCTGACGACGCACCTCTGCTGTCAGCAGTTTGTTTGTTTAGAGTTTGTTTACAAGCCGGCGCTGTGGGCAAAATGGCGGGATTCGGTTAAAGCAGAGAAGAGAGGACAAATAAAAGATATTTACTGGGTGCTTGAAATTTGTTCTGTATTCAAGGTATGTTATGCTCCATACCTTTGTTCTAGTTATGCCGAAATATATGAGAGATGGTGTAGTAACCTTAAAAGGAGTGATTCATACTATAGTCCTGGATTGGCAAGATGGTTGGTCTGTTCTGGTAGGAGGAGGTCTGCCGCTGCCCGAAGAGGCCTGCCGTGCACTGCCTAAGTAGGAGATTTTGATGGGTTAAGCCAGGAGGGATCCATAAGCCAAGGCTTCTTACAGGCTACAAAACACAATTTTTGAACATCACTGAGACACCTCACTTCCACATACCACAATCCAGCCAGGCACGGGTTATATCTTCAGCACACGAACAGTAACTTTGACTATATCTCCGTCGCTCTTACCACTTCACTTCACCTCCCTTCGACAAGCTCTCACAGCCTGCTGGTCACTTCCCCTGTAACAGCCAACATTCACAATATACCTCCTTGCTCTACAACAGCACTTTAGTCATACACGGCTCCAACCAAGGATAATATCCTTGGCTTCAACCTATACATACTAGCAATGCACAGCGCATCTGACGGAAATCCACTTTTGACTATCACCTAACCCCGTTATCTACAGCTTTAGACCCAGGTATAGTCTCCACCGAGGTATGGGTGGAGTTCCCTTGTAGCATCCCAAGGTCACTGCTCTCCCACATAATTGGATCCATTCTGGCTAAACACAACAAAAACTCATGGGCTTATCTTACCCTGAAATCCATGGCCAGCACTTCAGTCATACGCGGCTCCAACCAAGGATAATATCTTTGGCTTTAACCTATACTGTAGGTGGCACTGCACAGCTCACCATGATCGAAAGGGAATTTCCGGCAGGTGAGCTGTGCATTGCCTTCTATGGGTTGAAGCCATGGATAGTATACTTGATTGCAGCCGTGTATGATTGAAGTGTTGGCCATTGATTTAGGTGTGCTATATCCTGCTAAGGATGGGAAGAAGAATTTTTTTATTGTCACGGATGAGTTTAGTAAGTTTGCACTGGCCTTTCCCACCAATAACTTGATAGCAAGCACAGTAGCGCGAAGGTATTAGCGGAGGGGATATGTAACAGGTTTGGTTGCCCAAAAGGAGTACATAGTGACCAGGGTAGGAATTTTGAAGGGCAATTGATCGAGGAACTGTGCAAACATTACCATATCAAGAAGTCAATGACCATCCCATATCATCCTCAGGGGAATGGTGTCTGAACGATTTAATAGGACCCTGCATGGTATGTAGGCTTCTAAAGGCACGATTATTGAATCCTACAATTGGCATGACACTCCGGGATTACAGAACCTCTTCATAAATTAAAACATGAATTTAATTACGTAGAGTATAAATAACACCAACTCCTACTAAACACCACTCCACACGTAAACTAGTAGAGATCCCCAGACCGGTATGTAAGGGTAGGTAGAGTATCACACGACTCATCCTCTTGGAAACACAGACCCAACACAGGCCCTGAACCGCACTCGTCCTGGTCGTATTGGTAGGGAAGATGGCACACGCCTCTAGCCACCTCCACCAGGGACATAGAGCGTACCATAACCCACCAGGGATGACAACACATCACAGCGACACGGAATACCAGTCAGCACGGCAGTCTGGAGTATCTCCACATCAAACCACACATAACGCCTCTCTGCCTGGCCCTTGACAGGAGTCGAGTTCTGTTTGTATATACACACACACAATAAGCCTAAATAATATCACCAAAAATAATAACATTTAACAATAAACCCAACACAAGCAGTAAAGCAAGTGTTATTATACAAATAATATAATCCTTAAGAAACAATACAAAAACAACATATCACAACACAGTAGAAAACACTGGTACAATACCTTATGGCAGTAGTTGTAGGGGAGTCGAGTCCACCTCGGTTGAGAGACGAGAATGAACTGACATACCTTGGCCAGTCCGAACCGAAGTAAACTCACGTTACTCCCTACCGAATCTTCGCGACTCCCGAATCCAACATGAGTACCTACTCGAACAAATACTCAAGTACCTTAGAAAATATATAATTACCCAGTTATTCTTAGTTACATAACAAATGGGTAGAACCCCAACACTCAAATATAATATATAGGATAAACAGTGTTACCTAAATTACCCAAATGTTCACAAGGCTACATTAGGTGTAGAGCAAAGGGAGCAATGGCCAATATCTGACCAGCCTTACGGCATCTACAACATGCATGCGTGTTGTGATGGGATTTTCACCTCACTACTTGGTGTTTGGCGTGAAAACTCATTTACCGCTGGATAGATTTCCAGTAGGCTCTGATGAGGCGGTTATCACCCACAATCAATGGGTGAGGAAGCTTCAGGAAACACAACAAGCGGCATGGAAAGCAGCAAGAAACAACATAGAGCAGTATAATGAGCGGAATTGAAGAAAAAAACAGGAGCAGTAGTGGCAGAACATTTGAAGGAGGACAACGGTACTGCTAAGGGACCATGCTGTAGTGGGTTTACAATAAGATAATAACAAATTTTTGCAGCAGAGGTTTGGGCGATTGTGGAAGTTTTAGATGAATTTAGTGGAGTGTACAAGGTAGGACCACTAAACGAGCAAGGCCCGGATAAGGTTTTGCATCGGAGTAATTTGTGGCCTTGGAGGCAGTTAGATGATGAGGATATACCAGAACAATATGAACAGGGTGAGAGGTCCAATGATGATGAAGTAGAAATGCCAGACATGACTGAGGTGTTGAAAAGCTTTGGAATCGGTGATGGATTGCAGGCTATTGAGGAGGAGCAGCAGGATGAGGCATGGAACAGGACCCAAACTCAGTATACACCCAGGAGTGCCAGAAAGGGAACAATTGCATGAGGAAGAACCATCGGAACAGCTTAAGGTGGAAGTGAAAGAACCCACAAGGCTTAGGCGTTCTCGGAGGCTGGCTGAACAGAATAAAGGATATATAATACAGGAGCATTAGCTATAAGATGGAAATAAATAGTAGAAAGCTTATTTTTTCCGGAGAGCTCCAAAATATTGTATATATCGCCCTTATGCAAAGTTCTGCAAATTCAACCTCGTGGCATTTTCATAATTCAAAATGGCAGCCATCACAATTAACGATAAAATGAAAGTACTATGATCATCCATCCGAGTTCGTAGTAATAGATTTTGTGTGTACATCAATGTTTTGGAGTGTGCTGAATACAATGGAGAAAAAAAATATTTTGAGTTGACATAATTAGCATAAATTCAATAAGGTGAAGAAAATTTTTTTTTTTATTTTTTTATTTTTAATAATACCCAACTTGTTTATGTACGTTACATTTATAATAGCCAAACTATGTTATATTGTACAAAACACCAATTAGAAACCACAAATAACCCAACCATATGTTGAAGGAATGTCTAATCAGTGGTATCCCCTTCGCCTTGCACATCAAGAACATGCGAATTTTTACAATTGTACCCACTGCAACAGTGCACATTATGGTACACTCCATCCGTGCCTTGTAACAACGACATGACTTTCCACACCCTACCTTGCAGCCGCAAGATACCATTTTCAGTACCTTCTCGGGAGCAACAGGCCTATCGGTATAGATTGGAACAAGTATCCCCTCTCTGTACTCCCACCCCACTCATTTGGTGGTAGCTCATTTCCCTGCCATTGCTGAACAGCATGGTATGTTCTATAGCTATGGAACTTGGCAGCTGCTGAAGTTGGAGGGATTGATTCCAACTTGAAACCAGATGAGGATAAGGACGCTCTACGTGTAGATCGGAAGTACATAACATAGCGATGCTTGTCCAGTGAATTTGACCGGACAGCTCCATACAGCTTTAGTAGAAACAACTCTCCTATGCGTGCTATCTCATCCTGACTGCTGTCAGACTGAGAGAAAGCACTCAAACAGTCCCAATTGTCATCACTATAGAACAGCTGATGGGCCCTTTTTTTCCCTTGATTGTATATGGAAGACACAGTATCACATCCAGTGATTGCATGTACAAACATCAGGTGTTGTTTGATGCTAGAACAAGCTTCCTGGATTTCACGTATACAGTACACATGCAAAGGGTTCCGTCCACAGAGCATATGAAGATTAATGTTTGGGGTGGCTTGTGCGACCATCATCACCAGCAAGTCAGTATCAGTTCCCACGACAACGACAGGCGAATTTTGAGTTGGGGCACCATCTATGGCAGTTAATGTAATCATGGCACTTGATGCAATCAGCCAGTCAGCATCTGCAACACTCTGTTTGACAATTATTCCCACAGCCTCATATTTTCCTTTAAGTTTTGGATTAATCGGTCCTTATTCCTGCCATTACCCATGAATGCCTTTTTTGATGTTGTGGTTTTCATTTCCAACTCAAAGACAATATCAGGAGAAGTGTTCTGTTTGGCTCTTCGCTGCTGTTCCGCAGTTTTAGTTGACGAAGCACTGCCATATCCGTCAAACACTACTATACTACCTGGCCCATAGTGAACAAGAACATGGGATACATACTAGTCACACACCTGGTTGTATGTGGGATCAGCAGGCCATGGCAAGCTTTGAAGAAGATGTCCTCCATCAAGGGCGAAACGTGCATTATCTGGAAGTTCTAGATGGACATTCACTTTCGACTTGAGAACACTAGCAAGGACACTCTTAGTGTTCTTCCTCATGATACCTTTATCGAATAGGGAGGGTGGCTGTTTGACAAACTCGTGAAGCAGATATTCCTCCATCTCAGAACTCTCCCGGATCACACATGTGACCCTCATGAACAATACTGTTCTATTCACCTCCACCTCAACACCTCGCACAGTGACCTGATTTTTGTCACCACTGATGCTGGTCACACGGTCTTTTCGTTTTAATTTTACGTCGGCATAGGTTTCGCCAGTCATTACAGAAGCAGCCTTGACACCATATCAAATGCTTGATCTGCATTTACACACTTGCCAGCAACAACACCGCTTGCTACACAGACCAGAGCATCATGGTCTCCATATGAAAATGGAGAGTGTACTAGTAATTACACTTTATGCTAATTATTTTAACTCAAAATGAACATGGCCTGGGTCCACTATAATAAGTTGCCAGTTATGCCGATTTTGGTATTTTAACCATTTATCGCAAATTGTTATAGCGGCCATCTTGAATTCTGAAAATGTTCCCAGGTTGAATTTGCAGAACTTTGCACAGTGGACATGCTTATGGTTTTCTGGAGCTCCCCTGAAAAAATCAGCTTTCTACTATTTTTTTCTAGGTTTTCGTTAACTTTTTACTTATGCTCCTGTACTAATAGACCCATTGCTTGTGGGGATAGTGTGCGTTAGGGTACGCAATAAGTTGGAGGGGGTGAATGTGAGGATTCAAAATGGGCGGGCTGACAACGTATCTCTACTGTCAGCTGTTTGTTTGTTTAGACTTTGTTTACAAGCAGGCGCTGAAGGCATGAGTTTTGAATGAACGGCGGGATTTGATGGCGGGATTTGGTTAGAACAGAGAAGAGAGGACCCATAAAGGAAATTTACTGGGTGCTGGAGAAAGTTTGTTGTGTATACGAGGTATGTTGTGCTCCATATGTGTGTTTTAGTTATTCAGATATATATTCGGGATGGTGTAGTAACCGTAAAAGGAGTGATTTATAGTATAGTCCTGGCTTGGAAGGTTGGTTGGTCTGTTGTGGTCGGAGGAGGTCTGCCGCTGCCCGAAAAGGCCTATAGTGCACTGCCGAAGTAGGAGGTTTTGCTGTGTTTAGCCAGGAAGAATTCAATTGTGTGGGAGAGCAGTGGCCTTGGCATGCTACAAGGGTACTCCACCCAAACCTCGATGAAGACTGTACCTGGGTCTGAAGCTGTTGTAGATGAAGGGGCTTAGGTGATAGTGGAAAGTGGATTTCCGGCAGGTGAGCTGTGCATTGCCACCTATGAGTTGAAGCCAAGGATATTATCCTTGGTTTGGAGCCGTGTATGACTGATGTGTTGTTGTAGAGCAGGGAGGGATATTTTAAAGGTTGGCTGTGACAAGATAGTCAGCAGCAGGCTGTGAGAGTTTGTTGCAGGAAGGTGATGTAAAGTGGTAAGAGCGACGGAGTTATAATATTATATCTTAAATTATAATATTTACAATTTATAATATTTAATCTTTTAAAGTTAATGTTCGTATGCTGAGGACATAACCAGCGCATGGTTGGTTTGTGGTATGTGGAAGTGATGTGTCTCGGTGATGTTCAATAATTTTGTTTGTAGCCTGCAAAAAATAAAACTAGCATTTTTTTTATGTTATGTGTGTTTACCAGCAAAACAGGAGATTATTACTATAACTACAGCGTGTATGTAGTGAGCGAGTTTTTGGTAAGGCAAGCCAAGAGAGTCTGAGAGGTGGGCAGTTTTTAATTGAAAAGTCACTCCAGCTCATTACATTGTATGGATGGATGGTTGACTGGCTGACTGGATGTATGTATGGATGACTGACAGATTGACTGGATGTATGTATGGCTGGTTGACTGGCTGACTGGATGTATGTATGAATGGATGACTGGTTAACTGAATGTATGATTGGATGGCTGACTGTCGGACTGGATGTAGGTATGTATTCCTGACTGATTGACTGGATGTATGTATGGTCTGCTGACTGGCTGACTGGATGTATGCATGGATGGCTGACTGGCTGATTAGATGTATGCATGGGGGGGTGACTGGGTGTATGGATGGATGATTGACCGGTTGAATGGATGGATGTATGTATGGTTGCCTGGCTGACTGGATGTATGTATAGATGACAGATAGGATGACTGGATGTATGCTTGGATGACTGACTGGATGGATGTATGGATGGCTGACTGGTTGACTGGATGTATGTATGGATGGCAGACAGGCTGACTGGATGTATGCTTGGATGTCTGACTGGCTGACTGGATGTATGTATGGATGGCTACTGGTTGACTGGATGTATGCTTGGATGACTGACTTTGGGTGAATGTATGTATGTATGGATGGCAAACAGGCTGACTGGATGTATGTATGCATGACTGACTGACTGACTGATTGGATGTATGTATGGATGACTGACTGGTTGACAGGATGTATGTATGGATGGCTGAATGGCTGACTGGATGGATGTATGGACGGCTGACTGGCTGATTGGATGTATGTATGGATGGCTGACTTGGCTAGCGATGCATGTATGGATGGCTGACTGGCTGACTTTGATGTACATGTGGATGGCTGACTGGTGTATGTATGGATTGTTGACTGGCTGACTGCATATACGGATGGATGGCTGACTAGCTTATTGGGTGTATGTATGGATAGCTGACTGGCTGACGATGTATGTATGGATGACTGACTGGTTGCACTAGGGTGTATCGTTGGATGACTGACTGGAAAGTATGTATGGATTGTGACTGGCTGACTGATGTACGGATATGATGACTGACTGATTGGATGTATGTATGGATGGACTACTGTCTGACTGGATTGGATGGATGTGTGGATGGTTGACTGGCTGACTGGATGTTTGCTATGGATGCTGGACTGTAATTAAATGTATGTATGGATGGCTACTGGTGACTGGATGTATGTATGGAGTGCGGCTGACTGGATGTATCTGGATGGTTTACTGGGCTGATGATGAATGATATATGGCTCTTCTTTTCTGTCGTATCTTTCTATTGCTGAATTTTGTGTTAAATGATTTGCAATACTCTACTGTTTGATGTATGTAGGTGATGACTGGTTCAATGTTTTATATGGCTGTTGCTGCTTGATGTTATGACGGCTCTGCTTTGGTGTTGTATGGTGGGTGTGGTGCGTGTGTATGGTGGTGTGGTGTAGTGTACGTGTGTGGTGTGGGTGTGTATGGTTGTTGCTGGCTGTGTTCGGATGGACGCTTATTTTTGGTGTTGTCATGGATAGGCTGACTGGCTGACGATGTATGTATGGATACTGACTGGGTGCTAGTGTACGTGGGATTGCTGCTGGGGTGTATGTATGGTTGTTGACTGGCTGACTGCATGTACGGGTGATGGCTGATTGGATGTATGTTGGATGGGCTACTGTCTGACCCGGATGGTGGATGTGTGGATGGCTGACTGGGTGACTGGATGTGTGAAATGGATGGTTTGGACTGGGGCTAATTAAATGTTAATGTATGGAATGGCCTACTGGATGTTTATGGATGGCTGACTGGATATAGGATGGATTTCTGAATGGTGTATAGAAGGATTATTCTCTTCTTTTTCTGCCCTGTCTTTTTTTCTTTCTTTTTGTGTTTATTTTGGGCTACTCTTGTTTGTGTTTTGTGTAGGTGTTTTTTATGTGCTTTTTTTCATTTTTCTTTTCTATGGTTTCTTGTTTTCGCTTCTTTTATTTTTTTCTTTTTTTCTTTGGTGTTGGGTTTTTGTGTGTTGTGTGTGTGTGTGTGTGTTGTGGTGTGTGTTATGGTATGTTGTGTGTGTTGGTGTGTGTGTGTGTGTGTTGCGTGTTTGTGTGTAGACTTAATACCCTTCTGCGAAAAGTAAACACACATACAGGCATTATTTTTCTTAGTATGGATGCTGAAACCTTTTTTTGTTTTCTCTCTCTCTCCTCCCCTCTCTCTCTCTCTTCTCTCTCGTCCCCTCTCTCCTCCTCTCTTCTCTCTCTCTCTCCTCTCCCGTCTCATCTCCTCTCTCTCTCTCTCTCTCTCTCTCTTCTCCTCTCCCTCTTTTCTCTCTCTCTCTCCTCTCTCTTCTCTCTCTCCCCTCTCTCTCTCTCCTCTCTCCCCCTCTCTCTCCCCCTCCCCCTTCCTCTCCTCTCCCCCCGCCTTCTCTTTTCTCGCCCGCGCTTCTTGGGTCCAAGCCTAGTCTCTGGATCCCCATATCTCACCTGCTTTAGACCTTCAGAAAGTTCTTAATCTGCGACCACGACCCGGTAAGGGCACGACCTGCCCACTGCTGCCACCCGCCACCCTCGTGTCTTACACCCACGCCACACAAAGCCCACTTTAAACCTCGCCGTCCGCCTACTCCGAGCAGCTGTAATGAGTTATTTTTCTGTACTTTTGCGACTTCACCTTCAACTACCCCCTCTTCCTCTCTCCCTCCTCTGTTTTCTTCTTGTCCTCTCCACCTACTCTCTTCCTCGAATGCCTTCTTTTTCCTCCTTCTCCTTTTGTTCTTACTTACCTTGACCTCTGTTTTATTCTTTTTTGTTCTTTTTTCCATCTGCCACTCTTCTTCTTCTTTTTCGCTCTCTTATTTTCTTCCTCATCTACTCATCTTCCTTTCCCTCTTCCTTCTCCTGCAGTGTCCATCTTTCTTCTCTTCTCACCTTTTCCTTCTCATGATCCATTATTTTTTCAGTATCTATCTTCGTTTCCTGTTCCTTTTCTCTACCTTCTCCCCTTACACCAATTCCTCCTCCTACTCTTCTTAGGCCTCCTCTTCATCCACTTCTGAACTAACTCCTCTTACTCAAGTGTAGAGTATATTAAGTTTGTTTTCTCACTTATCACGCATTCGTTCCTTCCTTCCTTCCTTCCTTCCTTCCCTCTCTCTCTCTCTCTTCCTTTTTTCTTATCGTCCTTGCGCACCTCTGAGAATATTTACATGGAACTAAATACAGCCAACGACTCCTTTTCGCCAAGTTGGGTGACAAAACGAGAGGGAGGGAGGGAAGGAGGCAGGGAGGGAGGGATGCCGTCTACGTGGGAGTTTGAAACCAAATATTTGTTAGACGTTCATTCTTTTTGTATTTCCTGATATTGTATACCTATATTTTTTCTGAAGTGGGATTTGTGAAGCTTCCCCTATTATTTTTTATTTTTTTTTACATCACAAAGGACTGGCCAAGGGACACAACAAAAATGGGTAACACAAAGGCCGCTTAGTTGCCAGTCCCTATAAAGAAGACGGTAAGAGAATAAAATAAAAAAGAAGAGGGAGCCAATTTAGTTCGGGAGGTGTCTTGTTACTCTTCTTTTGAAAAGATTTAAGTCATAGGAAAGTGGAAAATTGAAACAGGAAGAGAGTTCCAGAGTTTACCAGTGAAAGGGATGAAAGCGTAAAGATACTGATTAACTCTTGCATTAGGAAGATGGACAGAATAGGGATGAGAAAGAATAGTAAGTCTTGTGCAGCGAGGCCGCGGGAGGTGGGGAGGCATGCAGTTAGCAAGTTCAGAAGAGCAGTGAGCATGAAAATAATGGTAGAAGAGAGCAAGAGAAGCAACATTGCGGCGGTGATTTATAGATTGAAGACAGTCAGTCAGAGGCGAGGAGTTGATGAGACGAAAAGCTTTTGACTCGACCCTGTTTAGGAGAGCTGTATGAGTGGATCCTCCCCAAACTTGTGAAGACATACTCCATACATGGGTGGATAAGGCCCCTGTAGAGAGCAAGCAATTGGGAGGGAGAAAAAAAGGACGCAGACGTCACAGGACACCTAACTTCTTAGAAGCTGTTTTAGCAAGAGATGAGATGTGAGATTTCTAGTTCAGATCTTTCGTAAAGGATAGTCTAGAATGTTCATTGTAGAAGGAGACAGTTGAGTGTCATTGAAGAAAAGGGGATAGTTATCTGGTAGGTTTTTTTCGAGTAGATAGGTGAAGAAATTGGTTTTTTGAGGCATTGAACAAAACAAGGTTTGCTTTGCCCCAATCAGAACTTATAGAAAGATCAGAAAATAGGCTCTCGGTGGCATCTCTCCATGAATCACTTAGTTACTGTTGAGTTGGACGTCTAATAAACGACGTTGAAAAATGCAGGGTAGAATCATCAGCGTAGGAGTGGATAGGGCTTTGAGTTAGACTTAGATGATCATTAATGAATAATTGAAAGAGAGTGGGTGATAGGACAGAAAATCAGACTACTTCTATTACTACTACTACTACTACTACTACTACTACTACTACGTCTACTACTACGTCTACTATTACTACTACTACTACTCTTACTACTACTACAACTACTACTGTTACTTATATTACTACTACTACTGCTACTACTACGTATACTACTACTACAGTACTACTACTACGTCTAGTACTACTACTATTACAACTACTACTATTATTTGTATTACTACTATTATTACTTATATTACTACTATACTACTACTACTACTACTACTACTACTACTACTACTACTACTACTGTTACTGTTACTACTACCACTACTAGTGGGGGAAGGTTTTTGGTCATGTTTTTTATTAACTTTTAATGAAAAATTTTTCATGAGTAAGAAATTCATGATCTTTAAACCAAAATGAAGTTCGGTATTTTTAAATGAGTTAACTTTAATTTTATTTAGATTTGCAACACTTCTCATATTTTTTTCATTCGGACAAAAAAGACCCCGAAGGCTCCCGAGACAGTCATAACATAATGAAGATAATTTTACACATTTGCCTTCAAGTTTTATATTTTTCACGGTAGAGAACACCTTGCGGTCACCACTTGGCGCCTCTGTTCGTCCATTCATTGTGCATAATGAATGACGGTAGAGTGAAAGGCTGGTTTTTATGTTCCTTGTAACTTTCCACCTTATTATATATCTTCTCTCTCTCTCTTCTCTCTCTCTCTCTCCTCTCTCTCCTCTCTCTTTCTCTCTCTCTACTCTTCGTCTCTTCTCTCTCTTCTTCTCTCTCTTCTCTCTCTCTCTCTCTCTTTCCCCTCTCTCCTCTCTCTCTCTCCTCGTTCCTTTCTATCCTGCCCGTCAGTGTGGCAAGTTTTGGTAGAGACGTGAGTTTCCCAATTGCAGCGTCCCTTGCATTCGGTCGCGTTCGAGTCCGCCTAGTTCATGCTGACGTGGCGTCGCTTTTTATAGTCAATAACCTTGTATTGTATTGCAAAGTGTCTAATAGGATGAAAATCTTATCTTATCTCTCTCTTCTCTCTCTCTCCCTCTCTCTCTCTCTCTCTCTCTCTCTCTCTCTCTCTCTCTCTCTCTCTCCTCTCTCTCTCTCTCTCCTCTCCTCTCTCTCTCTCCTCTCTCTCTCTCTCTCTCTCTCTCTCTCTCTCTCTCTCTCTCTCTCTCTCTCTCTCACACACATTCTGCTTAGCCTGCCTGCTTACCTCTCCCTCTCCGCCTCTTTCTCCTCTTCCTTTCTGCTTCACATTCATCATTTTTCTCTTCACATCCTCATCATTTACCTGGTTTAATTCAATGCAGATCCTTCCTTTTTTGTTTACCTGACTTAATTTCTCCTCCTCCGCATTTCCTTTCTATTTTCACCCCCTCTGATTCCCTGTTTTTCTTTCCTTTCCTCACAATTGAATCTACCCCTTTTCCAATCCCTTCCTGTTTCCCCTCCCTCTCCCTCCCGCCCTTCTCTCACAGTCTCACCTGTTCCTCCAGCCCCCAATCAATCAATCATTGGGGGCATACGCCGGGGGGCAGTTCGCTTCGCCCACCCTACGACGCCACTCCCGGGGGTCACCACGCACGAGTCCCCATGCAGGCTCCTTTCCCATACCAAGCAGCTCTCGACAAGAAACATCAACTTTCCCCTGCCACGAGCCTTGTGGGCGCCCCTTGGCCTCCTCCATGCAGGATTGTCTCTTACAACCCTATGCCAGATACAACCCGATGGGAAGGATCGGTTTCAGGGTAGCGTGCCACATGCCCATATAGCCCAAGTTGGCGCTGACGGACTATGCAGGTAATAGGCTTCGATTCAGTTACACGGTGCAATCGCTGATTTGACACGTAATCATCCCAGCAATACCCCATGATTCTGCGAAGACACTTATTACCAAAGGCATCGATTCGTCTCTTCAAGTCGCTATTTAGTGTCCATGTCTCAGAACCATAGAGTATGACAGGGATCACAAAGCGACTTGAAGATCCGGATCTTTGTCCTCCTGCACAGTTACCGACAACGCCAAATACTCCTGCTGAGCGAGTCCATAACATCGTGGGCTATGCCAATCCGCCGTAAGACATCTTGAAGTGGCCCGACGCTATTATGGACTGCGCTACCAAGGTATGTAAGACTTTCCAAGATCTCAATGTCATGCCGCACGCATGAACAGACTGTACTGTTTCATCTAGTAAGCCTCCAAACACCTGGACCTTGTTCTTAAGCCAGGAGACCGCAATTCCTGAAGACTTTTCCTCCTCGTGCAGCGCCTCCAGAGCCATCACCAGGACCTCCAACGACTCAGCAAAGATTACTGCATCATCTGCAAAAACAAGATCAGTGATCTTGGTGTTGCCGATGGATGCTCCACAATCACTTTAATCTACAACTTTGCCCAATACCCAGTAAATACAAGTGTTGAAAAGTGATGGGGCAGGGACGCACCTGTGCCTCACTCCTGTATTAACAGGAAAGAAGCTGGATACACCTCCCCCACACTTCACAGCAATCTCAGTGTCAAAATACAGACCATTCATCAAACCAATAGTCCTTGCAGGAATCCCTCGAAGTCGCAGAAGATCCCAGAGTGACTCACGATGCACTAAGTCAAACGCCTTCTTGAGATCAACATAGGCTGCAAGCATCCCCTGTCGAAACTTACGTCGGCGTTCTACCAGGACACGAAGCGCTGGGATACGGTCCGTTGTTGACTTACCAGGCATTAACCCAGATTGCTGAGGTATCTGATGCTTCAGCAGATGACTGCGGACCCGTGTCAGCAATAGATGGGCAAGCACCTTGCCTGGCACGCTGAGCAATGTAATACCGCGGTAATTGTTGCAGTCCTGACGGTCACCTTTCCCTTTCCAGATAGGGACGACCCAGCCCCTTTTCCAGTCAGGAGGAATGGTACCTGATTCCCACACGGCAGTCAGAACAGCCTGCAACCCGCGGATCATGGCCTCACCCCCAGCTTTGAGGAGCCCTGCACTGATATTACAATCACCAGCTGCCTTTTCCACCCCTCAACTATGCTACAGCCTCTCTGACTTCGTCATGAGAGGGTGCGGTTTCGTCAATGGGAGGATCGGCATCTACTGCCTGTAACCTAGTGGTGTGAAGCTGCTCAGTTTTGGGGGGTCCACCCCTGAACAACTGCCCAAAGTACCCAGCCCAACGAGCCATCTGCCCATCCATGTCCGACACGAGGCGCCCATCTGCTGTTTGAATAGCACTCCCCGAATGGAGACTTGGACGGAGCTTCTTTAGGGCTCGGTTAGGCGGGTCGGAGGTCATTAGCGTTCAAATGACCCTCAACATCATCAGCGACACTCCTGACATACCTCTCCTTGTCTCTCCCCAAGAGGGTTCTAGTCCGGCGTGACAGAGCCCTGTGCTGGACCTGGTTCCCAGTCAGCCTGGCAGCGCGACTCTCCTCGATTTTCTCTAGCGTCTCCGTCGAGACAAAACCACGCCTTGACCTCGGGTGCTCCTCAATACACTCAATACACTCCCTCAATACACTTAGCAACCTGTAGAGTTTCACGTTTGAAGGTATCCCACAGTTCTATAGGGTCCTCGAGGGCATCGAGCACATCAAACCGATTTGAGACTGCCACCGCATACTCATGGGTACATGTCAAGTCATTCAGTTTCTCAAGATGAAACACAGTATGGTTGCCTATTGAGATTCTTCGGGACTTGACATGAAGCTTAAATGTAGCAACAACAAGTCTGTGCTCTGTTCCAAAGAAAGCAGCACTCCGGTAAACCCTGCAGTTCTGGAGGATCCTCTAACGAGTACTAACAAGGATGTGGTCGATCTCCTTGGGTACCCCTTCAGCATTACTATACCATGTCCAGCGGTGCAGCTCTGGTCTCTGATGCCAAGAACCTGCAATTCTTACCTTCTTTTTCAGAAGCAGAGAACTGTTAATGTTTCTGGTACCGGAGCCATGGGGACCAACACATAACTCGTAGTCATCTCTCACAGTGCCAGTAGTAGCATTCCCGCCCTCGCCTCTCAGGTATTCCTCTACTTAATTAACTTCAACACTTGATTTTTCCCTGAGTGTGTTTGCCGTTGTCGCGTGTCTCCTTATGGTCTTGTTAAGTAAATGTGTGAACTTTTGTGTGCGTGCGACTCAGTGTATGTATTCGTCGTCATACAAGGTTTGTGTGTGTGTGTATGGTGTGGTTTGTGTTGTGTGTTGTATTGTGTGTGTGGGGTGGGTGGTTTGGTGTGTGTGTTTTTGTGTATGTGTGTGTGTAGGGTTGTGTGGTGAGTACGCAGTGTGTTTATATACAGTCCTTTCTGTTTGTATTGTGGGATATAGGTGGGGTATTTTTTTCGTTTCGAAAAAAGTAAATTTTAAGACATATGAAAATTTATATTTCAATTTCACAAGAGCTTTAAAAAGAACAGGTTTGTGAAAAAATAACCAGGCGGGAAAAAAAAGTTCAGTTATCCATCATCAGTCAGACACCAACTAACACATTTATCCATACCCCCTCGCCCGTCAGTGGCCCAAGCTATGCCACTCTGTGGGTCTGTCGGCCTGAAAACCGGGGGAAAGGGAAGGGTCCCCTGGCCGGCCCCTGGTCCCCCCCCCACCCCCCCCTCCTAGCCACCACCAGGGGCCCAAAACACGACGGGGGGCGACCAGAAACCCCAGGCCAGAGCGACGGCACGACCAGCAAGGAGGGACCCGCTGGGTGGTCTTGTGTTTGATCCGTGGCGGCCCCGAACACACGAGGCCGGGGTGGGGGCGTGAGGCGGGCGGCACAAGTGCAGTAGGGGGAAGCTTTCCCCCCGGGGGTGCTGGTACTCTATGGTGACCTGAACACGGGAAAAAAGGAGGTTCCCTAAACAAGTGTTTTTGTGTTTTTTGACCTGTGACTCCAACGTTCACTTCAGGGGGGAGAATGGTGTGGCGGGGCGTGTGTGGCTTTTGGGATTGCCAAGTTGGGGCTATATACGGGGAAAACAACGCATGAATGAAAATGTATGACGATGGTGGAATAAATTATATTGGTTTGGATTGACAAGTCTAGTCGGGTCACATTTGAAAAAATATAAAATATAGATTGGAGAATATTTTGTATTTTTTTTGTTAAGAGATATTTACAAACAAACTCACAGAAGATTGTTTTTTGAGATAATACACAAAGGAAAGTGAAAAAACATGAGGAAAACAGAAAAAATAAGGAATTAAATTTATTTTTCTATAAAAAGATGGAAAAGAAACGTGCGAGTCGAAAGTTTTAAAAATTATCAAAGAAAACCTGGATAGAAATGTGTAAAAAATGCAGGGTGTACTGTGTAGGAAACAATGGGTTCTGGAAAAGCCTAAAAAAAGCAGTCATGGGAAACAAAATTGCAGTGCTGATACAAAGTTATATCGTCAAAGGAAAACTGGAATAATAACAATTTGATTATCTAGAGAAAAAAAAAGCTGCAATGGAGGCCTGAGTGTCCCGCGCCTGATCCCAAAACTGGTTAAAGATAAAACAAACCCTCGATCTCCGTCACCGACCTCGGGGAAAAACGGCGTGTGGTAACCCCGACCAACTCCACGGGAAATCGGAAAATCAGAAAAGACTATTGTGTTGCAACGTTATGGACGCTGCCGCCCCTTGTCACCGCCCTAGCTGCTGTTTTGCTGCTGTTATCTGCTGTGCCACTGCCGCTGCTGCGTTGCTGCTGCAGGGTCAGGTCTGCTCCTGCTGAGCTGTTACATATAGGTAAGTACTCGCAAAAGAACGGAAAAAAAAAGGGTAAAAAAAAAGACTTAAGGCGAGAAAAAAGTGAGATCAACGGGGGGTGGTGCAGCCTTCCCAAAGCTTCCCCAAATTACCGTAAAATGGGGGTGTTTGGGGGCGGGGGTGTTGTTCTGTTTACCCGCGTCGATATCAGATGTAAACGGCCCCGGCGGGGGCTGCAACGCCACCATTGCTCCGAGCACCGAGTGGGGGCCATTGCAGCGGTAAAGCGCCGAACCCCCCACCGGAAAAAAACTGGTGTGTGTGGTGTGTGGGGCGGGGGGTGGTGTGTGTGTTGTTCGGAAGCTTCGTAATTAGTTCCCCCCATGAGCCCCAAGGTGTTTCTTGTGCAAAAAATGTTGCTGTATCGAAGCACTGTCAATAAATGCATCCGACGCAGGTTTTCTGCTGCCGCCTTGGGGAAATATGGCCAAAAAGGGGATCAAAGCACTCGATCCACCCGGCTTAAACCCACTTCCCCTCGGGTGTCTTCCCCCTCCTCCTCCCGGTAAAGGGGGCGGAAATGGGGGGGAAGGGGGGTTGTTTCTCTCTGCTAGAAATGTTCCCCGGACAAAGGCCGTGGGTTCTGGTGGGTTCTGCATGGCTGCTTTTCATATGAAGAAATATCAATATTTTCCGTTTCGCTAAAAAAAGAGGGGCGTGGGCTGCTGCGAGGCGAGGCTCAAAACCGCCAAACCTAACCCCGCCCCTTTGACACCACTGAGCGATCTTCAACTATCCGCCAAAAAAGAGGAACTATAAAATCACATAAAACTTAAAAAAAAGCAGAAGCGCACTTGAGTGTTGGTGAGGGGGGGATTAAAATTCCCCCTAGAGAATTCCCTGCTGTGGAATTTTATCAAGGTAAAGGGGGGTAACGTAGCGCCGTTTTAGCGTTGCGGTTTCCCATTTTTCGCACAATGGGGTGAAAGGGAAAACCCGCAGTGGCGGGCGCGCGGAGGCAAGACACGGAACCCCGACTCACCTGGGTCCTCCCTAAAACCCCAAAACCCATCATGGAAAAAAAAATATATAAAATAAAAAAAAATACGTTACAGCTTGATGATACCAAAAAAAATTTTTTTTACCTCTAAACTCTATACGCCATAGTCCCCCGCGGCACCTGATAACGCTACAAGCAAATTTAAAGGATTACACCCAAACCGGGTCACCCCGGTTTCCCCCTGGGTCAGGGACCTGGCCAGCGGCGGGAAGAGGCGTCACACTACTGCTCTATGCTTTCAACGCCACCGGATCACCGCGTCACGGCGTTCTTGGGGCCCCTCGGCTTGCTGGGTCGGGTTTCGTTTTTACTTTGCATTACTGTCTCGCATTCCTGTAAAAAAAATGTTCTGTTCTTTTCTCTGGGTCATTTGTCCCTTTTCACCTCTCTCCCTTTTTCTCCTTTTCTCTCTCTCTCTCTCTTCCTCTCTCTCCTCTCTCTCTTCTTCTCTCTCTCTCCCTCTCTCTCTCTCTCTCTCTCTCTCCTCTCTCTCCTCTCTTCCTCTCCTTCTTCTCTCTCTCTCTTCCCCTCTCTCTCTCCTCTCTCTCTCCCTCTCATCTGGCCAAAAATAATTCCCCCACGAGATCTAAGAAAAAAATGGGGTTGGTTCACAAGTTACAGATAAATCTTCATTTTTAACGTATGATCAAAGCGATGCGATGATAACAAAAAAAAGCCAGGAAAATTAAAAACTAAAAACATTCCAAAATACTAAATTTTTCAAAGCGATTCAAAAAATTTTAAAGTTCCAAGAAAGTTGAAGGAAAAGGGAAAATTTTAGATGCGTTTTTTATTTTTCGTTTTTCCCTTCCTTGGCACAACTTTTGAACTTCACCAAAACCCCCCGGGAAAGTAACAATGAGATCTTGAACTCTTTGACAATTGTTGAAGGGGTTCCCTACATTTTCTACACCTCATGTAAAATATTTAAGCAAATTTTCCTCGTCCTTGTCTTAATGCCTTTTTTGAAAAGAATCTGTGTTGCCGGGCCACATACGCCGCGCATTTTATTTTTAGGGGCGGAGGGGGAAGAGAGAGAGAGAAAAGGGGGGGTGGGAAATTTTTTGGTGGAAAAAGGGTAGGGGTAAAAGAGAGAGAGGGAAAGGGGAATAGAAAAAAGCCAACAAATATGAGGAGGAAAAGAGAGATGGAGGAGAAAGGGGAAGAAATGAAAATTTGGGTCTTTCAAGAAAAAAATAAAAAAAACGCAAAATGAGGGAAAAAGAAATTTTATTTCCCACGCCTCGTGCACCGCTAAAAACTTACCGAAGGAATGGAAATTTTTTTTATAGATCAAACAAAGTGGCGATCTCCCTTGAGCAGCGTGAGGCGCCCCGATCAAAAATTTTTGAAAGGCATCGAGTATCCCCCCCGAGCACGAGGTCGCTTCACGCCCTTTCGGAGGGATCTGCCCCTTGACACAAAAGCTCGCGCACTGGGTCCCGGGAAAGGCTCGTGTATTTGGCGTCGCCGGTGAGATAGTGAGTAGAGAGGGAAAAGAGAGAGGAAAGAGAGAGAGGGGGGAGAGGGGAGAGAGGAGAGGAGAGAGAGAGAAGAGAGAAGGAGGGAGGGGAGAAGAGAGAGGAGGAGAGGGGAGAAAAGGGGAGAGAGAGAGAGGAGAGGAGTAAATGGAAAAAGACCAATTTAGACACGAAAAACCCTAATAAGGAGGGCGATGTATCGTGTCTCCGATTTAAAAAAAGAGTTTTTTCGAGCGAGGAATGAAACTGACATTCGGCGGCAGAAGAAAACTTTTTTTTTGGGGGGGGGGGGAAAGTTTTTATATTCAAACTCATTAAAAAAAAAAAATATTCTGGGAAATTTAAAAATAAACCCGAAGGGAATGTTTCATTATCTTTAAAATGTACTTTGATCTACGAGCTTTTAATATGAAATTCCCCAATAGCTAGTGTGAGATTAAAAAACTGCACAGTACAACAATTTAAACTTTACTCTTCCCACACACACACACACACAAAAACATACCAAAACACACCCACACACACCACACACACACCCACACAACAAAAACACAAACCCACACACCACACAACCCCACACACCAAACACACACACACAAACACAAACAACCACACACACACACACACCACACAAAACACAACACACAACCACAGGGGAATCACTAGTGTACGGTTTTGATACTTGGCTCACAACCGAGAAATCCGGGGTTTGATCTCCCCGGCGGAGGGGAAACAGGGGCGGTCTTCTTAAAACCCAAAACCCCTGTTCACCCAGCAGTGAAAGGGTACCGGGGGGGTTTGCCCCGGGGGGTCTGTGCCCGCCCCCGGGGGGGGTGGCTGCGGCCAAAACTAAGCCTAAGGGAAGAGTAGATGTTATATGGGACGGGGCCATACGAGCGAGCTCAGGCCTTTTAAAATACAACTAGAGAAAACAAAATAGAGAATACACGCAAACCCCAACAAAAGTCCTCGGCTCTCCTCTGGTCTTCCTTCCCTAAATCACCAACCACATCGGCCTTTAGGAACACACCGTTTTAAACCCGACTGCCTCCTCCCAACTCCTTGCACTACTGACATCCCCTCCTCCCCCCTCCTCCTCCTCCTCCTCCCCTCCTCCCCTCCTCCTCCTCTCACCCTTTCGGACCCCCCCGTATCCAAACACCCTCTCCATCCCTTCCTCGACCCTTTCGACAAAAGAACCCAAACCCCACTGGGACCGCCGATAACTGATATTCCACGCCCTTTTTTTCCGTTTCCCCCCCCCCCCCCCCCCCCCCCCCCCCCCGTTAATTTTGACGCTCCTCGACATCGTGTAACACAACTTAGGTTTTTCGGAGGGTGTGGGGGATCGTAATGGCTCGCCAAACGTTTTCGGTGAAGGGTTTCCCCTTTTGAAGGCTTACGAGAAACTCCAGTCGATTCCTTCCTCCGCCCATTCCCCACGTTGGAAAAAAAACTACATGCTACCATTCTCCTTCTTAATTTTTTCGAGTTGGGGTTTTTCACCGGTTTTGTGTTTTTTGGGGTTTTTGTGTTTTTTTTGGGTGAATGTTGGCTAAGGAATGAAGAGTCGGCACAAAAAATGTTTTATCGTACATTACTATCAATTTTATATTAAATATAATTAATAACTTTTTTTGAGGGTGAAAACTTTGACCTAAAAAATATTAACTAGTAATAATATAAAATAAAATGACAATGATAATAACAAAATGATAATGATGTTTATAATAGACCACTGTCAAATAATGAAAACGTACAAAAGCTAAAAAACAAAACGAATGATATGAAATTACACTAGTAATAGAAAGATAACGAAAAAACAATTAAAAACCAAAAATATGATGATAACAGCAATAATAATAATATCACTAATAATAATATTGATAATGATAAAGAATAATATAACACTAATGCTATTGCTAAAAACAAAATAAAAAATAATAATAGACGTGTAATGCAAATGGCTATTAAAGAAATTTAAAACATCTCATCGGGTTTAGCTAAATGAACTTTCACCTTTCCTCTTTTTCCTTCCCTGTTCTGGCTTCCCCCGTCGCCTGGTTTCCTCCCCTCACCGCCGGGTCGTGGGTGCGATGATGCGGGGTAGAATATCAGGCGATTTTTGCGGGAAAGCGAGATGCCGCGGTTTTTGGGTGGTTATAGTGTACGCCAGATTTTTATTTTTGTTATTTTTGTATTTGTGTACATGTTATATGGACGCAGTAGAGCAAAATTTTGTATATGTAATAAAGTTTGTGTTTTCACCTGGTGTGTATATTCTTTTTCCTTGTCATCTTCCTTCCTTAATGCAGTGACCACTATTTTTTTGCGTGAGTAAATTATTACTACACTGTTATTTACATTTAGGCAATGCTTTGTTTGCTGTGATTTATCTTTCTCTTTAGTTATTTAGTTACTTAGTTATTTATCTTTAGCTAGGTGTCTTTCCTTATGACTTATTTTTCATAGCACTTCTTATAACCAATTTTTTCTCATATATATTAGCTCCATGTTCATGCATATTATTGTTTGTTCACTTTTTTCTCTCTTTTTTGGGGGGCGTCACACACATACATTGCAACCTACTTTTTTTTCTCGTTAACAGGCCTTATTTGTTTTAAATCTGATCATTAGGAACGCAGCCTTCCTTCTGCATGTCAAAGATAACAGATTGATAGGTGAGCTAAGGTCAGATCAGGTCGCGTCAACTCCGCCAGCAAGGGGATGCATTGTCTTACGTGGCAGCTTTGTGTTTCATTCTTCAGTGGACGCCAAGACGTCACAATGAGCGGTGGGTGACCTACACGCTGCCCGTGTTCCCCCCGCCATCGCCTCCGCTCCCCTTGCAGCCGCTTGAAGGGAAAGGTGAGTCAGGGGCGCGCTGAGTCACGCCAGGGATGACTCGGGCCCAGAAAACAAGACTTGGTTTCGTATTGGAACTTTGTAACCCAGACAAGACATGGTGAGTCACGCTTCAAGGAAAAGGTTAGGATGACTTTCTGACTAATAACGATATTGTTCATTGCCATTGTTTGTATTATTGCTGAAACACTCTGGAAACGAAGACAAATGAGGTGAGGTGAGTGATGGAGAGAGAGGTGATTGGTGTGTGTGTGCGTTGGTACAGGGGATGGGGTTGGGGTGCTTCCTGGGGGACTTTTTGACGAGGGGCGGGGTGGGCGGGATTAAAACGATGAAACGCAAGTCCCCCGAAAAAAAACCAATTCTCTTCGAGTCCGCAGCCACCGGCTCAACCTTTTTTTAGGGTCTTAGTTTTTTTTTTTCAGTGGGTTTTGTTTGCGCTATATCAATTTGAAAAAATTTTGGTTGACTCGCTGAACCCTGGGGGGAAAAAAAAATTTTTGGGAAA
>JACEEZ010007483.1:0-10341 GCA_016584305.1 Chionoecetes opilio
TAAATTTGAAAATTTCGCGGGGGTTAACCCTGCCAATCTGCACCGCGCCACCTCCCACAGAATATTTTCCCTCGTGCACCACTTTCCCCCACCCCCTCAGCCACATTCTGCAGTAAATAGAAAGGATCTTGAAAAAAAGCCAAACAGGACTTACATCATCGAGGGATACTTTTTATTTTACGGCTTATAAGACGATCTTGGAAAAAAAGCATCCGATTTTGGAAAAAAATTTAAAAAAAAAAAAAAAACCCCATCCAAAAAACTGTTCTCCGATATCAGTCATTTTCACACAAGAACACACTCACTATTCATTATCTCTTTCAGCACTGTATCAACCTTTTTTAATTTTTCTAGCTTGTATGCAAGATAAAGTAAACCGTAATTTGTGGCTGAAAGTGCACGGGGGCGGACGGGGAATGAATAAAAAAGCCGACAGGGCGGGGTGCACAGCTGCGTGCCCGGTGTGCGATCAGGAGTCCTTTGTCCTGAGTGAAATCCCCTCCTTACGCCCCCCCCCCCCCCGTGCCTCACTACTTTCCCTCCCTCCGGCCTCACCAATATTGTTTAATTTTCCGTATGCGTGTAGTATTTGTGGTGGCTGCAGTACATAAGTATACAAACTTTCTCAAATGTAACAAAAAAATTTCCTTATAACAGAACACTTTGCGCAATCTCTGGGGCGAAAACTCCCCCCCCCCAGTACGTGAAAACATACGTCTTATGGTATTTAAATCTCTTAAAGGTATGTACTGGGGTTAATCATTAAGGGGCTGATTGAATAGCCCTAAGCTAACTCCTACAAATTCGTCTTGGAAGACGCATAGGGTTTTTTTGGGGGTATTTTTTTGGCAAAAAAGGGTCTTATAACCCGTAAAATACAGAAATTTTGTAAATTTTGTGTTAAATACAGGTTAAAATCTTTTATAAGTGCAATTTTTGGAATTTTCCTAGGATCAGAATTTTCTACACTTTGGTATGATTTTGTTTCCCTTAAGGTTTCTGACAAACATTCTCTCTATAGTTTCCCTTGCAAATCACTATTTTTTCGGAGAATAAGGTTTAATTTTTAAAAGAGGAAAGGAGTGTATAAATGTAAAGGTAAAGAGGGGCATCGCTATGCTGCACGGGGGCCTCGGTGCTCTCCGTGGCTTTTGACCTGTGGGGGGTGGAACCCGTACCCCCGGAAACATTTAGTGTAAATCCGGGTTCCATTCCTTCCCATATTTCCCCCCGGAAATTTTATAAAACCCCGAAGGGGAAAGGAAAGCTGAGTTGGTTGGCCGGACTTGGCCCCTGGCCGGTTCAAAAGGGGCCTGCAGATTCTACCCCAGGCACGCTTAGCCCACTACCCCAGGGAGGCGCCCAGAGTGTAAGGAGATATAAAAATTGTAACCTAAACCCCCTTGGCTCCTAAACCTAACCTAACCCCCCCCGTTGTAAGTCCAACAAACCCAAAATTCGAAAAAAAAAGGTCCGCGGGCAAGGAAAACCGGGGCAAGCAGGTCACAAGGGGAAAAGAGGGGGCACAAAATATCAGAAATTTTCTAAAATTTTTGTAATTACAAGTTCTTATAGATCAGAACCCAAGAAAGTCAGACATAGTTATAAAAAATGAATGGAACAAATAACGAGGAATGAAGGGGTTTAAACCAAAAAAGGTGATAAAATGTAAATAAAGGGAGGGTCCCGTTATACAGCATTTGGGATAGAGAAATAAAGATACGAGCTGAAAAAATTGGGGTCTTTTTTCAATATACGAGATTAAAAACCCAACCCCAAACGGCTTTCAAACTGGGGTGAGTAAAATTCCCAATTTTCAAAATGCGCGCCTACTACGTATGCATCGGGGGCTTTGATGATGTACAATGATTCAAGTGCAGAGACGATTTTTGGGGCAGTGGAAGAGGTCGGACCCTCCCTTGTCCCTTACCCACTAAAAAAAAACAGCGTTCAACACAAGTTTATACGGCGGGGGAAAGTAGGTAAGTACAGGGAGTGATGCCACAGGAACACAGGGGGGGAAATATGGTTGCCTCTGTCGTGGGAGGGGTAACTTGCCCGAAAAGGGTCCACTGGACAAAGGGGAATTTTTGGTGACCCCCTTTAGGTCACCCCCGCAAGGCGTGAAACCTGAAGGTAATTAAAATATGGGACGGCCCGATCTTGGGTAATGCCAGGGTGCGGCCCCCAACCCGGACCACACATACCCTCTCTTGTACAGGGAGTCCCCCACAGAAACGTTTTTTTTTGCTTTTATGTAGTTTTTGTTTAATTTAAAGTGCAGTTTTTTTTATTTGTGTGTATTTTCTCTTAGAATGCTTTTTTTACAGAATGGTAGTAAGTGGGGTATATAGAAGCTGTGTGTTTGTTTGTTTGGATAGTTTTTTTTATCTTTAAAAACATGTCTTTTATGGGGTCCGGAACCAAACCCATATTTTTTCCTTATTTGTATTTCACTATCAAGATTTTCTTTAGAGGGATGCCAGTGGAAAGTAACTGCTGTATTCGGGACTCCCGTAACTAGTTTTTTGTTTTTTTTTTTTTCAAATTCACAGGTTTTTCCCAGTTTTTTTTTTTTTTTTTTGCTTTATGTGGAAAGCTTCATGGGATGAAGATTGGATAAGTTATTCTAAAAATGCTGTGGTTATTTCTAAAAACTTGGTGAGGTAACGGGGTGTAGAAGACATGACTGAGCGGCAATGGATGTGGGGTTAACCCCGCTGCCACCATCAAGTTAGCAGAAACCCTTTTTTTTGTGACCTTTGGGGCTCACTTAACAAGTTTTCAGTAACTTTTGGTAGATCAATGAATTGCTGCATCAACAGGTAAGTTTAATGAGTTTCAACCAAAAATCATAAAAAAAAACAACTTAAAAACAAGGGGAGGAAAAGAGCTGGGAAGTATTTGCGGTCTATGAATGCCACTGTTACCCGAAAACCCCAGGCACTGGTAGGAAAGCAGCTTCCCCTTGCATACCCCACTCGCCCTGGGCAGCGCGCACAGGGGATCCTGCTCAAACTCGGAAAAGGCCACTTGGGTATTTGCATTATTTTTGGTTTTTCTGAAAAATTCCGCAAAAGCAAATCCGCAACTTTTTTTTCTTTTTCCCCAAATCGCCAAACCGTATTTTGGGCGCATAAAACGCCCTCCCCATAAACCCCACCCTATTTTAAAAAAGGGGGTTTTGAGAAAAAAAAAATTCGTGTTTTTGGGGGAAAAAAAAAATGCCTTTGTTGCTTTTTGCATGTGTTTAACTTTGTGGAAAATTTTTCATAAAAGATATTGGTATTATTTCGTTTTTGGGGGTTTCAAAATTTCCCAGACTTTACCTACATCATCGTGTAGCTTTCACATTTTGGAAATTTTTAACCCCATTTCCCCTGGCGCAATTGAATAATAATGGCGTTACATGTTACTAGCTAATTTAGAAAAGAAAGGAAATCTTTTTAAAATTTTTTTAAAAGTTATTCAAAAACCAAAAGGGAAAGGTAAGTTTTAAAATTAAATCAGATTGACCTCCCTGTACTTGCAGATACAAGCATAAAACAACACGAACAGAGTAGATTAACAGTCATGTTATAAACGACTGTGTTCATCTCAGTGGCACTACACAGCAGTAGTGATGCTATAAGTGATAATATTTGGCGGCTGGCGGACTTTATTGAGCTGGCGACTAAGTGGTAATCTACGGTACACAATTGGAGTTTGTTTCTGTTACCTTATGAATTATAGGAAACATTCTCTTATGGGCTTCCATCGCAAATCATTACTTTCGCGAGATAAGGACATGTGTTTTATAGGGAGGAGAGAGACAAGGGTTTACGAGTGCACACTCTTCTTCCTCTTGTGACCATGCATTGCTCTGTTCTTCCCTTTACCTCGGACACTTACCGTATTTGCCGGCGCATAAGACGCACCCTCCGTATAAGACCGCACTCCTATCGTTACAAGGAGGGTTTGAGACGAAAAAAATCATTGGTGTTTTTTGGGTGAAAAAAATAATTCGTTAAATTATCAAAAGTTTTTTATTATATAAAAAAAAAATGGGATTGGTACGGAAAGCAAATAATATGAGCATGTACCCAATACAATATTCACAGTGAAGTGAATGTGAATGAAAAAATATACTAGTAAAATGTCAAAAGGAATGACAGGGTAACCAAAATCGGTCATAATATATTGCAGGTGCCCCTACGTATCATATCGAATATTTTGCTACTATGACATCATAACTTTAGATTAATGTTGTAGGTATGCCTTTGTTGCTTTTCCGCTATGTGTTTAGACCTTAGGAAAATTTTGCAAAGATATTGGTATTATTTTGGTAGTGGGCTTTCAAAAGTCTAGGATTCTTACCTCCATCATCGTGAGCTTTCTTCATTCTGAGTATTTTGAGCCCCAATTCCCATGGCGCAAGTGAATAATAATGGATTACACGTTAGTTACAAAATCTACGTTATTTCAGCCAGAAGTTAAGTTAGGTTAGACAGTCGCGAGGGTTGATTAGTTTTCTCAGGAAGGTACAGGTGAGGCGGTTCACACTCTGCAAATCACGGCAAGGTTCCGTCAGCCGTGCCTTGTATTCACACTATATGTCACGGTTCCGTCATTCTCGGCAGTTCCTGCTCACCCTATAAGCAGAGATGGTGCTCAGAGGCTATGGCTGAAGAAATTTGCATGAATAGCACTTCTGTTGGAGAAAGAAGAGGAGTTGAACTCTAAAGACATGTTTGTGGGTACAAAAAGCCTTGAGAAAACGACAATTATCAGCACGCACAGGTCATAACGTTAAAATTAATCTTTCCAGAAACCGTTACGTGACAGGACGTGATGCATGGAGCCGTGACGGCGGCGCACCGTTTAGTGTAAACAACGTCTATTTGTTTGAATGTAAGAAATTTTATACGGATGTGCGACGAGACGGTGCACGTGTCAACCATGATGGTATGGTGTGAGTCGACCTTGAGGCGGACGGTGTGGCGCCGTGATGGGTCTTGTCTTGGGTGTACCGTTGTGGAAGACTTTTGTCCCGTCTACAAGACCGTTTGCAGCCTTTTTACTAGCACTCTTCATACAGTTTCTTATCTGTAGAGGTACAGGGGTGAGGATTGAGGTCGAAGGTGGTACAAAGGCCTATGCCCGTTTCCTATCTCCACCTTGCTTACACTGTAGCGGCGCTAAACACACACGCACCATACACACCTGCTCGGCTTAGGCCACCCCTTGTCTGGGACCAGGATTCGAGTGTGACCTGACGCTGACTGACTTGTCCTCCTGACACAACTGCAAACATCAGCAGAATTCAGTCAGCAACAGGACACACAGAGGACACACACCGCGCACCTCTTGTCCCCACGTTGTACAAGACCCGTCTGTCAAATAGACTACAAAGCCCAGGACGCCCTTTCTCCATCCCCTTGTGTGTATAGGACAGACTCCCAAGATACTACACCTTCCTTCACCGCTCACACTCCTTCAAATAAAACTTTAAACACGCTCTTTGTTTCACTATTCCATTTATCTACAAAACCCAATTCCAGCGAAAAATCCATCACCATTTTCTGCCTCCTTCTATATCTCCTTCCAAAGGTTGTGTAACTTGTGCGGGCCGAGGCAATGCGGGTTAAGGCGACATCTAATATGTGGGATGTTTGTCTTTTCCATGGGTGCGGGGAGGAATCTGAGACTGGTAATGAACCACGGTGGGTGCGGGGAGGGCGTCGCGAGTGACAGTATCCCAGGTGAAAGCGGCCAGACCTGAGATATCAGACGTTTTACAATGGAGAGCAGCAGCGGGGTGGTGATGATTTTACATCGCACGGCCATCTTGGCAGCAATAATCGCTATCTTGTTGCCATCAGCTCAATTTTTTCTCTAAACTCCAACCTTTCTTAGTATTAGCCATTATGTGATATAGTTACAAATTTGTACTCGTAGACTAATGCTCAGCACAGATCACTCACAGACCACTTAAGTAATACACCACGGCTGTTCTGCATCTCTGCCGACCTCTCTCATTCGATAATATGGCCGCATTAGGAAGCAGGGGTGACACCCTTGCATCCTTTTTAAGGAAAAAACTGGCGTTTTCTTATGCGCCGCGAAAATACGGTATTTAATGCAGAGTTGGTTTGTTAGGAGGTTAAAACGTGGGATTAGGTTAGCGTTAGTTAGTTAGGTAGTGAGTGAGTCAAAAGGAAGGGGTGTTAGGTTATCATACTTATGTTGGAGATAATTGACATGTTGTTCATAGGGAGGCGAGACACAGGGTTATGAGGCCTCACTCTTCTTCTCTTGTGACCTGCACACCTCTGTTCCTTCCTACCGGTACACTCATTTAATGCAGATTTAGCCTTTAGTTAGGAGGTTAACAAACGTGGAATTAGGTTAGGTTAGGTTAGGTTAGTGAGTGAGTCAAATGGGGGGTAGGGTACATACTTTTGGAGAAAATGACATGTTGTTCCTAGGGGAGGCGAAACACAAGTGTTACGAGCGCCTCACTCTTTCTTCCCTCTGGCTGACCTGCATCGCATCGGTCTTCCCTTACCGCGGGACACTTTTTATGCAGATCTGGCTTTTAGTTTAGGAGGTTAAAGCGTGGGATTAGGTTAGGTTAGGTTAGTAAGTGAGTCAAAAATGGGGGGTGTAGGTTAGTTTATTTTCATATTTTGTAACAAAAAATCTTTATTTGGGGGTCAGGAACGGATAATTCCCATTTATATTGCTTCTTATCGGAACAATTGTGTTTCGTTTATAGAAACAACTTTTGGAACGAATTAAGTTTCGGAAACCAAGGTTTGACTGGACTATATATATATAATTTACAGTAAACCTTGGTTTCGAAACTTAATTCGTTCCCAAAAAGTTGTTCTAAAACAGAAACACATTTTTCCATAAAGAAACAATATAAAAGATTAATCGTTCCTGACCCACAAAATAAAGAGGTTGTTTTTTTACAAAAATGATAAATAACACCTAAACCTAACACCCCCCATTTTGACTCACGTACTAACCTTAACCTCACTTAATCCCACGTTTAACCTCCTAATAAAGCCAGATCTGCATTAAATAAGTTCCGGCGGTAAGGGAAGAAAGAGGCGATGCAGGTCACAAGAGGAATGAAGATGTTGAGGCGCTCGTAAAACACTTGTGTTCGCCTCCCTATGAACAACAGGTCATTTCTCCAAAAGTAAATGATAAACTAACCCCCATTTGACTCATCACTACATAACCTAACCTAAACCTAATCCCACGTTTTAACTCGCTAACTAAAGCTAAATCGGCATTAAATGACGTGTACGCGCGGGTAAGGAAAGAACAGAGGTGATGCAGGTCATCAGAGGAAGAAGAGTGAGGCACTAATAAACACTTGTGTCTCGCCTCCCTCATGAAAACATAGTCATTATCTCCTAAAGTAATGAAACCTAACCCCTTCCTTTTGACTCACTCACTACCTAACCTAACTAAACCTAACCTATCCCACGTTTTAACTCCTAACTAAGCCAACTCTGCATTAAATACAGTATTGCCGGCGCATAAGACGCAGTTTTTCCCTTAAAAGGAATGCCACAAGTTCACCCGGCGTCTAATGCGGCCACTATTAGCGACAAGAGAGGTCGGGCAGAGAAGCAGAACAGCCGGTGGTGGTGTGATTATAAGGGGTCTGTGAGTGATCTGTGAGGAGGCAGTAGGTCTACTGAGCACAAATTTGTAACTATTATTCAACAATATGCATCCTTATACGAAGAAAAGGTTGGGAGTTTAAGAGAAAAAAAGGAGCTGAGGGCCAACAAGATAGCGATATTGCTTCCAAGATGGCCGTGTCAGATGTTAAACATCATCCCACCCCCGACTGCCTGCTCCTCCATTGTAAACACGTCCTGATATCCAGGTCTGCGCCTTCACCTGGGATACTTCATCGGCGACGCCCTCACCGTCCAACCCACCATGGGTCATTACCGCTCAGATTCCTCCGACCATGGAAAAGACAAACATCCCACAATTAGATTTCGCCTTAACCCGCATTTCGAACTAGGGCCGCACAAGTTGACACAACATATTGGAAGGAGATGATAGAAGGAAGCAAGAAAATGGTTGATGGATTTTTCGCTGGAAGGGTTTTGTAGATAAATGGAAATAGTGAAACCAAAAGAGCTTGTTAAAGTTTTATTGAAGGAGTGTTGTGCTCGGTGGAGAGGAAGGTGTTAGTATATTGGGGAGCTGCTATACACACTATAGGATGGAGAAAGGGCGTCTGGCTTTGTAGTCTATTTGGACAGCGAGTCGTGACAACGTGGGGACAAGAGGTGCGCGGTGTGTGTCTCTGTGTGTCCTGTGGCCATGACTGAATTACCTGGCTGATGTTGCAGTGGAAGTCAATCAGGTTCCAGATGTTTAAATAACTGATAAAAGTATTTACATTTTTATATTATGAGTATTTAAATACAATGTATTTAAATACTAATAAAAGTATTTAAATACTGTATTTAAATACATGACAACCAATGTATTTATAAATACATTTCTAAATACACAAATGTATTTAAATACGTATTTAAATACAAATGTATTTAAATACTGCCCAGCTCTGTATATATTGTTATGAATGTGGGTGCAGGGTGGGGGACTAGTGTGGAGGTGGTTATGTGGACTAGTGTGGAGGTGGTTATGTGGACTCGTGTGGAGGTGGTTATGTGGACTAGTGTGGAGGTGGTTATGTGGACTAGTGTGGAGGTGGTTATGTGGACTCAAGTGTGGAGGTTATGTGGACTCAAAGTGGTTAGGTGGATTCACCTGGAGGTGGAATGTGGGGGCAGGGGTGGTGGATGTGAGATGGCAGTTGGAAATGTATGTCTGAGTGAACTGTGTGTGTGTGTGCGTTTGTGTGTTTTGAAGTAACGGTCACTTGTGTGTGTTTGCGTATGTGTGTACACAATGATGCTACCCGGGTGTCGACGTGGGAGCATTGTAATTGGCTGAGGGAAGAGTTGGCGGGAATATGAGAGAGGTGGGAAGCTTTTGCGAGAGGCCGTGGATGCGGGCCTTGCGGCAGTCTGGCTTGGAGCACAACGTGAGGTGGTTGTGTGTGGTGCCTCCCCCTCCTCTCGGGTTGAGAGGAGGTGGGCCGTGGTCCACTCCTCTCCCTAGCCAGCCGCGTCCTTTCTCCACTCACATCCACCTCCCTTAATTAGCATGTGTTGTAACTACTGTCCGACCATAACTCCCAGCCTGTAGCGTGTTGTATACTACTTGGACTCAGTAAATGCCCGAAAGGAAATTAGTGGCGTCTATCTCTCCCTTGTGTTTCGCTTGATTGCTCTACTTATCGCTCACCACCAGTGGTACTGTATCGTACCCACGCCCTAGTGTGTAACATGGCTGCATAGAACAGGGGAAAAGCCATTTGCGTTACCTTGGTCAGTCAAAAGTGGGATCTAAGACCAATTTGCGTAGCAATATATATATATTATATATATATATATATATATATATATATATATATATATATATATATATATATATATATATATATATATATATATATATATATATATATATATATATATATATATGCAGTCAAACCTCAATATAACGGACCTCAATTTAACGGACTTCAGATGTAACGGACTCCATTTGCATGACAAATTTGCAGGCAAGAATGGCATATCAGACCGCTCATCGCCGCTCGAATTGTCAACTCAACATAATTGTATTATTTTCTCATTTTACTTTGGAATGCTTGGGTTTTAAGGAGTTTTGATGTATCACATATTAAGATATATAAGGAATGAGTCTGTGTTGCTAGTGATTTAGTGGTAGAAGGAGTGTATTGTTTAAAATAGTGATTATTAGTGTTATGGCGTGGCCGCTGCTACACTCTCCCTGTCACCTCAACACCCTAAATCACCCTTATCTAAGGTGACACGCAGTGCAACACTGACCTAAATAGTGACACGTGTATAGAGAACTGCACTTCACAACCATATAATATATATATATATAATAATGAGCATCAGTCATGATAATATGCAATACCTTTGGAAGACACGGCTGTGTCTGGCTTGTTGTTTGTTTACCTTTCTCTAGAGCTTGAGCTTGACTAGCTACACGGTCTGGTTGTGTTTGTGATTATTTCTCATTTATTTCACGTGTAGGAGCGGACCAAATTCAGCATGTAGTGCCAGTCACTGTTTACCTCCCAACATAGCTACACAGTCTGGTTGTGTTTGTGATTATTTCTCATTTATTTCACATTTTTCCGTTTTTTCATATATTTTTCCACCCTTGGAAAATACCCTCGCTATAACGGACAATCGGCTTTAACAGACCACTCCTCCCCCC
>JACEEZ010007484.1:0-35000 GCA_016584305.1 Chionoecetes opilio
CAAAAAAAAAAAAAACTTTTACAAACCTATTTTTTCACTGTATAAAATCGTGCAAAAAAAATAAAATAGTGGATAATTATAGTTTCACCCAACCAACGATTTTCTGATGCGCCTTATGCTTTTCTGGTGTGTTTTTATGTGTTTTGAATGAATCTGCTAACCGTTTCTGTTGCTATTTTATTTATTTACTAGCCGCAAAGCCGCCCTCCGGGCGGACTTTTTGGCTAGCTCCTGCGGAGGGCTATTGGTGGGCCTTCGGCCCACCAAACACAGACTCTCTAGATAGCCCCTTCTAACTTTCCTGAAATCATGGAAATAGAAATGTATGTATTAACGCCTTACCCATCACCCCCCACCCATTCACTCACCCATTACCCATCACCCCCCACCCATTCACTCACTCATTACCCATCACCACACACCCATTACTCATCACCACACACCCATTCACTCACCCATTACCCATCACCTCCCACCTATTCCCTCACCCATCACCCATTCGAGAGAACTGGAACCCAAAATGCCAGGGGTCGCTGGCAGTTTTAACTCACTTTTTTGATAATAAGTTGGTCTACTGGAAAACAAAATATGGGCTTATTCCACTGCACTTCAAACACAAAAGTATAATATTAAGAACGATTTTCTTCTATATGTATATTGTATAGAAGCCTGATTCTGTAAAACATTGTATATAACCAAATAACCAAGTAGGTTATAGTTGAGGAGGCGAGGTAAATGCTACTCTATGATATTATATAGTCAATAACGAATGTTTAGAAGTTATCTATACCTAGGCAGTCATATTTTCCTGTTATTATTGTGTATCAATCAGATAGAAAGCTTAGAAGTGCAATGAGTCGACGCGTGAAGTGGCAATGTTTTGATTCAATCTTCCCGCCACAATCTCCCCGCCCACCACTCCCCGCCGCGGCGTGTCGCCTCCACAATTATAACCTACATTGTCGCAGCAACAAGCCGATTTCGGCATTCTTTATTCTTCGTTTTTCCAAGGCATTGCTTATTGTATTTTGACAAGCGTTTGCCAGACGCAGCAGTACTGTCTTAGAAAACAGTGTGAACATCGCCCAAATTTTACATGCCACAATATACATGTAAAAAATATATTAAGCTTTGCTACTCGAGGCGAGTAATTTGCATTAAATTGCTATTATAGAACGTTCCATCGTAATGCATGTCATCCATATAATTAGTAGAACAACAGAAGAACTATATTTTTTGGTATTCAGATGCGGTGCATCAATGTTTATCGCGAAATTAATTTATGAAAAATATTAGTCGCGGAGCCAAAACACAGTAGACCAACCTTTGAGTTAAAACTGCCAGCGACCACTGGCATTTCTCGAGTTTCAGATCATTGGAATTCACTCACCCATCACCCCACACCCATTACCCATCACCCCACCCATTACCCATCACCCCACCCATTACCCATCACCCTATATCAAGGTTTCCTCAATTCTCGCAACCCACATTTTTTTTTCACAATTCTCGCTAATAGGCTGCTAAAAAAAAAGAAGAAGAAAAAAGTGATCGGATCATCTCATAAGTGGGCTTAAAAGTTGCCCCTGGTCGACCCGGTTCCAAAACTGTGCCATATAATGGGATTGGGGCACGGGGGGCGGCACCTATCGCGGACACACACACACACTTTCGCTTATATTATTATAATTTTTTTTTTTTTTTTTTTTTTTTGTAGATAAAGGTTAAGTTTTTTTGTTTTGTTTTTTGAGTTAGGTAAAGGTTAGGTTAGGTTAGGTTAGGTTAGGTATAGGTTAGGTATGGGTATGGGTATAGGTAAAGGTTAGGTTAGGTTAGGTTAGGTTAGGTATAGGTTAGGTATGGGTATGGGTATAGGTAGTATAGGTAAAGGTAAAGGTTAGGTTAGGTTAGGTTTAGGTTTTTTTTTGTCATATTTGCCCAAAAAAATAATAATAATGATAATATTGCGACAGAAACGGTTAGCAGATTCATTCAAAACATAAAAACACACCAGAAAAACATAAGGCGCAGCAGAAAATCGTTGGTTGGGTGAAACTATAAATTGACAAAAAAAAAAACAAAAAAAAAATAATAATAACCACTTTTTTTTTTTTTTAAGTTAGGTAAAGGTTAGGTTAGGTTAGGTTAGGTTAGGTTAGGTTAGGTTAGGTTAGGTATGGGTTAGGTATGGGTTAGGTTAGGTTAGGTTAGGTTAGGTTAGGTATAGGTAAAGGTTAGGTAAAGGTTGGGTTAGGTTAGGTTAGGTATGGGTATAGGTTAGGTTAGGCATGGGCTAGGTTAGGTTAGGGCTAGGTTAGGTTAGGTATGGGTTAGGTATGGGTTAGGTATGGGCTAGGTTAGGTTAGGTATGGGTTAGGTTAGGTATGGGTTGGGTTGGGTTAGGTTGGGTTAGGTTAGGTTAGGTATGGATTGGGTTAGGTTAGGTTTAGGTTCTTTCTTTTTTCTTTTTTTGTTATTTTTGCAACTAAAAAAAAAAAAAAAAAAAAAAAAAAAAAAAAAAAAAAAAAAAAACCACACACACACACACACACACCAGAAAAACATAAGGCGCATCAGAAAATCGTCGGTTGGGTGAAACTATAAATTGACCAAAATAATAATAATAATAATAATAATAATAATAATAATAATAATAATAATAATAATAATAATAATAATAATAATAATAATAATAATAACACCCCTCCTCTGCAGTACTCACGGCTGAGATGATCTGTGGTTCCATGATATTGTTTTTCTTGGCAATTTCCTGCACGCCCACGGTGATGTCCCGCACACTGGCCCCCTCGCCCACCTGCTGCGTGAGGTAGATCTGCAGCTCCTTCAGGCTCGTCTCCTTCTCCTGTTGGGGGGGGGGGGGGGGGGGGATAAAGGGCAAGGGAGGAGGAAGGAAGGGATAGGGAGGAGGAAGGAAGGGATAGGGAGGAGGAAGGGATAGGGAGGAGGAAGGAAGGGATAGGGAGGAGGAAGGAAGGGATAGGGAGGAGGAAGGAAGGGATAGGGAGGAGGAAGGAAGGGATAGGGAGGAGGAAGGAAGGGATAGGGAGGAGGAAGGAAGGGATAGGGAGGAGGAAGGAAGGGCAAGGGAGGAGGAAGGAAGGGATAGGGAGGAGGAAGGAAGGGAAAGGGAGGAGGAAGGAAGAGGAAGAAGAGGAGGGACATGTTTAGTAATTTTCTTTTAGTTGGTAAAAAAAAATTATATGAACCCTTTCACGCCCAGATCTTTCCTTGGCTATAGAAAATGGTCTGTTGTTAGCCATAAAATTACGAAAAGTCACTGAATATACCAAATGAGTTAGTGGACAAGGATACTAAACAGTAGGGTGGAGCGATTTCCTTTTTTTTTTTTTTTTTGGATTGACTAGTGCGGGAAAGTTGCGAAATCACACCAGTATAACACTGTTAAAATATTAGAACATACAAATAATTTCTTAAGGCGGCCCAACGCGATCGAAGTTTGATTTTTTCAAAATTTTCAAAATATATACGTTTTTGCACTTTTTTGGCAAATAACCAACCTTCTTTATTATTTATAAATTGCAACTAGTGTATGAAATATGTGCAACGTATTCACGTAAACGTGGGTAAAATTTGAAGCAGAAATTCAAATATCTTCAGGTGGCCCAACTCAATTATGTGTAGAAAAATATGCTAAAACTCGATATTTTCATTTATTTCATCACGCTGGGCACATATACCCACATTATCCAGTATGAGTCGTCAAACATCGATCAAAGATACACTATACAATACATGTCACATAGTACAGCTCTTCGCTTATTTTTCCTTACAGAAGTAAGGTTCAATTAACCCAGAACTCACCACAGGGAGGTGGCTGTACTTCGAGTTCCACCCACGCCCTACCCTCCAACCACCAAATCAAGGCATAGATTGATATCCATCATGACTGAATATTTAATAAGTCTATATGTATGCCCGACATTGCCCGTACCACGGTACTTACTAATAGGGTAGCTTCACTCGTTTTGTACTGCCTTTTTTACTCAAACGACGGTATTCTTGCTCTAGATGCGAGCCCTTCACGGATGAATCCATCTCTTGAATTGTGTCGACACACAGCAGCTGAAGCGTCTGTTACGAGTTTTATAACTCGCTCTACTGCTTGTGTGTGACACGGGAAAGGTTCGTGAACGAAGGACGTTTTTGAGGATATTTTTTGGTTGATCTCTTCGTCCGAGAGAGTCATCGTCAGGGGAGGCCCCTGTAAGTCACAAGATTCCCAATCAATCATATTGATGTAATCCTCGCTATCGAATAGTAAAGCTGGAATCGTGAGCTGGCGTGGACGCGGGACGGTCTTCTTTGTAAGTGCGGGGCTCTCTTAATTCGACGCCATCCCAGTTCTCGAACATCTATTCGTTCATCCCTGAATCATGCTGAGCAGGATTTTTTCCGGAGCAGCAAAGAATGCATTTCGCTGTATGACTGGCTGAACCACGCTGACGATACTGTCATCTAATCCTTGGAGGAGTTTAAACGTCCTGTGGACATGTTGGCACCATCTCGTACGTGTGGTTGTGATTTAATGGGGAAACCCACATTGGTGCATAAACTTTCATGATGAAAGTGACCAATGTGTTCAACACATCCGTAGGATCGTCCGTTCCTACATACAGGCAAAAGTATTCGGTTTGCTGTCGTGAGCCACCTGGCATGATTCATCTTCCTGGTTGATGAGCTGCCAGTTCTTCAGAGACTACCCCAGTTGAAATTGACTGATGAAGTTCATAGAGGTATTTCTGGTCTGTGCTCAACGAATCAGAAGAAAGAAGACTGAGGTCCGATTGCACGTGAGCAAATTCCTTTTTTGGGAGTTTCTCGCAGTCTGCCAGCTGCTTTCCAATTGCGCCAGTAAAGCTCGAGGTCCACTTGTTTTCCCATCGAGTTTTCAATGAGATGGCGGAGAGGAAGTTCGTTACCGTGCAACATGAAAAACAAACCAATGTAGCGGTTTACCGAGACGTTCTTCAATGATCCTGATAGCACCTCCTTTACAGCCAGTATTTACATCTGTTCCATCACAGCCGAGAGCTACTAGATTATCGAAAGATAAGTCATTTATTTCTGCAAAATTGAACAGGCAATTTGTAATGCTACGAGCAGAACCACTTCCAGGAGTAAAATGACCAAGATATGTTGAATTGGTTCTGAAAGTACCGATATATGTTCTTCTGTGACTTTTTTTCTTTTGATGTCTGTCTCCAATCTTTTCTGTGATCATTGTCACATCCTTCCTACCATCCAAAGTAAATACTGCCAACATCTCTGTGCATTTCCCTGTGTTCAGTTGTTTAGAACGTTTCTGTGGCGCTGTCTGTTTTTTCTTACTTTGCTGCGGTCAATAACTTTCGATGAATCTTCCTCTGTGATTAGACCAACGTCTTCCATTAAGGAGCTCGATAAAAGAGCTGCAGCACGATCTGACACACCGGTTCTATCACAGGCTTCAGCCAAAGAAGACAGAGTAATTTTGTTTTGTGTTTCTTTTTTGCCTCTTTATCTTCTGATGATTGTTGTCGCATCAATATCTGAATTTTTTTGAAGGAACATAATCCTCATCAGATGATATATTCATGGAGGATTTACTCGGTGATTCATGAAATGCTGATCATTTACGATGTGGTGGCTCCCCGATCCTGAATCCTTTTCATCTCTGACGTTTTTTTGCACTACGTTTCGCAAGAACATTATTTGTTTTTTTATCTAGTCTTCCGATATACATCTTCCGCTGTGTCCTCTGATCAGTAAGAAATACTTCCTCTAATACAGGTACTTTCGAATCGCGAGGACAGTGACACAGTGGACGAAACGCGCATTTACAAGCTGCTATGTCGAAAAGTTTCTGCGAATTCTCCGCAAATGCTTCAATTTTCTTCTTGTAACTTTGCACATCTTTACGGTCTTTGAAACATTTCAATAAATTTTTATACTTAGATTGATAAGCCTCAATCATGGTCACGATGCGTGGCTTGGATAGTGTTGGGATTGATGCTCTGGCGTATATTTCCCTCAATTTTTCCTCGACAATAGTAGAAATTGTTCTCACTGCAGGATATTTATTTGAACCCTGTATCTTGCAGTCGTACCTTTGCAGAAGAAAACATTTCATGACATCCCTGTAACTTGGGAGTTGATCTCCTGTGAAATCCCAAGCACTGCCAAAGATCGGAGACGAAAGTTCTAGTCTAGTGCGTACCGCAGCAGAAGCTGCCGACGCCAAGCCTGCCATGATAGCGTGAGCGCAACACAGCCTTCACGTACGTCGTAACAGTGGAAGTCAAGAACCGAGTTGCAGTGAGTCGATCTGGAGAGTGGAGATGTTGACACTGCGCTGGCTGCGGGCAAAGTAATCTCTCAGCCGTGAGCTCTTGCTTATAAACCCAGCGCATGGCAGAGCAGTACGTAGCTATTGGTGGTTGGTGTCGCGGTAACTGCCGCTGTTTGGTTAGAATAAGCGCGGCACTGATTGGTGAGAAAATAGAATAAGAGCGGCGCTAATTGGTGAGAAAAGCGCGGCGCTAATTGGTGAGAAAAGCGCGGCGCTGATTGGTGACAGCCACCTCTCCGTTGTGAGTTCTGGCCTATTTCATACTGGATATATGTGTCAGTTGTATCACTCATACTGGTCCTGCTTGATGAAATAAATGAAAATATCGAGTTTTAGCATATTTTTCTACACATAATTGAGTTGGGCCACCTGAAGATATTTGAATTTCTGCTTCAAATTTTACCCACGTTTACGTGAATACGTTGCACATATTTCATACACTAGTTGCAATTTATAAATAATAAAGAAGGTTGGTTATTTGCCAAAAAAGTGCAAAAACGTATATATTTTGAAAATTTTGAAAAAATCAAACTTCGATCGCGTTGGGCCGCCTTAAGAAATTATTTGTATGTTCTAATATTTTAACAGTGTTATACTGGTGTGATTTCGCAACTTTCCCGCACTAGTCGCAAACATTCTAACAAAAAAATGGAAATACCCCCCAAAAACGCTCCACCCTACTAAACAGGTCATAGCTATAAAATATTGCTTATAGTCACTAAAAATTGTCTAATGGTACCCAAATTACAATGGAAATTACGTTCTGGGTCTCAAGGGGTTAACATTTTTATACTTAAAGATAGTTGTAGTACTTATCTCTCTCTCCTATCTTCACCTACATCTTTACCAACCCCAAATCTCTCTCTCTCTCTCTCTCATCCTATACGTACTATTCCTTTCCTTCCTTCTTCATCTCCTTTCCTCCCTTTCCTTCCCTTACTCTCCTTTTCTTACATCTTTTTACTCCTATTTATTATCATCCTTTCTCCCTCTCCTCTATTTCTATCACCTCTCTCTCTCTCTCTCTCTCTCCCTTAAATTCCTATTATCTCTCCCTTAAATTCCTATTATCTCTCCCTTCTCTCTCTTAAATGTTTGATATTAACATTTTTATAAATACAGATAACTTTTTACCTTCCTAACTTCCTTTTAACCTTCCTAACTTCCTTTTTGCCTTCCTAACTTCCTTCTTACCTTCCTAACTTCCTTTTTGCCTTCCTAACTTCCTTCTTACCTTCCTAACTTCCTTTTTGCCTTCCTAACTTCCTTCTAACCTTCCTAACTTCCTTTTTGCTTCCTAACTTCCTTCTAACCTTCCTAACTTCCTTCTTACCTTCCTAACTTCCTTCTTACCTTCCTAACTTCCTTCTTACCTTCCTAACTTCCTTCTAACCTTCCTAACTTCCTTCTAACCTTCCTAACTTCCTTTTTACCATTCTAACTTCCCTTTTCCTCTCCTCTAACCTTCATCATCTCTCTTCTCTCTCTCTCTCTTCCTCTACCTTCTCTCTCTCCCTACTTCCCTCTCTTCTCTCTCCTCTCCCTCTTCTCTCCTCTCCCTCTCTCTCTCTCTCCTCTCCTCTCTCTCTCTCTCCATCTCCCTCTCTCTCTCTCTCCTCTCCCCTCGTCCTCTCTCTCCTCTCCCTCCTCTCTCTCTTCCTCTCCCTCTCCTCTCCCCCTCTCTCTCTCTCCTCTCCCTCTCTCCTCTCCCTCTCTCTCTCTCTCTCCCTCTCCTCTCTCTCTCTCTCCTCTCCCTCTCTCTTCTCTCCCTCTCTCTCTCTCTCTCTCCTCTCCCTCTCCCTCTCTCTCCTCTCCCTCTCTCTCTCTCTCTCTCTCCCTCTCTCTCTCTCTCCTCTCCCTCTCTCTCTCTCTCCTCTCCCTCTCTCCTCTCTCCTCTCCCTCTCTCTCTCTCTCCTCTCCCTCTCTCTCTCTCCTCTCCCTCTCTCTCCTCTCCCTCTCTCTCTCTCTCCTCTCCCTCTCTCTCTCTCTCTCTCCCTCTCTCCCCCCCCCCCCCCTCACCAGGTTTCTGTGGATGCCCAGGATCTCGGCCAGTCCCTTCTGCTGGAACAGGTTCTTGAAGTTCTCGTCAGTACGTTTGTTGGCCTGCAGAAACTCCATGAGCCGGGAGTCCAGTCCAGCCTTGCGCAACAGTGAGCGTACTGTGCTGACGTCACGAATGTTCTTGGCCGTTAGCAGGACCTGGGGGGGGAGGGGGGGGTTAGTTAGTAGTGGTGATGGTGTTGGGGGGCTGTGGTTGTAGTAGTAGTGGTGATGGTGTTGGGGGGCTGTGGTTGTAGTAGTAGTGGTGATGGTGTTGGGGGGCTGTGGTTGTAGTAGTAGTGGTGATGGTGTTGAGGGGCTGTGGTTGTAGTAGTGGTGGTGGTGGTGTTGGGGGCTGTGGTTGTAGTAGTAGTGGTGGTGGTGTTGGGGGGCTGTGGTTGTAGTAGTAGTGGTGGTGGTGTGGGTACCTGGAACTGTCGCCCATAGGAACACTCGCCCACGTCGCCGAGTGTTCCTATTTTTCACGTGGGCGAGTGTTTTCATGACCTGTGTTTCTGCATTCAGGGATTAAATACCAACAATAGCCTGAATAGTTAGGCGAGGTTATGTGGTTAGGTTAGGTTAGATTCCTTTCCATATATTACAAGTTGAACGGTCGCAGAAAATTTACACGTCGGCGAGAGTTCTGGGTTGGTGTTTCGGCGAGTTCCGTAAACCGTGATGTGTGTTTCAGGTGTTTCTTGTAGTGTTTCAGGTGTTTCTTGTAGTGTTTCAGGTGTTTCTTGTAGTGTTTCAGGTGTTTCTTGTAGTGTTTCAGGTGTTTCTTGTAGTGTTTCAGGTGTTTCTTGTAGTGTTTCAGGTGTTTCTTGTAGTGTTTCAGGTGTTTCTTGTAGTGTTTCAGGTGTTTCTTGTAGTGTTTCAGGTGTTTCTTGTAGTGTTTCAGGTGTTTCTTGTAGTGTGTGTGTGTGTTTTGTGTGGTAGTTTCGGTGTGTGTGTGTTTTGTGTGGTAGTTTCGGGGTGTGTGTGTTTTTTGTGTGGTAGTTTCTGTGTGTGTGTGTTTTTTGTGTGGTAGTTTCGGTGTGTGTGTGTCTCTCTCTCTTATAGATTCTCTCCCTTTAACACCCCCCGGGCCCCCATCCCTCACCTCGCATATGAAGTCTGCGGCCAGCCCGTCCTTGACCAGGTGGTCCTGCAGCAGTGTGTTGAGCACCTTGGGGTCCAGCAGGGAGTCGCTGCACCACATGGCCACGCAGCGGGCCAGGCGCATGCGGTCACCCTCGGTAAAACCCTTCAGGTACACCAACACCTAGAATGGGAGGGGGGGGGGGGTTAGGAGGTAATGATGATAGGTAATGATGATAGGTAGTGAAAAAAAACCACACACACCACTAAGTACTGGACAAAAAACAAAAAACAAACAAAAGGAAAGGAAAGGATGGTGATAATGATGGGTTTTGGTGATGATAATAGGTGGTGATGAGTGACGATAGTGGTGATGATAATAGGTGGTGATGAGTGACGATAGTGGTGATGATAATAGGTGGTGATGAGTGACGATAGTGGTGATGATAATAGGTGGTGATGAGTGACGATAGTGGTGATGATAATAGGTGGTGATGAGTGACGATAGTGGTGATGATAATAGGTGGTGATGAGTGACGATAGTGGTGATGATAACAGGTGGTGATGAGTGACAATAGTGGTGATGATGCAGAGGACAATGATAGATGGTGGTGGTGATGATAATTGATGATGATGGTACCTAGTGACGGTCACCCTCGCGGAAACCCTTTAGGTACACCAACGCCTAGAATGGGAGGGTGGTGTTAGGGGGTGTTAGGTGAAGAAAATAATAATAATAATAAATAAATAAATACATCGAGGTATAAATAATATAATAAAAAAAAAAAAAAAATAAAAAAAAATGGTGATGATGGGTTGTGGTGACATTGCTAGGTAGTGTTGGTGATGGGTTTTGGTGATGATATGATGTGGTCCTGATGATGATGATGATAGACATGAGTGACGGTAGGTGGTGGTGATGACGACGATGATGATAAGTAATAGGGGGTGATTGTTAGGTGGCGGAAAAAAATTATAATAAGTAAATAAAAACTACTTGCTACTAAACAAAAAACGGGATGTAATAAAATAGGTGGTAGAAAAAAAAGTAATAATTAGGAGGTGGTAAGTGTTAGGCGAAAAAAAGAAAGAAAAAAAGAAGAAAAACAACACCCAGGTATAAAAAAAAAAAAAAAAAAAAAAAAAAAAAAAAAAAAAAAAAAAAAAAAAAAACCACCCCAGGTAAAAATGAAAAAAAAAGAAGAAAAAAAAGGATAGTAATGGTTCTACCGTAGATAACACTATAGTCGCCAGTCACTCGCCACTGCACTAAGGTCGCCAGGCACAATATATTACGAATTTTAGCATCACTACAGACTTTTCTGTGCCACTGAAGACATGTAGTGTGATGTACATAATATAAACTACTGTGCATGCGTCTTCAGTGGCACATAAAAGTCTGTAGGGATGCTATAATTCGTAATATATTGTGCTTGGCGACATTAGTGCAGTGGCGAGTACTGGCGACTATAGTGTTATCTACGGTAGTGATGACAGGCGGTGAAAAATCCCCACACACAAACTATGTAGTCTATTTTTTTTATTATGGTCAAAATGCATTAAGGAAGCCACGCCCCCTGCCTCCCCTTCTATTCTATGGGGCAGCTGATTGGTGCATTCCTGGTATCATCACTACCCATCACAATATTTTCACTACTTAACAGCGGCGTGACCACTGGACAGCAATCTTCACTACAGAGGGATTTTTGATTTTGTCACCCTCTGTAGTGAAGATGCTGTCCAGTGGTCACGCGCTGTTAAGTAGTGAAGATATTGTGAGTGGTAGTGATGATACCAGGAATGCACCAATCAGCTGCCCCGTAGAATAGAAGGGCAGGCAGGGGGCTGTGGTTCCTGACTGCATTTTAACATAATAAAAAAACTCAACACACGCACCTTTTTCATTCTTCGTAAACATTCTCAGTCTTGATCTGCGCATCAGCTGGTGAACAGTTGGAGTAGCTGGCGAGGGTTTGTAGCCGTCGTCAGGGGAGCCAAAGATGCACATGTCCGTGTCCACTTGTTTGCACGATGCCATCCTCGGATAGCCACCGCCCGGGGCTGCGAGAGGGGGAAATAGGGGAAACTTAGGTAAAATGTATAAGCGTTAGAAATATGTACCTTCACTTAATTTCTTTCTCTACGTAGTATTATCTTTAAACATACTAATAAAACTGGTTTCATCTATTTCTACTCATACTATTCTCATTCTTCTACCTTCTAGTTATATGTCATAGAAAATAAATGCTTTCTTTGTCTTTGTACTCTCTCTCCTTCGTCGCCCGGGGGCTGAGGGAGGGGGGAAATAGGGGAGACTTAGGAAAGGACATATTGAACTTATTTTGTCTCTCTAGTTTACTGTTACTGGCTGGAGAAAGGGTGAAAATATGGGAGGCTTAAAAATAAATGAGAGGGTGAAAAATAGGGGCAGCTTAGGTAAAATGTATGACCCTTTTCTGATATGCCACCGCCCGGGGCTACGAGAGGGGGGGAAAATAAGGGAGACTTAACTAAAATACAAGAGGTAATGACATTGGTGAAATTCGGTAACTGAACTTAGACTAGACTTTTAACTTAACAGACTTGGGTAACGACATACTTCATTGATTTCTCTCTCTAGTTTAATCTCTTATTCGTGGAAAGGGTGGAAAATAGGGCGACTTAGGTAAAGATATGAGGAGCTAATAGGAATATATAACTGAACTTCCATTTCTTTCTATAGTTTTTGTAATAGCTGAATGAAAAAGAGCATTGTCCCTGGGGCTGGGGGGGGGGAATGTGGAAGACTTAGAGGAAAGAAATCTAACTAGTTTTCTCTCTCTAGTTTACTGTTACTGGCTGGAAAAGGGTAAAAAAATGGGAGGCTAATAAATAAATAAATGTGGGGGTAAAATAGGGGCGACTTAGGTAAATGTAGGAGTAAGTTGGTATTCATATTTCACTTTATTTCTCTCTCTAGTTTACTTCTCAATCTTTCTAAGTACTCTGTGTTCCTCTAGTGTGTTCTAAGTCAATAGGGGGCGGAGGGGGGGGGAAATAGGGGAGGACTTAGTAATATGTAGGAGACGTTTTTATATTGCACCGCCCGGGGCTGGAGGAGGGGCCGAATTATGGTGGCTTAGGTTCAAAGTCATAGGCGAGAATAGGAACTAGTAATATGGGTAAAACAAGTATCAGAGGCACGTAGGCGTGTAACATGGTGTGGACACTACGGAACGAAGAAAAACGAAAACCTCATATCATCAGGCACTGACCGCATGGTTTACAGTGTTCCTCGGACCCACTAGAGAAAGAGAGAGAGATGAGAGAGGAGAGCAGAAGGATATAGAGACAGAGAGAAAGAGGAGAGAGATGAGAGAGAGAGAGAGAGAGAGAGAGAGAGAGGTAGAGGTAGAAAGAGATAAATAGAGAGATAGGTAGAGATAAATAGAGAGAGAGAGAGAGAGAGAGAGAGAGAGAGAGAGAGAGAGAGAGAGAGAGAGAGAGAGAGAGAAGAGAGAGAGAGAGAGAGAGAGAGAGAGGGAGAGGGAGAGGAGAGAGAGAGAGAGAGAGAGAGAGGAAAGAGAGAGAGAGAGAGAGAGAGAGAGAGAGAGAGAGAGAGAGAGAGAGGAGAGAGAGAGAGAGAGAGATGAGAGAGGAGATGAAGAGAGAGAGAGAGAGAGAGAGAGAGATGTAGAGGAGAAAGAGAAATAGAGAGATAGGAGAGATAGAGATAGAGATAAGAGAGAGAGAGAGAGAGAGAGAGAGAGAGAAGAGAGAGAGAGAGATAGAGAGAGAGAGAGAGAGAGAGAGAGAGAGAGAGAGAGAGAGAGAGACCAATACTTGTTTGACCCATAGGACGTCGCTTCATCTCTCTTGTTTATTCTTCAAAAACAATAGAAGTGTTTCATCTATCTCTGTCTCTGTTCTTTTCCATGTCTATTACTCTATTACATTTTAGATCCACCTGTCTTTGTGGCCTCCGTGGTGTAGTGGCTAGCGTGCCTGGCTACCAATCGGCGGGCCCTGGTTCGAACCCCGGCCAGGGCAAGTCGGCGGTCAGCCCAAACAGCTGTTCATCCTTCCTTATGGGGATAGTGGATAAATGGGCACCTGGGGAAACCTGGGGAAGGTAACTGTGGTAACCCGGGTGTCACACTAGCCCTGTGTCCCGGGGTACCACAGGCTCAAGGGCTGATGCCACGGAGATGAGCACCGAGGCCACGTGCATGCCCCCAGCTTTACTTGATCTAGCTATCTCTCTCCCACACACACCCACACACACACCCACACCCCCACACACACCCACCCACACACCCACCCACACACACCCACACACACCCACACCCACACACACACCCACAACCACAACCACACACACACCCACACACTCACTAAGGATGCCGCCGGCAATAAGGATGTCAAAGAGAGTCTCGCCGTAGGTTCGGTACTTGAGTTTGGATCCCGCCTGGTCAAGGTATTTGTTCACTGCCTCTAGATCTGTGCCTGCTTCTGAGAGACCCTGAAAAACACACATAATAGATATATAAATAAACAATAGTTAAAATAAATATAATATACAAAATAGATATAGATATATAAAATAGATATAAATAAACAATAGTTACACCAAAAAACAACATAATAGCGGTATTATTTGGGGGAAATATGGCACCAGAAAAAGCATCGCCGAAAAAACTGGCACAAAGTTTGGAGCAGGAAAGACTGGCCCATAACAGTAATGGCATCTTACAGTGTTGCTTACTAGTCTAGGTTAAGTTAAGTTAGGTAAACAAGGTACAAATATATGCTATGGGTAAATACTATATGCCACCGCCCGGGGCTGGGAGAGGAGGGGGGAAATAGGGGCGGCTTAGGTCAAATGTAGGAGTTAGTTGGTATTCATATTTCACTTCATTTCTCTCTCTAGTTTCCTCTCTCAATCTTTCTAATGTACTCTTGTTCTCTCTAGTGTGTTCTAAGTCAATAGGGGGCGGAGGGGGGGAAATAGGGGAGACTTAGTAATATGTAGGAGACTGGAGAGGTGTAGGATATGATAGGATATGTAGGAAAGACTGGTCCATAACAGTAATGGCATCTTATAGTGTTGCTTACTAGTCTAGGTTAAGTTAAGTTAGGTAAACAAGGTACAAATATAGACTATAGGTAAATACTTTTCATATTTAAATACCCCCAATACTACACACTACTACTACGCCTATTCTCTCCTTTATCTTTCTCTGACTTTTCTTTCCCTTCTTCCTGTTATTATTATTATTATTATTATTATTATTATTATTATTATTATGATTTCCCTTCTTCCTATTATTATTATTATTATTATTATTATTTCCCTTCTTCCTATTATTAATTATTATTATTATTATTTCCCTTCTTCCTATTATTATTATTATTATTATTATTATTATTTCCCTTCTTCATATTATTATTATTATTTCCCTTCTTCCTATTATTATTATTATTATTATTTCCCTTCATATTATTATTATTATTATTATTATTATTTCCCTTCTTCCTATTATTATTATTATTATTATTATTATTATTTCCCTTCTTCTTCCTATTATTATTATTATTATTATTATTTCCCTTCTTCCTATTATTATTATTATTATTATTATTATTATTATTTATTATTATTATTATTATTCTTTCCCTTCTTCTTCCTATTATTATTATTATTATTATTCTTTCCCTTCTTCTTCTTCTTCTATTATTATTATTATTATTATTATTCTTTCCCTTCTTCTTCTTATTATTATTATTATTATTATTCTTTCCCTTCTTCTCTCTTCCTATTATTATTATTATTATTATTATCTTTCCTCTTCCTACAATTATATTCTTAAGTATTATATGGCGTCGGAACCCTTCTTCTATTCTTCCTATATTATTATTATTATTATAGTATTCTCTCCTTCTTCTGCCTAGTATTTTATTATAGTTTTCATACAAGTAAAATCTACAAGTAGAATGGCGTCACGGAACCCCACGGGGTCGTACTTGGCTTTCTCATCTCTCTTCCGTGTCTTGATTCGCTGCCCCTGGAGCGTCGGTTTCTCGGCTTTAGTAGTCATACAACAGACAACTGCGGGAGGGAGGGAAGGGAGAGGGAGAGGAGAGAAAGAAAGATACATTTATTTGGTTAGTCAGTAGTTATAATAGGATTTGTATATAGGACTATCATCATAAGTATTACATTACATACAAACAAACCACATACACACACCCTCGTTTTCCCGGACTATTAGGGGGGAGCACTGGGTAGGGAACCTGCAAAAGATCCTGGGGCCATACCAGCCCCGGAGCGTTGATCCTACTCTTAGTATTGACTGTCCGGCAACCGGCCAATATACAGCTACTCCGCGGCACGTTTTGAAGTCACTTTGTGTGTGTTTAGGGCTGGCGAGGTACCTTGGTGACTATAGCCCTGGGGATGCAAGGATGCCTATCACAGCGTGCGTAGTGACCTGTACTTCACAGGAAAGGCACAGGTGAGACGGATGACACCGTGTGGGTGGGCGACGGGAGGGGTGGACGCAGCCGCCGCAAGCAGGGTGGGCAGGTCACGTGGCACGTCAGGCGAGGGTTGACGAGCTAGCACTACCGGTGGGAGTGGAAGCCGGACGCTGCAGCAGAAAGGTTCAATAGTCTCAGAGACGTTCCGCACCAGGGGCAGTGGGGCAGGGACTGATGGAGGTGGTGCAGGTGAAACGTGAGTGTCGTGTGCCCGAATGTATACAATACGACCGCCGAGCATGCTGCCACCTGGCGGGAGGCGCGGACACTGACCAGGGGTGACAGGAGACACTCGGACCGCCGGACAACTTCGTCGATTAAAGGATCTGGACCAGGCATTTGTCCGGGACTCCGACATATCCCCGGACCTCGGATTTTGACCGGCAAATCCGATATCCGGGAAATGGAGGTCCGGGAAAACGAGGGTTGTGTGTATAATAATAATAATAATAATAATATGTAGCTTACTGTCTATTTTTTCTCTGTTTGCCATCCAAAACTCTCTCTCTCTCTTTAGTACGTACTCTGTCTATAAAGATAAACTTGATAATGTAGAGCTATGGACACAGCATTACTCATTTCCTGTTTACCATACGTGGGTGTATACATTGAAAGCTTGAAGGCTTAGCAAACACACACACACACACACACACACATTGATCAGAAAATGTATATGAAGCAGAAGAAAGAGGAGGAGGGGGTGGAGGAGGTGGAGGAGGAGGAAGAGGAAGAGGAAGAAGAGGAGGAGGAGGAGGTGGAGGAAGAGGATGAAGACAAAGAAGACCGATCTTTCCTTTGCTATATAAAATTGTCTGTTGTTAGCCATAAAATTACGAAAAGTAACTTAATATATACCAAATTAGCTAGTGGACAAGGATTCTTTACTAAACAGGTCATATCTATAAAACATTGCTTATAGTCACTGAAAATCGTCTAATGGTACCCAAATTACAATGGAAATTACGTTCTGGGCCTCAAGGGTTGAAAGACTATAGTAAACACTTCATCAGTACTACACTCAGGACTCATTTCCTATAGTGATCATTTGTGAGTAATAGGTGGACTTTTTTTTTTTTTAACTTCTTCAAGGCGGATACATTTTTTGATGGATTTACAAATTGGATTTTTTTACAACCTCAATTTTTTTGGTGGATTATTCAAAGTGGATATTTTTTTTTACTTCAAGGTGGATCAATTTTTCTGGTGGATTTTTCAGAAAGTGGATCATTTTTTTGCTTATGTGGATGTTAGTGGTGGTTTTGGTAGTATTTCTCTAATTTGTGCGGATTGAAAAATGGATTTTATTTGGTTTGGTGGATAAAAAAGTGGATTTCAACTAGGCTAAGTGAATAATTTTTGAACCTAAGGGTGGATAAATTGAAAATTGAAACTATATAGTGATAATTTGTGACTTGATATCTCTGGGCTAATTTTTAGAACATGACTGTGTTTGTATTCAAGTATTTTTCACCTTTCTACTGTTTCAACATTTTCACCACCACTACTACTACTACTATAACACCACCACCACCACCATTACCACAGCTACCACGGATTAGAACATGACTGTCTAGATTAAAGTATTTTTCCCCTTTCTACTGTTACTACAGGTCAGAACGAATGTGCAAGTAACAATGAAAGGTTGTGCAAACATTACATTTTTCATAGGCGAGGTTAGGTTAGGGTTTGCGTGTTAGGTTAGGTTAGTTTGAGTGTTAGGTTAGGTTAGTTTGATGGTTAGGTTAGGTTAGTTTGAGTGTTAGGTTAGGTTAGTCTGAGTGTTAGGTTAGGGTTTGAGAGTTAGGTTAGGTTAGTTTGAGTGTTAGGTTAGGGTTTGAGTTAGGTTAGGTTAGTTTGAGTGTTAGGTTAGGGTTTGATGGTTAGGTTAGGTTAGTTTGAGTGTTAGGTTAGGGTTTGATGGTTAGGTTAGGTTAGTTTGAGTGTTAGGTTAGGGTTTGATGGTTAGGTTAGGTTAGGTTAGTTTGAGTTAGGTTAGGTTCGGCTAGGGTTTGAGTGTTAGGTTAGGTTAGTTTGAGAGATAGGTTAGGATAGGTTAGTTTGATGGTTTGATTAGGTTATTATTTAATGCTTTTACAAATGGACTGTTTTTTCCCGTCAAAACGTCTACAAAGTGTTTCTTACATAAATTTGTCATCACTTATTCATCACTTTTTTCAAATTGCAAAAAAACACTTTTTTGAGGTTTGCACAGGAAAAAACTATCTCCATTAGTATTTTTTTGGGTATTATTTTACACTAGGACCGAAATTGCCTACACAATTGGGAGTGTGGTCTCTGTATGCCTTATTGGATTCTAGGAAACATTCTCTTTATGAGCTTCCATCGCAAATCATTACTTTTGGAGATATGACATGTTTATAGGGAGGAGAGAGACAAGTGTTTACGAGCGCCTTACTCTTCCTCCTCTTGTGACCTGCATCGCCTCTGTTCTTCCCTTGCCGCTGAGACTTTTTAATGAGAATTTGGCTTTAGTTAGGAGGTTAAAGCGTGGGGTTAGGTTAGGTTAGGTTCGTGAGACAAAAGGTGGGGTTAGGTTAGTTTAAGTTTCATATTTCTTATTTCTTATACACCTTCATACTAAAAACATCTTATATCTCAGAAAGTAATGATTTGCGACAGAAGCTCATAGAGAGAATGTTTCCTAGAATCCATTAAGGTAAACAGAAACCACGCTCCCAATTGTGCAGGGAATTTCGGTCTTAGTGTAAAAATTTACCTTTTTTTTTCTTCCAGACCTTCACAGATACCTCTAAAACGTAATTATAAAGTGGGGGAGAGGTAATAAAAAAATAAAAAAATACTAACTAACCTCAATATAACCTAACCTAACCTAGTAAAATTCTAGGTCTTTTCTCCCCCTTAGGTCTCGCTAGGAGGTTGTTGGTTAGGTTAGGTTAGGTGAGGTTAGGTTAGGTTATAGTGAGGTTAAGTTAGCAATTTTTTTTTTTTTATCTCTCCCCCACTTTATAATTACGTTTTAGAGGTATCTGTGATTGTGAAGGTCGGTATCTGTGATTGTGAAGGTCGGTATCTGTGATTGTGAAGGTCGGTATCTGTGATTGTGAAGGTCGGTATCTGTGATTGTGAAGGTCGGTATCTGTGATTGTGAAGGTCGGTATCTGTGATTGTGAAGGTCGGTATCTGTGATTGTGAAGGTCGGTATCTGTGATTGTGAAGGTCGGTATCTGTGATTGTGAAGGTCGGTATCTGTGATTGTGAAGGTCGGTATCTGTGATTGTGAAGGTCGGTATCTGTGATTGTGAAGGTCGGTATCTGTGATTGTGAAGGTCGGTATCTGTGATTGTGAAGGTCGGTATCTGTGATTGTGAAGGTCGGTATCTGTGATTGTGAAGGTCGGTATCTGTGATTGTGAAGGTCGGTATCTGTGATTGTGAAGGTCGGTATCTGTGATTGTGAAGGTCGGTATCTGTGATTGTGAAGGTCGGTATCTGTGATTGTGAAGGTCGGTATCTGTGATTGTGAAGGTCGGTATCTGTGATTGTGAAGGTCGGTATCTGTGATTGTGAAGGTCGGTATCTGTGATTGTGAAGGTCGGTATCTGTGATTGAGGCGGTATTGTGTTGAAGGTCGGTATCTGTGATTGTGAAGGTCGGTATCTGTGATTGTGAAGGTCGGTATCTGTGATTGTGAAGGTCGGTATCTGTGATTGTGAAGGTCGGTATCTGTGATTGTGAAGGTCGGTATCTGTGATTGTGAAGGTCGGTATCTGTGATTGTGAAGGTCGGTATCTGTGATTGTGAAGGTCGGTATCTGTGATTGTGAAGGTCGGTATCTGTGATTGTGAAGGTCGGTATCTGTATTGTGAAGGTCGGTATCTGTGATTGTGAAGGTCGGTATCTGTGATTGTGAAGGTCGGTATCTGTGATTGTGAAGGTCGGTATCTGTGATTGTGAAGGTCGGTATCTGTGATTGTGAAGGTCGGTATCTGTGATTGTGAAGGTCGGTATCTGTGATTGTGAAGGTCGGTATCTGTGATTGTGAAGGTCGGTATCTGTGATTGTGAAGGTCGGTATCTGTGATTGTGAAGGTCGGTATCTGTGATTGTGAAGGTCGGTATCTGTGATTGTGAAGGTCGGTATCTGTGATTGTGAAGGTCGGTATCTGTGATTGTGAAGGTCGGTATCTGTGATTGTGAAGGTCGGTATCTGTGATTGTGAAGGTCGGTATCTGTGATTGTGAAGGTCGGTATCTGTGATTGTGAAGGTCGGTATCTGTGATTGTGAAGGTCGGTATCTGTGATTGTGAAGGTCGGTATCTGTGATTGTGAAGGTCGGTATCTGTGATTGTGAAGGTCGGTATCTGTGATTGTGAAGGTCGGTATCTGTGATTGTGAAGGTCGGTATCTGTGTTATTGTGAAGGTCGGTATCTGTGATTGTGAAGGTCGGTATCTGTGATTGTGAAGGTCGGTATCTGTGATTGTGAAGGTCGGTATCTGTGATTGTGAAGGTCGGTATCTGTGATTGTGAAGGTCGGTATCTGTGATTGTGAAGGTCTGGAGGAAAAAAGCCCACTAATAAGGGCGGGAAAGGACTACAGCATTTTACCCAAGAAAGAAATTAACATATAAAAGAAAGAAGGAAGAAATAAAAGAAACAAATAAAAGAAAGCAAGAAAAGAAGGCATAAAGAGAATAACAAATAAACAAAATGGCAGACAATGACAAAAACAATGACAAAAACAAAAACACAAAAGAACAATTAACCAAACAAAGAAAATATGAAAAAACACAAAAAAACGGTTACAGGGAGTTTCGTACACAAGTAGTTTCGTACCCAGGTTTTATTAGTTGTTTCGTACACTGATTTTGAGGCTTTTCGTACATACCTGGTGTCGTTTCGTAATTCTAGTAGTCAAGTTCAACTCTGAGCTGAGTGTACGAAACGACTATGGTTTCATATAGGACTACGAAACAACTTTTTGGTGTACGAATCTACTGGTGTAAGAAACAACTTGTGTACGAACTGACCACCTCAATAAAACTTACCAAAAAAATATAATAAACCAGACTTCCAAACAATTAAAACAAAGGACACAAAAAAAACGGCTACAAATAAAAGAAAACCACAAAAAACTAAACCGATTTAGTCATAAAAACTGAAAGGGGTACTGTCAGTTCGTACAAAAGTTGCTTCGTACACCAAAAAGTTGTTTCGTAGTCTATATGAAACCATAGTCGTTTCGTACACTCAGCTCAGAGTTGAACTTGACTACTAGAGTTACGAAACGACCCCAGGTATGTACGAAAAAACTAAAAAAAAAATCAGTGTACGAAACAACTAACAAAACCTGGGTACGAAACAATTTGTGTACGAAACTCCCTGTAACCGGACAGACAAACCAACAAGTTAAAATATAAACCAGCCAAAAATAAGGTATTATTCTAGTGCTTGCCCATACTCCCCCTCGCCCACAAAACAAGTTTGGGGACCTGGGGGAATGCGGGATATTTGGCTGGGGTACAAAATATGCGTTGCAGCTACATAGTTTTTGAGTTAAGGGTGTTGAAAAAATTCCCTAGATCTATGGAAAATTAATTGGATTTCTTCTGAGTCCAGAGACGTGTGAACCTGACGATCCTCACAGAATGATGACCGGAGTGTCGAGAACACACCCAAGCCCCCGCTAGGTTAGGTTATATTTGTTTAGGTTAGGTTAGATTTGGTTAGGTTAGGTTAGGTTATATTTGGTTAGGTTAGGTTATATTTGGGTAGGTTAGGTTATATTTGGTTAGGTTAGGTTATATTTGGGTAGGTTAGGTTATATTTGGGTAGGTTAGGTTATATTTGGGTAGGTTAGGTTATATTTGGGTAGGTTAGGTTATATTTGGGTAGGTTAGGTTATATTTGGGTAGGTTAGGTTATATTTGGGTAGGTTAGGTTAGGTTAGATTTGGTTAGGTTAGGTTAGATTTGGTTAGGTTAGATTAGGTTAGGTTATCGGTGGGTCAAGCCCCCCGCTAGGTCAGGTTAATTTTGGTTAGGCAAATTTCTCTAGACATAAGGAAATGACCCTAGATCGAGGGAATTTTACCCCCCTACACAACTCTTTAATTACGTGTTACCGACGCATAATTTGTTCCCTACCCGGTAAAACTTTGGAAGAAGTCCTTCACCCCTATCTTTTTTTTCTTCCCCCTCTAGCCAACAAGCCTGGGGAACTGGCGGGAAAAGGGGTTTTTGGGTGGGGGAAGCAAATATAAGTGATTTATGGCTCCCCAAAAAATCATCAGTCACTATATGTAAAAATCTAACCTAACCTAGTCTTAACCACAAAGTATACCTAACCGAACCTAACTTAACCTTAACCACAAAGTATACCTACCTAACCTAACCTAACCTTAACCACAAAGTACCTACCTAACCTAACTTAACCTTAACCACAAAGTATACACCTAACCTAACCTAACCACCACAAAGTTACTACCTAACCTACTAACCTTAACCACAAAGTACCTAACCTAACCTAACCTTAACCACAAAGTACTAACCTAAACCAATATACAACCTAACCTTAACCACAAAGTATACCTAACCTAACCTTAACCACAAAGTATACCTAACCTAACCTTAACCACAAAGTATACCTAACCTAACCTATTAACCACAAAGTATACCTCTAACCTAACCTTAACCACAAAGTATACCTACTACCTAACCACAAGTAACCTAACCTAACCTTAACCACAAAGTATACCTAACCTAACCTTAACCACAAAGTATACCTAACCTAACCTAACCTTAACCACAAAGTATACCTAACCTAACCTTAACCACAAAGTATACCTAACCTAACCTAACCTTAACCACAAAGTATACCTAACCTAACCTTAACCACAAAGTATACCTAACCTAACCTAACCTTAACCACAAAGTATACCTAACCTAACCTTAACCACAAAGTATACCTAACCTAACCTAACCTAACTGGGCTTAGAATTTTTTGAGGCACCTCATATTTCATAGCGGCCGTGTGGGTTAACCAAGGCTGAGCGCACGCTGGAACCTTTACAGAGGTGAAGTACAATAAGCATACAATACAGTGCGGTAGTTCGTTTCAGTCAAAGCCGGAAGGAGGAGTTCCAAAGTATTTCCCTAGAATTTTACCAAAAACAAAAATAAAAACCAAAAAAAACAAATTAATTCCGCCAAAAAAACTAAAAAAAACAAAAAATACAAAGAAATGCACGAAAAAGCTAATTTATAGACTTCTCCTATACCTAAAACCCACGTGTATCTTAAATAACACCCTGTATAGGCCTCCTACCTCCTAATAAACACATGGGAACCACGAAAATACAATAAAACAATTAATAACAAAAATGTGTACCCAAAATTATCAGAAAACACGAGTAATGGCGGGAAGAGAAAAAAAAAATCTATAAAAAACCTAAATTAATGAGTTTTTAGCGTTATTTCATGGGTTTAACAGCACTCCAAGGCTTCTAGAGATATTCAAGCGTCATGCACAGAGGTAGTTAATGGTCGAGTACTTACAGAAACTAAATAAAAGTTGAAATAAATGAAACTTGTGTCCACCAGCTGCGAGGAACAACAAGGAAGTGACATCACCATCCGGGACTTTCCTTCACAAGTGCCAACCTAAAATACTACCTCTCTATTTATTAGTTATTTCCTACTAATTCATGCTTATTTTAGTTACATAAATTATATATATTACTTATTTGTAGCATTTGATGTCTATGTTCCATTTATAAGGATTTTTCATAGAGCGTCATACTACCTCTCTAAATACTAGTTATTTCCTACTAATTCATGCTTATTTTAGTTACATAAATTATATATATTACTTATTTGTAGTATTTAATGTATATGTTCCATTTATAAGGATTTTTCATAGATCGTCATATCTATGTCCTATCCTTATTTGCTTACTATCGAGGATGTTTTATGTGTATTTATGTCTCAATAAACAATTTTCATCATTTACTTGTAGCGTATTGTGGTCTATAGTAATATTTTGACCTTATTATAATATTTTAATGAGTTTTGTGATTGATGCCAGAACGAGAAAATAACCTTCTCCTATATTATCAAAGTACTTATTTATTGATTATGTATTGTATAATTTTGTATTTTTTGGACTTAATAAATACTATAACTTATCTTTCTATGGTATTTTTAGGCCTATAGTAGTTTGTGGCATTACTGTACACATCGATTTGACCTCCCGTTTGGCGCCAAATTTGAACTACCCGGCGTCTTCAACTTTTTATATACTTTTAATATATAGCTTTCTTCCCTTACTGCTTGCTTTTATTTATTCTTACGATCTAATGATGACTTTCTTAATGGATTTGTGTCTATCTATTACTTATAAACCATTGAAGTGTGGTCTGACAAACTTAATTAACCCCTTGAGACCCAGAACGTAATTTCCATTGTAATTTGGGTACTATTAGACGATTTTAATGAACATAAGTAATATTATATAGATAAGATCTGTTTAATATCCTTATCCATTAGCTAATTTGGTTTAATTAGTTACTTTTTCGTAGTTTTATGGCTAATAACAGACGGACGATTTCATATAGGTAGCAAAGGAAAGATCTGGACGTGAAGGGGTTAAGGAAAAAAAAATTCTTATTGCAATACATTTCTAGGACAAATAAATACGTTATCTTGAAATAATCCAATCTATTTAGTCACTCACATTAACACAGCCTTTTTAAAATATGTGGATAAGATTAAAACATTAATAAAATCTCTTATAAAATTGTACTAGAGACATTTGATGAATAAGCAAAGATTTATCAGATATTTAACCCCTTCACGCCCAGATCTTTCCTTTGCTATAACAAATTCGTCTGTTGTCGAGCCATAAAATTACGAAAAGTAACTGAATATACCAAATTAGTTAGTGGACAAGGATACTAAACAGGTCAAATCTATAAAACATTGCTTATATTCACTAAAACTCGTCTAATGGTAGTCATATTACAATGGATATTACGCTCTGGGCCTCAAGGGATTACGTAAAGGAAGCAAAGATTTCATAGAATTTTACTAAGGGAGCAAATAATTGTTACATTTCTCAGATATTTAAGTAAGGGAAGCAAAAAATGGACATATATTTAAATCAGGGAAGCTAAATTTTCACAGACTTTAACCCTTGAGACCCATCAAGTAATTGCCATTGTAATCTGGGTACCATTTGACGATTTTTAGTTAATATAAGCTATATTTTATAGATATGACCTGTTTAGTAATCTTGTCCACTACCGTAGATAACAGTTATAAGTCGCCAGGACAACTTTTTGTTCTGTTTACAGACGTGTGGTGGCGTTAATACTTACATTTCTACATCCATGATTTCAGGACAGTTAGAAGGGGCTATCTGGAGAGTCTGTGTCATTTTGTGGCTTCATCTGTGTCATAGTATGGCTATAAATGAACAAATGACAAAAATATCTACAAAGTGGCTACCAACAGTAGAGTCGCCATCTAGTGTTTATTTACTGAGTGTCGTCGTACCGCTGTCGTCGTCGCCCGAAGAAAAAAAACGCGTAGTGAAATTTGAAACCGTCTATACTTGCAGATACAAAGCATAAAACAACGCTGAAACAGGGTAGTTTATACAGGCATGATATAAACTACTGTGTATCATCTGCAGTGGCACATTAAATTCAGTAGTAATGCTATATAATTCGTAATATATGGCGCCTGGCGACATGACTGCAGGTGGCGACTTTATACTGTTATCTACGGTAGTTCGTTTTCTGTAATACCTTTTACTATATTTCTGCAGTAACTTAAATATTCAAAACTTTAAAAATACGGAAGCATCTAGCATCTAGTTAGCATATAACAGTTATGTACTATAAAAACACCGGATCGGACCGGATCTGGGGCCAGATGCTGAGAGTGAGCTAGGGCGCCCTATCCACTAGGGCGCCTGTGGTAAGGCGAAACGCCCTCCCACCGCTATGCTCAGTCGAGATTGCTGCCTTAGTGGCACCGCTAAAGGCGCTGAAAACTAAGGCATGGTCAGACCCTGACTTAAAGCGTATTTTGGCGACCGCTCTGGCCCGGTCTGGACTGGGCTAGTCCCGGGCGGTCACTGTTTTTGCGAGGCAGTCTAGAACGGTTCAGCCCAGTCCAGGCTGGTCCGGCCCACATACCAGGACCACCTTGGACCAGTGTGGGGAGAACTGGCGCATGCGCACTACAGTCAGCGGGGAAGGCGACCAGGAGCTTCTCGTGGTGCTGATAAGACATGAAACACCATGATGGCCGACCATAAGACTAAAGTATCACAGGCGTGGTAGTTGTGAAGTCTTCAGCACAGGTTAAAAGGCGGACGACAAAAAGGATATTGACAAGATGGACGCCTGCCGCCTCCACAGTTCAGTTCAGTACCGCCCACTCGATCCCCCAGCCAATAGGAACGACTAATGGGACGGGGCCAGTCTCGATGTATTTTCGCGACCATCAGTCCACCCTGACCCGGTCCGGACTGGACTGAACCAGGGCGGTGAACGTCACGAAAATGCGCTATTAGTGAGCTGCTGTGGGCCTTTGACAGACATTCATCTTCTGTTTATAAAGCAAATACAGCCTTGTTTCAGTTCCTACAACGTAACAATTGGTGTTTACGTATTAATAGTGTTGCAAGGTGTGTATGAATTGATCGTGCAAGACTAATGCGGCATTATAGGGTGTTATATGCTGGTGATAAGAAATGTTGTGTTGTGTGTTGGTTAGGGGCGGGCGGCGGGCGGCGGGCGGCAGGTGCTCCGCCCGCACTAAAATGTTGTACTATTATACGATATTATCATACTACCAGATGATATTTAGGACAGCTGAACATACCATCATCTTCACGAGACATTAGTGCATATCATGAATGTATAAAAATTGCAGTAAACTATACCTATAATGAGATAATGAGAGCAAAATGAAATCGTGTATAAACTTTTTTTTCACCTTTTTTTATTCATCTTCTCCTTATTCCTGGAATGTTGCTTGCATTAAATTTTCACTCACTGTCCCGGAATCGGCACACCTTAACGATTATCATGGTGTATGGCACGTCCCAATGCAAAAATATATAAGTGGTCAAAACCTGCGTTGAACGTCAAACTTGTGATGAAACAGCTTTTGGCGGGGGAGAGCGGTGTATCCTTGCCATAAGTGCTTGGTTAGGGGGGGAGGGACAACATTCCTTGCTTCAGCAGAGACGTGTTCAAGCCTTGTGATTGGTCGAAGCTGCCTAAGCAGCGCTCAGATAGGCAACGTGATTGGCTAGTAGGATTCTCAGACCACGCCCACGCCATAGGCTTTGGAGGTGTAAGGCAGTGCAAAAGCGCCTGAACTTTCGACTGTACATGGGCTTCAGTCGGTGCCTTAGCCGGGCCGTTACAAAAGCGCCTGAAGACGGGTAAGGCGCTCTTTTCGCCTTACCTCTATGGCACTTCTCAGCATCTCCCCCCTGAGCAGTAAACACCGGATCGGAGGGGCGAATAGGGTCAAAGGGGTTTTAATAGCGTCTAAAAAGAGGATATATACATGACATTAGGCGTAGTTGTATCATAGTTTATCAAATATCGATATTAAGAGATAACTTGTAACACGGGCATTTTATATTGAACAGCGATCTCTTAAGGCCCCCATCCACGGTGCGATCTGGTCGTACGACCATCGGACAGATCTGGTTGGATCCAACCAGATTGGATCGTGAGTGGCCCATGGGTGATTTTGGTCTGTCCGACCGACTGACAGCTGGTCGGATGCGACCAAGCAGTGTTTGGTTTTTAGATCCGACAGATCATCCGGTTCAGACCGGATCGCACTGTGAGTGTGCTGATCGTGAGGCCAGCCGTCAGTTTCGCCACTGACAGCGTCGCGAGAGGACTACCAAGATGAATGGTTTCTTTAATGAGAAGCACTTTTGGACAGAATTCATCTAATTATATAGAAACTGAATGTTTGTGGGAAATAAAAAGCAAAGAGTAAATGGATACATTTAAGAAAAATGCAACTTATGAAGTATTGGTAGAGAAACTCGAGGAGCGGGACAGTGAGCGACAGTGAGGCTAATGTTGCAACAGTAAAAAAAAAAAAAAACTATATGAGAAGTGTGTGCCGGAAATATATTAAGAAAATAACTGCCTCTGTGAAATTTGGTGAACGCGGATGATGTTTACGCTCCTCAGTTGTGGTATCAGATTCCATCAAAAGTAATTCGATCCTCGTTGCATAGACCCATCATGAGAACCGCTCTCCACCGTTTCTATCACCAACTGAACTGGTCTTGAGGTGCGGTCGGATCGTTAGTGGGTGGTAGGAAATCCATCGGATCAGGTCTGTCGGATCAGATCGTACGACCAATCGTACCGTGGATGGGGGCTTTAGATGCAACTCAGATTCAAACCGCAAATTCAGTTTCTAAAATTGTTCACAAACCATTCGCCAGGTGTCAGTACGTGACGAAGCTGTATTGAAGTTTCAGCCTGGAGACTGACAACTAGAGAAAAGCATAGTGTTTTTCTCTAGGAGTGAGCAGATCTCTATTTTCCGCTGCCCACAATAATAGCCACAAAGAAAAGTGTGAATTGCAATTCACATTAATTCAGTTTAAATTAATTAAAAAATTGTTTGATTCGACCGATAACGGTCGAAGCAAACAATTTTTACATCATTTTCGATCTAATTATGGTTATAATTAGGGGCATTAACCCCACAAAACTGTCGCCCAGTGCCTTAAAATGCTTAATGTCCCTCATTTGGCCATTTTATAGCTCCGATCCGGTGTTTACTGCTCAGGGCAGGGATGCTCGAAAATCCCTCGTAAGGGACAACTTATGAGTGTATGGCTACAATAACCTTACGAGGGTGGGCTGAGGGAGATGCTCGTATCGAGCAGTCACTCCCGTACGGTTATCGGTGGCCTCTGGGTGGGGAATATTAAGGATATTCTAGGGATTTGTGTGGGGAAATTCTGCTGACCAATCACAGAGCAGCGCCTCGCATGGCGTGGCCTTATCTAGCCAATCATCATGCTCTCAGCTGTCAGGGAGCCCGATAAATAAATTTAAAGAGACTTCAAATGCCGCTGTTGTGCTAAAACCGGCCTCTTTCGGAAATCGTCCCGCGGACGCTTATTTAACCTAAATAACTCTACAAAACTTAACACAAACCTATCATAAACCTTACCTAACCTAAACCAGACCTAAACATAACTTAAATATAACTTAACCTTAACCTAAATACTATATTTGCCGGTGTTATGCTAAAATCGGCCAATTTCTGAAATAGGGCCAATTTTAGCACAACACCGCCAGAATGTTACGATAATACATAGCTGCCATATTACCCAGCAAACACAAAGACGGAGGGCCTCCGGAGGCCCTCCGTATGTCATACCAGCGGCCCGACGGAAGTGTACGACGTAGGGCCGCTGGGGATTTGCTCAGAGGCTCACCGGCGGGCCGCTCCCAGCGGCCCGCCGTAGGGCATATGACCATTTGCCGCTGTTATATTAACTGATTGAGGAATGTTTATGGTTATACTTTCTAAGTATATTGCAGATATAGTAATGTTTTCAGGGGTGTTGCACAACCCATTAGCCGATTAATAGACTAATGGGCTGTTCAACACTTATAAAAATATTACGATATCTGCAATATACTTAGAAAGTATAACCATAAATATTCCTATGTCGTTATCCAGTAATACGATGAAAAGGAGATCATAATTGCTACGGACATTGTTTATTTCATAAGTACAAAAACATTTTCGTTATTGGGTTTACATGCTGGTGTACGTGGAACACTGTACAGCCATGTAGAAGGATATTGATTGCGGCGAACATAACAACATCCACCCGCTTGTGCGTTTTCCAAGTAACTGATTTCACTGAGTCACTGACACAACTCTGCCGAGGAATTCCTAAAAAAACGTGTCGTACTGCAATCATTTATATTATTCAGTCTATTTCAACATAATGAAGGAGCGAAAACATATTATAACTAAGTTCTCATTATGTTCTCGACTGGTTAAGGGTGATAATTTAGGCCTGTTGTGGGTTTTTAACCCTTTGTAATGGCTATCGTACGTCTGGCAGTTTAGTGCATTGATAGCTGCGTAATGATTTCAAATAATATTCTATTCTAAATCATGATATTATCCATATTAATTCTCCATCATCTACATATTCCTTATTAGGTGTATCGTTGAGTATTGATATGTGTTGATAATATGTTGGAAATGATTGAAATAACGGAAAATATGACCTTGTGTTATCCCATAATCTTTGCTCGGATAATCAAATGCTATTTTTATATGATACTAGCTACACTCATAAACTAACTGATAACCTTTTTTCATGTAAACTCCTTCCTATGTACGTATCTCATCTTTATTTCTATGTATCTCTCGGTGTTCCTGATTAAGCTGGAAATATTTGAAATAAACTGAAATATGATCATTTCTATAAACTATTATAAAAACTTTTATAACAATTTTTAATAGCTTGAACAGGCCTAATGATAGTGATGGTACCGATATTGAGATACTATGTATATTACTGTGTTAATATATATAATATGAAATTAATATTTCCCACTTACAAATACCTACTAGCTGGCCTCCGGAGGATTGACGTCAAGTTGCCGCTGCTCGTCACTACTGATGTAATACTACAGCAAGATAATCATATAACTTGTTTCAAAATGTTTACACATAGAAATATTCAATTCTTGAAATTCTGTACATTAATTTTCAACATAGTAAATTATCCCGTCTGAAAATACACCAGCGGGCCTTCGGAGGGCTGACGGAGGTAAATTTGCCGCCGGCGGCCGCCATTCGCCGCTCTACAGCCTACGTAGGCCCGCCGGTGATGGTTAGCTGGGTAGCCTTTCAGCGTAATATTCGCCCGCTGAATACTAGAGAGACGTACCCAGGGTATACCTTGATGCGCTGATCATAGGTTCGAGTCCTGCGTGCCCGAAATTAGCATCTATGGAGTATGGACCATTGCTGGCCCGGCCGTATCGAGACGTGCCGTATTCGTAGCCGCGGCGGTCTCTGTTATAGTGGACGAGAACTGCGCGTTCGCTCATTAGGTCAGACAAGACGCACTGGGGGACTAACACTTCACTGTGACATACATGACACTTGTGTGCAAGGATAGTATAACTATAATATCCTTGCTTGTGTGTATACGTGCGTGTGTACTAGTACGTCAGACATTTGATACCACCACCACCGACCGCATCATTATAGTTGCCAAACTTGTATGATGAACTATACGTTTTGATTCAAGAAGTCGACCGATATATATATTTAATATATTAGGTTTGCCCTAATATGAATTTATTACAAGTATAAGTATTGTATGTTAAATATGATATATATGGAGTCAATGATGCAATAAACACCACATTTCAAACAGGCAAGCATGAAATGGCTCTATAATACACAATAAACATAAAGTATAGTGACGCAACTTAAGTAATTTATTGTTTGTTGATCTCTAGCCGCTTCAAATTTCACTCCCTTAGGTAGTTAAGGGTGGTCCCGAGCACCCTTAGCCTCGCGGTCCCGTAGCGAGTGAGAAAATGGTTTGAGCATCTCCCTTAGAGGCGCTACGAGGTAAAAGTCCCCTAGGGTAATACTTACGGGCCCGTAACTCTTTCGAGCATCTCCCCCCAGATCCGGTGTTTTTCTGTACCCGTCTGCGGGGGGGGGGGGGGGGGGGGGGAGAGAGGAGAGAGAGAGAGAGAGAGAGAGAGAGAGAGAGAGAGAGAGAGAGAGAGAGAGAGAGAGAGAGAGAGAGAGAGAGAGAGAGAATGAGAGTGTGTAATCATCCAGTCATCATCACAAGAATCAAGAACCAATAAAATATGAAAGGAAGTATTTTTTTCCATAATTGTCTGTCTAAGTTAATTTTTGAGGCTAATGAGTAGGAATTTATTTTTATTATTGAACTTTTTTCTAATATTTGAGGTTAATGAGTGGGAAGATTTTTGGTCAATTTATAGTTTCACCCAACCAACGATTTTCTGATGCGCCTTATGTTTTTATGGTGTGTTTTTATGTGTTTTGAATGAATCTGCTAACCGTTTCTGTCGCAAATTTTTTCTTTTTCTTTTTCTTTTTTTGCAAAAATAACAAAAAAAAACAAAAAAATGAACCTAACCTAACCTACCCTTTACCTAACCTAACCCATACCTAACCTATACCTAACCTAACCTTTACCTAACTACAAAAAAAAAAAAAAAAAAAACTAACCTCTATCTACCCAAAAAAAAAAAAAAAAAAAAAAAAATGCGACAGAAACGGTTAGCAGATTCATTCAAAACACATCAAAACACACCAGAAAAACATAAGGCGCATCAGAAAATCGTTGGTTGGGTGAAACTATAAATTATCCGAGAATGTTTCCTAGAATCCAATAAGGTGAACAGAAACCACACACCCAATTGTGTAGGGAATTTCGGTCCTAGTGTAAAAATGTACCGACTAAAAGATGCATGAAGGTAAATGTGTCATTGAAGTGTGAAAGCGAACATAAAACCGACATTGACCTTGAAATCTACCCGAGAAAGAAACCAGCTTGATCTCAAACAAATCATTATAATGCTGAGAAACCCAGATATACCTTAATATGAATGTTTCTATAATGACACCTGTAAGATCTTGTCCTTTAAGGTATGCAGAAAGGTTCGTTAGTTCCCTGCCTGCCACATACCATAACACGAGAAATAACACGATTAATGAACTACCGTAGATGGGTACCGTTGATTCGGGCCGCCAGTTGAAACAGGCCGCCTATAGTAGCATGCATACCCAGCAGACAGGGCAGTTTCGTGGTCGTTTTCAGAGACACTGACTATTTTTTCTTGGCCTACAATAGGTGCTTGTTCTAATGGAGATAGTTTTATTTTGCGCAAACCCATAAAAAAAAAAAGGTATACTTCGTGGTTAGGTTTCATTAAAACCTATAAGGTTAGGTTAGGTTTCATTAAAACCTATAAGGTTAGGTTAGGTTTCATTTTGTTTTGTTTTTTGCGCAAAATAAAACTATCTCCATTAGAACAAGCACCTATTGTAGGCCAAGAAAAAATAGTCGGTGTCTCTGAAAACGTCCAGTATGCATTTAATATAGGCGGCCTAATTCAACTGGCGGCCCGAATCAACTGTATCCCCGTAGATAACAGTTAAGTCGCCAGGACAACTTTTTTTTCTGTTTACAGACGTGTGGTGGCGTTAATACTTAGCCTACATTTCTACATCTATGATTTCAAGAAATTTGAAGGGTCTATCTGGAAAGTCTGTGTCATTTTGTGTCTTCATCTGTGTCATATTATGGCTATAAATGAACAAATTACAAAAAAATCTACAAAGTGGCTACCAACAGTCAAGTCGCCATCTAGTGTTTATTTACTGAGTGTCGTACCGCTGTCGTCGTCGCCCGAAAAAAAAAATGCGTAGTGAAATTTGAAACCGTCTATACTTGCAGCTACAAAGCATAAAACAATGCTGAAACAGGGTAGATTATACAGTCATGATATAAACTACTGTGTATCATCTTCAGTGGCACATACACAGCAGTAGTGATGCTATAATTCGTAATATTTGGCGCCTGGCGACATGACTGCAGGTGGCGACTTGACTGTTATCTACGGTAGTTATCACCTATTTCTTCCTTTGTTAATGTTCTGGTAAGGCACAAGTTCCAGTAAAATAACACTACCTTAATTAACTACGGTAATAATGGAGGAGGGATCTTCCTTCCCAACCCTTTATTTCCTTATACCTTATACTTACACTCATACCTAGAGCCTTTATATATAGCGTGATAGCCTTAAATACGCGAGAAATAGGCGATAACAGTGATAAAAAGGGTAAAATGTGACTTACGGGAAGACTTTTGACAGCTACGGCGGCCATGTTTGTTGTTAAGGTGTTGATTGCGTTCGATTTCTTGTGAGATTCTTGCAGCCTTGACTTCGGCTTCACTTTGTTCCCAACTGCTTATTTTGATCTTTCTGCCGTGATTTGAGGGTTGAAACAGGCTGTTTCATACTTATTTCGTGTGTTTTTATATTGAAAAGGAGAAGAATGACTGATTTTCTGTTGTATTTAGTTGAAATGTGTTCCTAAAATGGACTTAACGGACTAAAATGGACACACGGGAAAGGGATGAAAGCGTGAAGAGCTGGTTAAATCTTGCATTAGTAAGATGGACAGAATAGCGACTTGAGTAGAAAGTCATATTAAGCACTGCATTGGAGAGATTGAAGACAGCCAGTAGAGGCGTTTTCTGCGGGGATCCTGATTGCAACCAAAAAAATTTCGGTTGCTCAAATTTCGATCCCTGTTCAACCATCCAGGGAAGATGATTGGCCCGACCCGCAATCATTTGTTGTTGTTGTGACCGTTTGCAACCGAAAATTTTCCGATTGCAACCAAAAATCCCCCGCAGAAAACGCCTTAGGAGGAGAGGAAGTGATAGGGCGAATAACTTTAGATTCTACGGTTCTACCTTGTTTAGGAGAGCTGTATGAGTGGATCCCCCTGATATAAGAGGTATACTCCATACATAAGATACGGGCCCTTGTATAACTTGAGGGTCCTTATAATAGCTAGCGAATACAGAGTACAACTCGACTTCAACACGTATCATGAATTAACTTGCGAGAGAGAAAGCAAAAGAAACATCATCTTTTTTGTAATAAATTAACAAATAGGAGAAAAAAAGTAAGAAAAAATATAGTTAGCAAGAATTCACGCATTCAAACAAACTTCTTAATTTCTACTATATTTAATATTATTTTCTCTTTAATTTAAATTTCGCTTTGATTACATTCATAAAAATATCCAATAAATCGATGCGGATATAAATAATGAATAATGATAATGACAAATAGGATAACCTTTCCCACAAGAGAGAGAGAGAGAGAGAGAGAGAGAGAGAGAGA
>JACEEZ010007484.1:42500-45000 GCA_016584305.1 Chionoecetes opilio
TACAAAAGAAGGGTAGGAAAAGGGTAGAAAAAGGGTGTTTGTAGTGATGAAATACTGCTACCCTTTTTCTACCCTTACAAATATACCCTTTCGGATCGACGCAAATATACCCTTTTGCAACCCTCTCGTCTAAAAAGGGTAGATAAAGGGTAGACGAAGGGTATAATCGGCAGCATCTACCCTCCAGCCTGGACATAGGTTTAAAAAGGGTAGTGATGGTGCGATGTAACAATTCGACCCTTAATATACCCCTTATTTCTGAGTGTGTTGTGTCTATGATTGATTGATTGATTGATTGTGTATATGAGACAGAAGTATCTTTATCTATCACGTAGTAGAAGGAGGAGAAGGAGAAGGAAGGAAAGGAGAGAGAGAAAAAAGGAAGAAATTCTACCGTAGATAACACTATAGTCGCCACCTGCACTAATGTCGCCAGCCGCCATATATTACGAATTATAGCATCACTACTGCTGTGTATGTGCCACTGAAGATGATACACAGTAGTTTATATCATGACTGTATAATCTACTCTGTTTCAGCGTTATTTTATGCTTTGTATCTGCAAGTATAGACGGTTTCAAATTTCACTACTCGTTTTTTTTTTCGCGCGACGACGACGGCGGGAGGACAATCAGAACATAAACACTAGCTGGCGACCTTATTGTTGGTCGCCACTCTGGTGATATTTTTGTAATTTGTTCATTTATAGCCATACTATGACACAGATGAAGACACAAAATGACACAGACTCTCCAGATAGCCCCTTCTAACTGTCCTGAAATCATGGATGTAGAAATGTAAGTATTAACGCCACCACACGTCTGTAGGCTACATCGAGAAAAATGTTGTCCTGGCGACTTTAGTGTTATCTACGGTAGTCCTTTGGTCTTGTTCTTGTGTATATGAGACAGAAGTATCTTTATCTATCACGTAGTAGAAGGAGAAGAAAGGAATTAAAGGAGAGAGAGAGAAAAGGAAGAAATTATAATCCCTCCATCCATATTCTGCTCTTCCCGTCTTCTTGTTTTTGTCGATTTTCACGTCTCACTATTCTATTTTGCCCCGTCTTTTGTTGAGGTCAGAATCCCTCATCAAAATGGACGTGTAAATATGCATGGGTGTCTGTATGAATAAACGTGAAGTGAAATGAAGCATACATTATAATTGGCGCCTCGGGAAAAGGGAAAATAATGAGCTGTGTGTGAGGTGTGAGGTTTGCTGTCAGGTGCAGTGTGCTGATTCTCTGTTTTTCGAGAAATGTGTTAATAATTACTGCTTTTTCATGTATTTGATAGATTAATTAGTTTATTTATTATAGTTTAGTTGTTATTTTAATGGTTTTGATTGATTGGTTAGTAAGCAATTAGACAATGAAGTGATTTATCGGTAATGTGATGCTTTAAGGCCTCTTCCATTTGTGCCCAAGTTGCATGAACCAGTTCTTTCAGTTCAGGGTTGGGTTCTGGGTTCAGGGTTGGGTTCGCGTGTCACAAATGGACGCAAAAACCCGTTTTTTTGTTTACAAACATACTCAGCTGGCGAGGCAATTTAAGAGAGAGAGAGAGAGAGAGACGAGAGAGAGGGAGAGAGAGAGAGAGAGAGAGAGAGAGAGAGAGAGAGAGGAGAGAGAGAGAGAGAGAGAGAGAGAGAGAGGAGAGAGAGAGAGAGGAGAGAGGGGGGGAGAGAGAGAGAGAAGAGAGAGAGAGAGAGAGAGAGAGAGAGAGAGAGAGGGAGAGAGAGAGAGATAAAAGAGAGATAACGAGAGATAACAAGAGAGATACGAGAGAGAGAGAGAGAAACGAGAGGGAGAGAAAATAACGAGAGGGGAGAGAGAGAGAAAACGAGAGAGAGAGAGAGAACGAGAGAGAGATAACGAGAGAGAGATAACGAGAGAGAGATAACGAGAGGAGAGAGAGAGAGAGAGAGATAACGAGATAGATAACGAGAGAGAGAGAGATAACGCGAGAGAGAGATAACGAGAGAGAGAGATAACGAGAGAGAGGAGAGATAACGAGATAGATAACGAGAGAGAGAGAATAACGAGAGAGGATAACGAGAGAGAGATAACGAGAGGAGAAAAACAAGAGGGGAGAGAGAAGAGAGAGAGAGAGAGAGAGAGAGAGAGAGAGAGAGAGAGAGAGAGAGAGAGGAGAGAGAGAGAGAGAGAAAAGGTAGCGAGAGAGATAACGAGAGATAACGAGAGATAACGAGAGAGAGATAACGAGAGAGAGAGAGATAACGAGAGATATAACTCAGCTAGCTGCTATGTGAAGGGATCATATCAAGTTTAAGATCGCGGGAACGCATGGCTCCACCAGCCATGTATGCCTCTTTTATGCCGTCTGACATCCTCTCCGACTCGTGCATGCGGAAAACCCTTCACGATAAGAGAAATAGGGCCCAAGGCGACCATTGTTTGTTATGAACTGAAAACTCTACCCAAGCTACCCAACTCTCAATGTGAGTAGAGAAAGTTCACGGTTTTGCTGCATCACTACGC